>VZTY01018246.1:147886-161238 GCA_013400935.1 Turnix velox | reverse complement strand
ATGTCAAATTTTGCTTTCAGCAATACCTGGGGTACTTTAGGCAGTATTCTCAAAAGAGGCAAGAGGCCTCAAACATAGCAAGTCCTCAAACAAGGTCCACAAACATAGCTGGTCATGCCACTCAGCTTTTTTCATTTACAGACAAGCTACACCAGGAGCTGCTTTGGGGTTTAGCCTGCACAGGCCAGGCAAAACACACCTTCCAACTCACAACCTGTACTCTGCTCTGAAGAGCAGCATGAATGCTGGCCCACTCATCCAAAAAGGGTTCCAGGAGAGACTGTCTTAAAACAGTGAAGGTGCAGAAGGGCTTATCTCTATGTAGCAGTAAGACTGGGAAAAGGGGAGAAGCCAAGGCAGCTGCCTACAGCCCCTTGCCTATAGATTTGAGGAACTCGCATTCCTATGGACAAAGAATGAGCTTTGACTACCAAGCTAAAAGATATTTGGAAAAAAGAAAGACTCAGCAACTTAGTCTTGCTGGACTTGTCCTACTCTTCCCTGTAACTGAAGATCCACTGGGTCACACAGTAAGAGAGGAAGGGAGGATTTCAATGCTTTAGGCAATCAGATGGGAGCTTCTGGATTGCCGACCCTATGCCAATGACTGTATAAATATTTCCCCAATAATTGTTTATCTAATATTGATTAAAGAACTTTTCCTGGGAGCAGATCTTTTTCCTTTCAGACAAGCATCCTTACCTTTAGGCAATATTCTCATATGTATTCTTATTTGGTTTATAGATATATAAAAATATATGTATAGTTCAATGCTTATTCAGAGGAATTCTCTGTTTCCCAGTTATCTGTATTTTTATTATTCCCTGACTAGCTTTAAATTGCCCACGAATTTGCCTCTGATACTAAGTCAAGAGCTCTCCTCAGAAGCAGGAGCCGTGGGCACAAATCCCTTAAGAATAAATGCAAAAATGAAATTTCCAACACCATGACTGACTGCTCTAAGTGCTAACCAAAGGCGAGAAGGTGGAAAGGCGAAGCAATCTTCTTTAGTATTATTTGATAATTTCACTGCTGTGCTCTGCACCTAACTCACCCCTCTGGCCCCTGCTGTGCAAGATCTGCCTGCACACACCTGTGGTTTGCATTCTAAACTCAGCTTTGGAATAAGCTGGATATTGAATAAGCTGGATATTGAATGGACCAGTACAGTTCAACCCGAGCCTCCCAGGAACTGAGCAGAAGTAGAATGCTGTAGGGTTAACTGTAGGGTTCACAGGTTCTGTTGGCTGAATGGATGCAGATGTCCTGCAGAGGAGCATCTGGGAGGTAAACAAGGTGTTTGCCCAGGAACACTGAGACAATGATGTCTGGGAGAAACATTATTAGCATTAATGAACTTCTGATTGTACTCATTGTGGCATGGAAAGTTACCAACATAGAACTAGAAGATATATAAGGAGACTTCACACAATAAATGCTGACTGATGACTGGCATCAGGTCACAGCCTGTCCATACAACACAGAATGTGCAGACTGGAAGGTCAATAGTGAAAGGGGAGGTACTCCCAGATCTGTGCATAAAGTTAGTGTCAGCTAAGTGAGGGTTTGGAAGTCATTAAAATCTTATGGACCTAAGTTCCAAGGCAGTTCCTGTGAGTACACATGTAAATGAGACATGTCCATATTCCACACTGTTACAGTGCTTCCTGGCTCCTGGAGAGGGACTCAGGTGGCACCTAGGTGAGGAGTTTCAGTGCCTGCATGGTAAAGTAAGCACTTCTGACAGCTTCCTACCACAACCTCCTCCTCCAGTGCCTCTGGTGATGGGCAGAATTTTACACTGGATCAACTGGAGCTACACCTCATCCTTCTGGCTGGAGACTTGCAGGTCACTCCATGAATGGCCCATTCCCTGTACAGAGGAGCTGAGAGATGTGTTCCAGGTGTTGTTAAAAGTCAGCTCTCTCCTGAGCTATGTCTGCATCCCTAAAATAACTTTCTGGGTTTCCTCTGGCAGTGAGGAGACAGGCTGGGCAGGTGTCTATGGAGATGACAGATGATGGGGCAGGCCTGTGACTTCCATAGCCAACTGCTTGACACTGCAGTCAAGATAGTTCTAAATAGATACTCACACTGAGTGGTTCGCCTACTGCTTAGGGAAACCTATTGATTTAGATCTTAAATTTATTCAGGTTGAATTCCATTGTGTTATCTTCAGTGAGTGAGAATGGCTTGCATGAGGCATTAACAGCCATAACTCTGAGGCTACAGAATGTGTCATCACACCAGAGCAAAAAATCACATAGAATTGTCAGTTTTCCCTTATCTCACAGGCAGAAACTTGTTAAGGGAGCTTCAAGGAGAGCCACACCTTGCACCTTAACAGGAATAACCTTAACCTGAAAATGTGAAAAGTTTTCCAGCACCTTCCCTGGTGACCTGTAGTCCAGCCCCATGGGATTATATCACTCTTGAGCATTCTGGCTGACAGGCATTCCTTTGAACCAGCCCAAATTCAGACTTCTGGGGTTTCACAGAATCCCAGAATGTCAGAGACCTTGGGAGATCATCTAGTTCAATCCCCTTGCAGAAGCAGGAACACCCAGATCAGGTCACACAGGAAGGCGTCCAGGCAGGTTTTGAATGCCTCCAGAAAAGGAGAATCCACAGCCTCTCCGGGCAGCCTGTTGTCTCATTCTCCGCCTGACAAAGTTTTTTCTCATATTTATGTGGAACCTCCTGTGTTTCAGTTGGCACCCATTGCCCTGTGTCCTGTCATTGGATGTCACTGTGAAGAGCCTGGCTCCATCCTCCTGACAGTCACTCTTTCCATATTTATAAACATTAATAATGTCACCCCTCAGTCTCTTCTCCAAGAGAAAGAAACTCAGCTCCCTCAGCCTTTCCTTAGAAGAGAGATGCTCCAATCCCTTCCTCATCTTCATAGCTCTGTGCTAGACTCTCTCAAGCAATTCCCTGTCCTTCGTCAACTGAATGCCCCAGAGCTGGACACAGCATTCCAGATGTGGTCTCACCAGAACAGAGTAGAGGGGGAGAAGAACCTCTCTCAACCTGCTGACTACACCCCTTCTAATATACCCCAGGATGCCATTGGCCTTCTTGGCCACAAGGGCACATGGCTGGCTCATGGTCACCTTGCTGTTCACTGGGACTACCAGGTTCATTTCCCCTACACTACTCTCTAACAGGTTGATCCCCAGCTTATATGGATATTGTTTCTTTGCTACTTAGTTATGTAAGATCCTACACTTGCCCTTGCAGCTTTAGACCACTGCAGCCTTCTTCCTTCTTTCAAGACAAAATCCAAAATGAGATGTGGAGGCCAGGGAGCAGTAACAAGTATGAGAGAAACATTTGCTTCAAGTAAGTGAAGAAAGCAGTTAGATCCCTTTTTGGTGATGTTTTGAAAGCAAAATGAAAGGGGAAACCTTATGATTTAAATTGTTTAAGAAAAAAAGAAAAACAGTAAGAAAAGCACACTGTATATACAACAAAAAAATTCACTAAAATTTGCCTTAGCCTAAGTATGCTAACGAGTGGAGAGTTCTCCAAATATGGACTCAATGTGAGTCGGAGGGGCATGAGCCAGGTCTCATGAGTAAACAAAATAAAAATACCAGAGGGAATGTTTTAATAGCTTCTTTTAATTCCAAGTTCAAATAGATTCCTTGTGAAACTCTGCTAATTTGGTAGTTGTTATAGGTTTGTTTTACTGAAAGTGCCAGGGCTGATCCCTGGGAAATTTCCTTCTTACCACAGCACAACCTGGGATCAGGCCCTGGTACGTCCAGTAAAACAAACTGAATACGTAACCCACACACCACCAGCAGCAAGCTGGAAAACCAGAAGCATTGTTTCCAACAGGCTGTTTTGCTAATAAACCTTTTAACCACTGGAAAAATCACTGTTTCTCCAACTACTATGAAAGAACAAGATTTAAAGCTCTGCTGATAAGACTGTGAAAATCTCCTGCATTGAACTTTCTCAAAAAAGCATACTAACCAAAGCAAAAGAAATTTCAGAAAGGAAAGCAAAGAGAATAATTGGCTGAGATTTGGGAACCTCTTGTTCAGGTCCTGGCCTGACTTTACTGCTGGACCTCAGTAATTTTAGACCTGTTCTTTCCCTGCACTGGACAGTGCCTCAGATTTTACACCTGGACACTTGGGGATGATAGAATCATAGAATAGTTTGGGTTGGAAGGGACCTTAAAGATCATCTAGTTCCAACCCCCCTGCTATGGGTAGGGATGCCTCCCACTAGACCAGGTTGCTCAATGCCTCATCCAGCCTGGCCTTAAACACCTCTAGGGAGGGCGCATCCACAGACTCTCTGGGCAACCTGTTCCATTGTCTCACCACTCTCACAGGAAAGAATTTCTTCCTTATCTCCAGCCTGAATCTCCCCTCTTCCAATTTACATCTGTTGTTACTAGTCCTTCCATCACATATCCTATTGGACAGTCTGCCTTTCTGTAGCCACCTTCAGGTATTGATAAAATTGTGTCAGGCTTCATCATGAAACCAAGGAGTTACTGCCTTCTAGAAATACCTCTGCTTTTGGTTCACAAGATGCCCATGTTCAAGTCACTGAATTACTCCTCAGAGTAATTTCATACCAGTTGGACTCAATGAATTTTACCCACTATGCAGAGGCTTAATAATAGGTTACATTTGCAAAGTCTGTTGGAAGCATGAAGTACTAAAAGTGACCACCTGAACCAGCACAAAATGTTGCTCAGTTGCATCCATAACTCGAGGTGCAGATTCTCATTGAAATTGCTGCCCTTTTTCCTAACCTGAATTTCAGTGACCAAAACCTGATTGGAAAACTACTACTCGTGAATGGTAACACCACCTATGGTTTTTAAACATGATAACTTTTTCTTATCCTCAGACTGGTAGAACTAACTTCCATTTTCAGTTAAATTACTCCAGACAGATATTACTTCTGTCTGGCTCTATGCCTACTGTCCAGTTGTAGAGAAAGACATTTAGTAACTCAGTGCCATTCCTTTGAGGTTTCTTAAGAAGGATATGTAGAAAAAAGAATATTGGCCCAGTGCCATGAACTACTGCTCAAAACTCATAAATAATACCTTCTACTGGACCTATAATTTAAGGAGGAAGATTGGCTATAGCAATATGAATTGGATTTTTGTCTCCACCCCACTCTCATATCCTATGCTCCTCAGACTCATTTTTAGCAGGAGGGCAGACAAGTTTTTAATGCAAGCAGGACTCTGGCTGAGATCTGAGTTTTACATCCAGAGCTGGATGAATGTGATCAATTTATCCCTTTCCTGCACTGATTTGTCTGCTGGCAAATCACCAAGCAATTCCCAGCTCAGAAAATGTCACTGTAAGTTGATATATAGGGTGAAATGTAAAGCAGTTCCTTCCTCAATGTAGCTGCAGATGTTGTAGTCAATGATAGCCATTTTAGGTGAAGAATAAAATTCAGCCATCTAGAAGGCAGGCTTCCATCTTGTTTGTAAATTCTGAAAAAGCTGCTATAGTGCAAAGATTTTATTTGCATGGCAAATGAAGGCTATTTTAGGTATAGAATAAAGTTCAGTCTTGTAGAAGGCAGAACTTCATTTTTTAATGCATCCTGAAAGAGTTCTTTCAGTGAAAAAAATTTCACCTGCATAATTATAGTCAAGGGGGTCCTGTGCTCTTTGTAAAGAGCAGGGACGAAAGAGTTCCCATGTGTAAGCCGTGGGTGCCAGGGCTCACTTGGTAAATGGGATTTTGTCTTAGTATTAATCCCTCCAACTTCTGGGTGCCCTGACCTAGGGGAATTCAGCCTCGCAGTCGTGGTGATGGAGAAAGAGAGCAAGCAGGAAATCTAAATCAGCCACTAGAAAATCTAGACATAAAGCCTCTGCCATCTATTTGCAATGCTTCTAGCACAGTGGAGGTAGTATATTCCAGTAATAAATGGGGATTTTGAGAGACATAGTTGTGGCCTTGAGGCTGTAGCTGAGCACCAAGTCTCCCAGTAGGTCTAAATCCCTTGTCTTCAACCTCCTCTTGGCTTGGTCCTTCAAGAAAATCCACAGCTTTGCTCCAGGTATAGATTTGAAACACTAGATTTGACATTCTGGGAAGTTTCTTTCAGCTTAGGACTGCCAAACCTAGCCATGAGTTTATTTTAAGAGTGGACACAAGGCAGGTAAAGTCAAGTGGGTAAGTTTTCATATCTTTCTTAGGGAGAACTCAGAAGCTAGCCCATTCCTTGCTAGGGAAGGCTATCTCATTTTCAGACCATTATGGTCAAATTTCTTTTTTTACAGTAAAAATCCAATCCAGCAGGAACCACTGGATCTGGAGAGGAGCCTGTAAAAGATGTGAGAGAATGGTTTTACTTTAAATCAAGAAGAGTAAGAATAGTCAGGACATTTCTGGAAGGAATTAATAATAAAAGAAGATCCCGAGAAGATAAAACTTTTTCAATGGCCTTCTCCCTGCTCATAGCAAACTTTGTGGAAGTAGCATGCCTTTTCCAGATGTCAGGAGCTGCTGAACAAGCACAAATGAAAGCTAGGATGGAAGAATCATGAGGACATGAGTCATGAATTTTTTCAATCCTCATTTCAATTACTTCCTGTCCCTTAACAGGAAAATAGCTACTACAGATTAAAAGCAGGAACACAGAGAAATCTTGGAACACAACAGATACTATTCAAGTAGCTGCTGATTTAAAGAAATTACATATTCATTCCCATATATGTGCTTATAAAACATCAGAAAGGAAAATGCTATGTCAGCTTGCTCTTGCTCATTCAAATCAATACAATTGGTTCAATTATATATATTTGCACAATATCCCAGTAAATGTCATTCTGCCTTCCTTTTTCCAGACCCACTCCACTGCTGCTGACAGAGGAAGAACTGGTTCTTTGCTGCATGTACTGTGAGGAATTCCTCACAGAGCTGAGGATTAAATGTGGCTGCTTTAAACAGATTGCCTTTTCTTTAGAGTGATGTTAGTTAAACAAAGCTATCGTTTCCTATCACAATATTTATGCTTGCTACTAGCTCTTCTGTCTCCAAGTTACTTGCTAGTGCAAGGTTGTGATTGGAAAGGAGGGAAGCCTATGTTTTGGGCCTTTTTTATTTATGAAACACTGGAAGAAAGATTAAGTAGCATTAATTCATCTTACAATGTTTTCAGAGCAGAAAAAAAAGCTGGCAAAAAGTATATTATACAAGCTCAGACAGCCAGCTCCCAGGGCTGTACTGCTATTTGCCCTGGGAAAATTACATTTTACATGATCAACACATCCAATAATTAAATAATGAATTGGTCTCTTTTGGAAACTTTATAAAATGTCACAGACCAGAGAATATTTATCTTGCCTCTGTGATTCATGCTGAAGAATCTTCTGGTTCTTTTTTTCTTCAATCAATATGGAGCCTGAAAGGGACCAAATTCAAAAGCAATCATATTTTATGTCATTTATGTGCATTACAGGCATACAAATTTAACTTGTTGGAATTTGTGATTCCACCCCCCTATCCAATTTATGTTGATCATATTTTCAGGCAGCCAGGGAAAGAGCTGTTGCAGCTTGATAAAAGCTGTTGATATATCAACTTCTATAACTTCATTGCCAGAGTTTACAATAACGAGTTACTTGTTCTAACATAAACCTGCCACTAGGCTGTGGTTCCCTTCTACACAGATTATTAGCAGGAAAAAACCTCAGAAAGCATCTCTTTGTACACATCTTGTACCAGGTCCTTCAAGTGCTTTCAGCCTTCATCTGATTTTCAAAGTGAAGTACATATTTTTCCTTTAAAAACACCTTCTACTTTGTAAACGGCAGAAGATTTGAATGGAAACAACCCTCACAGATGTAGCCACTGGACAATACAACTTTTCACATCTCATAGAAGGTCTATTTTGATACTGAAATTTTGTTGCTTCATACTCTGTGTTACAGAGCAGCAGCACTCACAGTGTTTGCTCACATGTATTTGAGCATATTACCCATTGTATGCTGCTAACCCAGCAGATCTCAAAAGCTGAGCAGGTGAGGAGACCCCCAGTACCCCCTGTGTAGTTGTGAGGGGTGCTGGAGGTTTAGTGAATTGTAACATTGCTTGTGAGTTTTATTCACATCAAAATCCCTTGGGCTGTACTATTCTGCCTAAATAGCATTATGACTATACTCTCAGTAGTGTCTCATGTGGGTGGATTAAATGTCAGGCTGCTACAAGTACTGCCTTTGAGAAGAATAGAAAAAACAAGCACAAATACATCTTCTATCAGCATTGTCATATATTCATAAAAGACAGGTTTAGCCTTCTTCAATTTAGACTGCTGATTTCCATGTTCGTAAGATTTAACAACAAGAAAAGAATAATACATGTTGGGTGAACTATTGGCATTGCACTCTCATCACTTTGAACTTTCCTCCCAACTCATCAGAAAGTAATTTTAACTGTCTTCAACAGTGTGCTGGGATATGAAACAATGCAGCTGGAGCATGACACCTTGTAAAAAGGATGTCATGGCAGTTCTGGTAAGAACTAGAAAAGTCACCACTTTATGAATTGTTTCCAGCACTGGTAATTACATTTGCTAGTATAACACCCATTTCAGTTTCTACAGTGACCTTTTCTTCCCCTTCTGGTATCTTCTACTGTTTCACTATAGAGGTGATGAAGTGTTGTATTCAGATAAATGCATAAGTTTGTTTCTTAGCTTCGGAAAGTATTTTAGAACTTCTCATCTACCTTCTCTGTGTATTTACTCAGATCACTTACATTTACTGAGAAATCTGCATGATCTGCATCCACCATGAGAATTGCATGCAGATGGGAGATCTGTGGCTATGCCTTGCTTGGCAAAAGACTTTCTCCAGCCCGCTGCTTTTCTTCATATGCTCTGAAGATGCCATTGCTTCTCCTTCTTCTCTCCTCCCAGGGGTGCTTGTCACCTCCTTTCCACTCCTCATAGATCTGTGGTCTGCTCCAACAGCTCCAGAGCTGAGCCAAACCAAATCTGCCCACTCAGACCATGGTAACACCCAGAGCTGTCTGGGTGAGCCATCAATCACCCTGTTCCCCCACTGGGAACTGTGGGCGAGACCCAGGCTTGTCCCAGCAGCAGGGTCCTGCCCTGCGCCCCCGTAACAGTGTGCTCACACTTCCCTGGTGAGCTGCCTTAGCTCCTGGAAACTGCTTTGCTAGTGAATAACTGGAGATGAGACTTGCCCAAGGAACCTAGCCATCTCCGCCTACATGCAGCTGCATGGCTATACATCAGCTCACAGCATCATATAGCTAGACCACAGTGCTCCTTGTTTCCAGCTTCTATACTGTACTAAAAGGCAGCTAAAAATACCTTGAATACTTTCCTAATGTTCCTTCTCTATGTAAACAACTTCTGTGGGAGGAAGTGGCTTGTACATTTTTGTCTGGTAGGGGTGGTTCACACTACGAAAATTTTTAAGAACACCTATGTAAAACCATATTGTTTGATGAACTAATCAGTTGCCAGTTTTTTCCCAAAAAGCATAACAAAGGGATAGGCTGCTCAAGATCAGAAAGCTTCTTGAAGAGCTTAAGCAACTTTTAGGCCATCCTATAAGTGGAAAACTACTGAAATGTTGTTTTCATAAATATTCCCTCACAGGCACACAGAAACAGGCTGTGTTGACAAGTAGGAACTTCTGCCTGAGCCAAAACTTCAGCAAAAGTTTTCTTCTGGAAGCCAGAGCAGCGACGATTCTCCAACCCTGGCAGAGGAGGTCAAAGATTCACAAGTCCAGTCTATCACTCCTGATATATTTCTAACATCAAAAATACATCATAGGTGCAGTGTCAGGCAGCCAACAGGGTAGTTAAATGTCCCACAACTGCCATTCCCAGATACAGCATCTGCCCTGGCACCTTGGTCTGACACAGTTGGTACTCCACATCTTGTGCTTCTACTACATTCCCAGTGGGTGTTGCACTACTTGTGATTTTCTTGAAGAACTTTTCAAGCATGGTAGTGCATATTTGTTGACAGTTTGAAGGAAAAGAGAATTGTCTGCCAGGCTAACATATAGAGCATCAAGCGCTGGCGGATCCTGTAATGCCTCAGTCAGCACTGAGCCGCTGCTCAAGAGAGCAGTTTATGCCTTGATTTGGAATCAACACAATACTATCAGTACTTCCCATTGCCCTCCTCCCAATAATGATAATTATAATAAGCCCTGTGGTGTATTTTCACAAGAAAAGGTCTGTTAGTTTAAGCTGCCCTGGACAAAATTCTACTTCAGGTCATTTCCTTTGCCTTCTTGCATTCAATGCCTCTGTAACTTAAATCTTATATTAACTTTACTGATATATAGAGAGTTACTTTTCTCCAACTTAATTAGGTGGTGACTCCATTTCAATGGATAGTTAATAAATCTGCCTCTAGAAGTAGGACCCAAGCAGTTTCATCTTTCTTGTGTGCTCATAACACTTTTGAGAGTAAAGAAATATAGAAACTTGGCCTGATTTTATGAAGCAATTATTTTTTTTTTTATTCTCAGAAGTTATGATAGATTTGTAAGATTGTAATTTCGGTAGAGGTTTGTGCCTTTCAAGTAAGAGAGAGTAAGATGTTGAGTAACATCTTTCAAAATCAGGCCCAAAGTGCCTCAACTTGGTCCTCCAATAGCAGAAACTTATTTTGAATTCTTTTACTTAAACAAATGCAAATTTTCCCAATCAGCTACTGTAAGGAGAACATGAATGAGAAGTTCCTTTAAAGAGAGAAGATGCAGGGAGTGTAGCAAAGGCAGCTTCTCTAGGCAGCTTATGTGACCTCTAGCATTCATGTGACCTTTTGGTATCTTTGTCTCATCCTTGTGCCATACCTTTCAGCCAGATTGAAAGACTACAAAACAATCACAGCAAATGCTTAAAATAACACAAGACTCCTTTGCAGGCTGTAGTGTTTTTGATAACCATCAAAACACTGTTTTGCTTATCCTAATTAATAAAATAGACAGAACATCAGATTATTCATTTTACAATGAGTGGCCACATTATTTTCCTGGTCTAGTGGGAGGTGTCCCTGCCAATGGCAGTAGGATTTGAAGTAGATGATCTTTATGGTCCCTTCCAAACCAAACCATTCTATGAAATGACACACCTACTCAAAATAAACGTAGGGAGGGACAATTTTTTCTCATTTAGGACCTTGACATCACAGGGTTGTTTAGACTGTTCATCTAGCCTGCTGTATTTAGCTCTTCAGGAAGTGTCATTATTCTGTGATAAAATCAGGCATATTTCATCACAGCACATTTGCTGGGGAAGCTCTTTCAGAACAGTTCTGCCAGGCAACTTCTTCCCATTCACTGGCAGTAGTTCAAAGTTCTTGGGAGCCTATCAGAAGTAAGCAGTTCCCGTGATCCTGATCTTACTGGATACCTGTCTGCAGCTCAGCTGGCACTGTGGTAGATGTAGCAATAAAATGAACAATTTTTAGCATCTTAGGAGAGATTCCTAGACTGAACCTTTGAACCACAGTGGCAATTTGGGTGAGGAAAGCTTGTCCCATTGATATCATACATTGGATCTGTTCTACATGGAGGACACAAGATTCCACAAATACAAAGCTATTCCCAAGAAAAAATGCGTCCTTCTACAGTACACTGTGGAACATAAATATTATTATAAATTTTGTCACAAAACCTGGTCTCCTTTAATATTATAAAATCTCAGTGTGTTTATTTTAACTCCTACTGAAGTTAGAAGAAATCATAAAGGTCTATTATCCTCTTCTGTAAACAAAGAACTAAGAGATACAGCAGGGTTCTAGACAGACAGCATCTTCCCTGTTAGGATGTATTGTGCTACCATACCACAACTCCTCTCAAAAATATCTAACCCAAAACTTACTGACTGTTCCACATCTGCTGTAATGTTTAAGCTCAGTCACATCATCTGAAACCGCTGGTTAAAGTTCCATATGCTACATTCTGCCTGTTCCAGGTTGTGTTCACAGAAATTAATGAGAACAGTATACACTGTCAGAGGGAAACAGTAAACAGGTGAATCATGGCAATTTGTTAAAGCACTGGGTTGTTTGCTAAATAATGCCTGTCCATGGCACAATGGCAGAATTTCAGAGGGATTTAGCTGCTTATATCTTGCCTCACTGCCTCTGTGAATGATGAAACTCTATCCACAAAATCCACAGATACCTACTGTATACTACTAGTCCTTATGCAGTTTAAAGGCATACAGAGTACTTACATTTTTCCCACCAACTTTGATAAGTATTTGGCAGTTTGCTTTAGACTTGCCCAGAACTTCAGGTCTGCACAGTGACAAGTAGCTAGGCCAGATATGGGATCAAGTGCTGAAGGACATTCCTTCACATCGTCCATTGCGTTTTGGATTAAGATGGCATTTTGGAGCACTCCTCTTGGATTAGGCTCTCCAACACCACCCCCATGGAAGGTCCAGAAGAGAACTCTCTCACCTTTCCTCAAACACCTTGTAACTTAAGGGTATTTACTAAGGCTTTAGTAGACTCAATTTTAATTCTACTCTCTGTTTGGGAAGGTTTGAACCCACATCTCTGACTGTGAATCCTCTAACCATGGGACCACATTGCAGACAGAAGGAGGGCTGTTGCAAATCTTTTTTGAATATGTTCCAGTGTGCTCAGATGAATGAATTATTCACTGGACCAGAGAGAGTTACAAGTGAAAGGAAAAGCATGATTCCATTGCCTTTTGATTAAAGCATTCCCTGAAGAGGGAGACCTAACTTTTGACCCTGCTCTAATGGGTATTTAATATTATATCATTAGGTTATACTATATAGTATCTAGATATAGTATCAAGATACTTTATATTACATGTATGTAAAAAAAAGTCATTAAAGGTCATTAAAGAGGGGACTGCTGGGACCCAGACTTCTTCCTCTAACCTGCTCTTCATGGGCTGCCATAATTACTGGACTATGAAGTCATATTTATTCTCTCACTTTCTCTAGACAATTAACATTCAATTGTTCCAGACCAAGTGAAACATTTTTGACTGGATAACTTCAGGCCCTGCACTCTACCATAACCTGGTGGTTACAGCACCATGGGCTGAGTGTCTCCATGCCAAAGAGAGATGATATTCTAATCCCTATGGCTCCCCCTCAGCAGTGCTTTGCTAGGCAGCCTTGCTCAGTGAGCTGACATTTATGGTTCCCATCCTCAAACACCTAAATCACCTCCCATAGTGTATGGGCAGTACTGCACAGGCTGTCTAGGAACCTATAGATGCCATTTACATTGAATAAATCATAGAATCATAGAATCATAGAATAGTTTGGGTTGGAAGGGACCTTAAAGATCATCGAGTTCCAACCCCCCTG
>VZTY01018246.1:118143-140842 GCA_013400935.1 Turnix velox | reverse complement strand
TCTAGTGTCTTACTTTTTTCTTTTCTTGTTTGATTCGAGTGGTTTAATTTTTTGTTGTTGTTGTTTGTTTTGTTTGGGTTTTTTGGTTTTTTTTTGGTTTTAAATTAAGAATATAAAGTTTTGTTTGTTTGTTAAGAAAACTGCATTCTTTCCATTTGCAGTTCTCATATTATAGAACAGAGGTATACATAGCAGAGGCTGAGGAAATATCTCCAGCAATTTAAAGTTTGGAGCCATGACACATCTAAGAGATTCCTGCTCTCCTCCTACTTTCTCACTGACTTTGTAGTAGTAGTCAGAGGACCCTTTTACAGCACACAATCTGGCTCTAATCACCATTAAATGGCTTCCATCCTGCTGGATATTTGTTTGGGAAGGCCTGTTCCTGGAAAACACTGCTGTGAAATGTATGCTATTTGGAATCAGTTTGTGTTTGAAATGCATTCTATTTGGAATGAGTTTGTATTTTTTATCCTCACAATATCTTAGGATGGGTTAAAAAATAATGCAGAACAGAATGAATATGTGCATTGAGCCTAATAAGTAAGCACTTTCTATTAGTGTCTGAGTATCTCCTGGGTGCAAGAATGGAAACAGGAAGAATTGGTTGCGAAAAATAAACTGCATCCCATGGCCACATGCACCCAACTCAAAACAGGCTGTGTAGTTAGCAATGCTGCTCTTGCTTGTAAACTTCGCCCTGAGTCCTCTGAATTTGTTCTTTTTCTTATGAGCTTGACTCTCAGTCAAGAAAAGAATTGCACAATGTCTGAATCTACCCTTCCCCAGCTTCTTGTATCATAAAATAACTCCAGGCGCAATATGTTATGCAAGTCTGCAATCAGCTCCCTAATTTCTTGTAAAAGATATGACCTTGTTATCAATAAAGATATTTTTAAAGTACTGATCATCTGAGCTAAAAAATCATGGATAGAAATGCAAAGTATGTTCTAATCTCTCTTAAAAGCTCAACCCCACATAGGTTATGCTCAATTCAAATTCTACATGGTTTTCTTTGCAACCCAAATCAACTGAAATAATTTCAAGACATATGAAATATGAGCTGAAATTTTGGAGTGTAGCCATAATTTTGAGAAGTTATGCTACAATGTTTAGGGGGTGGACTGACCTTACTAACACCTGAGAATGAAATTTGTCTACCTAATACATACTTAATATGGTAATTCTATAGCTTTTTACAATATAAAACTCAAATTAAGGTAAGATAATAAATTGCATTTCTGGATCATAACCTGAGCTGATCCTCTTTTTGTATAGAGAAAGGATTATGTAGTTGTTGGATTGTAGCATCTTTAGTTTTGTATATTATAGAAGGTACTTCTAATCAGTTGGGAAGATTTTGAGTCTCAAAGCTCAACACAGTCTGCAAAAGGACATACATACTCCCTCCTGGAAGAGGCATCGAGCAACCTGGTCCTTTGGGAGGTGTCCCTGCCCATGGCAGGGGGGTTGGAACTAGATGATCTTTCAGGTCCCTTCTAGCCCAGGCCACTTTATGATTGTATGACTCTACTCTTCCACAGAGATTTTACATTTATTTTCTTATTTTCTCCTTTTTTATTTTTTAAAAATTTTTGTTCTCAACCTAAAAGAAAGGTCACTTCAAGTGGTGCAATGTTTATTGCTCTCTTTCTGCACCTAACAGTACAGCATCTGTGGTCTAAGAAGACAAGGTCTGCAGTCCCTCCTTCTTTTTACTCTGATGTCTTCAAGAAGTGACTGAAATATCAATATGTTTACTGAACATAGAGGAAAAACTACTTCCCCCAGGGTGAAATAATTATGCTTAGGATAGCTCACAAGACACCTTCCCTATGAAAGAGGATGAGCTTCAGGGCACATATAAATATGCATCATATACACATAGTCATCCTCCCAACCAGAAGAAATACATGTGTTTAACAAGCATATTTCAAATGCAACCTGATTTAGTTTTTGCTGCACTAATAACTCCTACAATTAAGCAATGTTGCTAGCCAATTACCTCACTTTTTTTTTTCATATTGAAGGAGCAAATATAGGCATGTGTTTAGACCACCAGCATGCCTAACATTGGGGAAATTAATTGTAATCATCTCCAATATAGCTATTCTTCTGATACCTCAGGAGGTAATAAAACAAAATAGTGTGATTGAATAAGGAAAAGGCCAACCACCTTATGCTTAGGTGAAATCTTTTGTATGGGAGGATCTAAAAAATTCCCAGTATGCAAATAAGGATGATTTCACTTATTGAACTTTTCTTAGGGAGTCTTGTTAAGTAAATGGAAGACCCCATTAGATGCATAGCAAGCCTGACACTTAGAATCAATTACCTCACCCTGTGTACAGGGGATGTATGATGGGGAGGTAATATTGTGTGATCTTCCCAAAACTATGGTGGTTCTAGAAGTTGTCAAAAAAAGGTTATCTTTTCTTTTTTGTGTTTGCTGAATACAGGCAGAGGCTTAAGGTCACAGTCTTGTCCTTAATTTCACATTCTCAATTTTTCTAAATTTATATAAAAATATTTTATTATGTATAATACTTATTTGCTTCCATCTTCTGAGCATTCAGTTTCAACAGATCATCCCATAGCTACCTATTGCAATGCTGGACTAGGTAATGTTATAATGCCCTCTCATTTCCATTTAAAATTCCACTGGAAAATGGTGAAATGTCCTATTTTCTATGTATGTGAATGGAGCCTTTACTCAGGTTTAAATGAATGGTGTATTTTTTGGATAGGTGTCAAAGACATAACAGAACTTGTACTATAGCTTGTTCACAGGAACAAACAAATAGCTTCACACTGAGGTATTTGGAAATGGGTGTGCTGAACAATTACAGAATGTTACAGCTCTTGGAGGCAGTCCTGCAAGAAACTAAGATCTAAAAATGTATGGTAACACTATCACATTGATAAAATATCTAGCCCTTAATCCCACTGGGCAGGAAAAATACCTGACTGGAATGCAAGGAGAAGATGTGATCACTATTATGACATGGCATGGAGCAGCTAGAGTAACAGCCAACAGATCTGGAAGGAAAACAATAGAAAACTTAATTTGGGATGTGATTTGGAACAAGATATCAATACTGTCTGCTCCCACTCTCTCAGTCACCACCCTTCCTCAAGTGGCTAAACACTCTCCTGGCCATAGTCAGCAAAGTGCCTGATGCAGCTACACACCTCTTCAAAACTGAGCAGGAAGCTCTTTTGCTGATGCCGCTCTTTCCTAATGCACCAGTTCCACTTTTCTGTTTCACCGATATCCATCTCATTTCAGTTCTCTGACAAAAAAATATTCTTTCCATGCTTTTTTTCCTTGGTTATGATGTAATTCAGTCAAACTATTTTGTAAGAGTTGTAAAGCAAATTTTTCAGCTCTAGCAAGCATCCAGAAATAATAGTTAACATTTCGAAGTTGCTATAAATCCACAAAAAGGAGTCCAGCTTTTAGTTAACCCATGTGAAATGTTAGTCTGCTCTTACAGAAGCAATTTGTATCCACAGTCACATCTGCATAGCAGCTCTTTTCTAGGACCTCTTAACTTCGTCCTTCCACACTT
The DNA here is from genome assembly GCA_013400935.1 of Turnix velox. Taxonomy (NCBI): domain Eukaryota; kingdom Metazoa; phylum Chordata; class Aves; order Charadriiformes; family Turnicidae; genus Turnix; species Turnix velox. Next base: position 137,270 of record VZTY01018246.1, on the reverse strand, counting down.
TGAGACAAATATTCTCAGAAATTAGAAGTGGTCTTGTCCATCATGTCTGATTTATCTGCTACTTCCAGACAAGGTGATCCAGCCTCTTTGCCCACCAAATCCACTGGCTTATGTGTGTTATTCTTCACATAGCATGGAGAGGAATTCCTCTCTGACTCTCTTTGCATTCATGTTATGGTCCTATCATTATTCTAGCATGTGTAGCTACACATTTTATTACTGGTCACAAAATCATTCCTCACTGTTTTCAAATCCTGCCATACTCTTTGACTCTATGACCTCCTGTGGCAGCAGATCCCAGAGAAAATTCCCCATCTTTGCCAAGACTGTAACAGAATGTTTAATGTTGAAAGATGAAAACATATTATCCCATCTTTGATGTTTAAAGAGAGGAGAGAGACCTCAAGACCTTTCTGCATATTATACAGCGTAACACATTTGTATGCTTTCCACAGAGCTGGCATGTCTTATTCAAGGTCAGTTCTGCTCCACACTCTAGTCCAGCAACCTCCCTCCCTAAGTTTTCATATTTCAGTTACAAATTGAGTTGCTACATTGTGAAGGCAAGGCTAAAACAAATTAGCAAACAAACATCAAATAGAAAAAGAATCATAACGCTGTTAGGATCTATACTGCTGTTGTGTTTCTCTGGAAAGATTAACTCAATAGCATCCTGCATTCATGGATGTCAAAGAGTGTCTGTAGAAGTGGGCAAAAAGCCCTCAGCCCCAGTACCAACAGAGGTCTGGAATGTTTGCACACACAAAGAAGATGGGGCAAGTAGTAATTCTACTGTTATTATTGTAGAGACAGTGGAGCAAGTTTGCTATAAATGCTAGAAGAATCAGACTTAAAGAACTTGAGGCATGGAAAATAATTGATTTGACCCACAGTCACAGAGCAATGTACCAGCAAAGTGAAGAAAATAGCATACATCTCCTGGCTTTCAGTCCTCTCCTCTCTAGTTGCTGGGCANAGGCATGGAAAATAATTGATTTGACCCACAGTCACAGAGCAATGTACCAGCAAAGTGAAGAAAATAGCATACATCTCCTGGCTTTCAGTTCTCTCCTCTCTAGTTGCTGGGCAGTATTACTACTGCAATAAAGATACTAACTATGTGCTTAACAAATTGTGTGAAAGCTAGTGGATGGCAATTTAGTCTAAGGATGCTCTTCAGGCCTTCAACAGCCCTTCTTTTACAGTAAGGCTTTACTCTTAGCAAGTCTGGATAATCATCAAATTGAAATGACTAAGCAGAAAAAATGAACACCAAGTCAGATTCCAGGTCTCCTTATGCTCGCTCCCCTTTGGTCTTGTCAAGAGACAGATGTTCCTACCCCAGTTTGGTGAGATTTCCTGACCTCATTTTTGCTGCCTGTGTGGTAAGTGCCATCCTAATTTTTACTTTCTATTGTGAATTCTGATCAGATGTTGTCCAAAGAAAGCATATTTATTGAGAAAATTGAAAATTTACCCTCATTTCTAAAAGAAACACAAGGAATACAGTCACTGCCATTCTGGTTTGTCCTAACCAAATATCTATAGACAATATTTCCTTAAAAAAAATTACAGAATAGTTCTCAATTCAGAGTGCATCAAAATCAGATTTGCACCTGAAATATCAGTTAATGAAGCTCCTTAAACATCAACTAATGAAGTCTGATGATATGATGGAGTCCACTGTCCCCCAGCTGGTATTGGAGAGGTGAGTAGAGACAATGGAAACGCAGTACCATTTTTAACAATAAGACATAATTGCCACATTATAATATTCCATTATATACATTCCACACAATAACACACAAACTCTGTTGCATCAGTTCTTTAGTGTTTCTTGTTGTATGTAAATGTAAGTCAGTATAATCCCCATACAAAATTAATTACAGTCAGTAATTCCTACATTCATATTTTCAGAGGGTCACCAGATATTCATTTAATTTGGCTTTACTGTCTTGTCAAAATAAAAGCTCTGTTCCTTGCATTTATGAGGCCTCTAAGCTTAATTGCATTTATCTTTATCAAGTCTTGAAACTGGCTGATGTATTTAAATGAACTAAAATAAAAAGGTTTGAGGCAACTGAAGTCTCTTCAATAAACTGCAGAAAAGTTTCCCAAAGACTGTGGAAGCATTAGTGACCAAAGCTGTAAAGAAGAAAGATTTTAAAACTACCAAGTGGATCCTTTTCTTAATTAGTCTTCCTTTCAAAGAATTAGCAAGTAAAAGGCTTGAAGAAAATTAAGTGAAATTTAAATGTCTATAAATAAGACTTATGTTAGTCTTTCATTTGGCTCACAATAATTCTATTTGTTTTGCCATATTGTAATTTTTTGTCTTGCCTTCCCATGGTTCTTCAGCACTAAGAGATGTGATTTTGATGAGTGGAGGAGACTTTAAATATTTTTCAATCGATCAAGCCAGATGAGGTACTTTGGTACTGTTCTCTGCTTGGCTTTATTTCTGGCTTTCATTATCAAAAGCTGTAAGTATTCTGTTTTGCACTTGGGCAGAAGTCTCATCTCTTAGCTCTGTTGCAGCACCTCAGCACCCTTAGGAGGCAGCAGCAAGGGACCATACTGAGTGGAAGTGGCTATTGTCCCTTCTGTTTTGCACTTCTGAAGCAGGCATCACTAAGCAATAAACTTTCAACCCATGAGGATCAGAAAGTCTACATAGATTATTTAAGACTAGAGTCAGGCTGTCTGTAGGTCTGTGAAAAGACACTTGCCTAGGAAAAAGACATCCTATTGTTGATTAGTCTTCTACTCCTGAAGAAAGTTTTAATTTTTCTGTGGCTGAATTTCCAGCTAACAATGTGATTGGCGTAGTGGGAATATTAGCTGTCTTACCCACCTTGTCTTCCCTGTTTGTTTCATAAAACCATAATCTCATAAGTTCTGTTTCTACAGAGCTCCTCCTGTCTCTGTGGACAATTCTGCCCTTTCATCTGCTCTTATGAGTAGTGAGCTCCCTCTCCATAACCTGATCCCTGTGTCTGACAGGAGAGAACATCTCTGGCCCACATCATGTGTGGGGACTGCAGTCTCAGGTTGTAACAATACGTGTCAATTTAGGATAAATGCAAATCTTCAAGACCATCAGAGAACATTCCTTTATTGTCCCAAACTTTCTCAAGCGAATTCTGGACAGCAGCAGAGCTGGACCTAGAGGTCAAGATTCATGGGTCTTTATAAATTCATTCTTTGGAGGCCAGGAACTACTATCTTTTTCATCTCAGAGCTTCAGATTGCTGTTGTCTACCCTACAGTGAGGTCAATAGCTATGCCTGTGAAATTTATTCAGTACCATAGAAACAGGTAATGTAAAAACCACCTTTCATTTGAATCTGTGACAAATTTACAGAAGCACTGAGTTTCTTTAATGGCTGGAATGAGGATATGTAAGCTATGGCAGCTCTAGGCTGATTCTTATTTTGACAGAAGCAATTACTCATTTTGTGACCACGGACAAGTCGTTCAATTTTTTTGTGCTGTAGTCAACAAAACTATAAAACTGTTAGAAGACAGAAAACAAAAAGTCCCAAGATTTTACTGAAAAACAAATCCTTTCTCTGAGTTCAGTTGGTGAATAAATGATAAACAATAAGATGAAACATGGGTGTAACCCAGTTTCTCCAAATATACCACAAAAATATGGAAAGGGTACAGAGGAAAAGAAGGCAGGGGAAAAAAAAATATCAGCCAAATACTGAAATGTGCCAAAGCACTCAGAATCATATTTGCAGAAACAAGTTCAACCAAAGAGAATATAGATGCCCATGGGGTGGTGAGCAGGAGGGTGTATTACATAGAGAAATAGCAAACAAATGATCTACTGTTCTTTTCATCACAAGCAGTTTTAGAAATAAAATAAAGATTGTCTCACCCTTTTATGGAGTGCGGTAAGACACCAATCAGACTTTTGCAAAGTNAAAGATTGTCTCACCCTTTTATGGGGTGCGGTAAGACAATGGTTTAAATATGCCCAGAAACAACACCAATCAAGTTATGGCAGGGGGGTTGGAACTCAATTATCTTTAAGGTCCCTTCCAATACAAACTATTCTATGATTCTATGATGGTTTGACCAAGACTATCTGAAGAGAGAATACAAACTACCTAAAAGGCACCACCAATTACCAGTGATGGTCTTCTGTTTTGGTCTGCAGTGTGCCAACTGCTTTGCCAGGACTACATGCAGAAACCAGAAGGGCTGAGGAATCGCACACACTGAGTCCTGAAGGAACTGCAACATATTACAGAGAGACCAGAGGGCTTACTATTCATGCTGTTTGGAGTCCCCTCCCTCTGTGTGCAAGAGATACCATGTACTGCATGGCTGTAACAGGTCTGATGCATCCTACAAGTCTTACTGCATGCTGGTATCTTGTTTTCTCAGCTGTCACTATAGCTGGGGTCTCAGGCCCTTTGGTCCTGGCCGCTGCACTGTATCCTCAACTCTTGACTGGAGTGATAGAATGTGAAATAAGAGTGACACCTTTTGAGACATCAGCATTATTTCTAGGGCACATTCTGTGCTGCCTGGCCATGGCTGTTGTAGTTTTCTACAGCAAGTAAGGCTGCAGGAAAAGGGGCTGTTGCATCATACTACTCAGACAGACAGCCAAGTGGCTGTAATGGAGTGAGAACATGAAACAAAGAGGAAAACAATGAACAGCAGAGAAGTCAAAGTTAGGCCTGCAGCAGAAGAGAGGCTACAAAGGTATCTTCAAAGGGTTTCCTGGGGGAAGAAAAAAAACCAAAAAGGACCAGACAACATACATATTAATGAACCAGAAACAATTCTGAGAAACAACCTATTATCCTTACTCAGATCAAAAGAACACAAAGGTTACCACATCAGACATCAGAACTCTGCAACAGGAAAGTGGGCAGGAAAGTGCTGCCCCTTGAGTGCCTTCAGTTTTGTGACAAGGACCAGGCAAAGAAGCAGCAAGTTCATTGAGAGGGCCTGTAGAAGTGGACCTATGAGCCTGGCAGCAGTAACACTGTACAAAGACTCAGTAAAATGGATGAACACAGGAAGAAAATAAAGAATAGAACTACATGGGTTGCAGTTGTAAAATAAGTCTCTCACCTTGCACCTTGCTTCAGGGGAGTGCTGGAGCTCTCAGGGAAAGGTGCTGCACTGTGCACACTCCTCACTGAACTGTAAAAGGCCTCCCAGTCAATCTCCTCTCCTCCCCTCTCACCCCAGATTCCTCTTCTCCTACTGTCCCATGAGGCTCCCCACACTTCCAAGAGAAAGAAATTCCTACAAAGGCTGCAAAGGCACTTTTAATCTGAAAATCAGAGACATCATCTGATGGCAATTTTATCCACTTGCAGTGGAAATGCTTCAATGATCTGAAAAGTCTTTCTCAGATATAATTTCTTTGCCAGTCAAATAGCAATTTCACATTATATTTTCTCGAAATAATTTTCCTCTGCTCAAGCTGTTATTTAGGGGCTCATACCTGTTGCACGAGACCACATCTGCATGGTGAGGCCATTTCCGATAACAAAATCAAAGCAATTCCAGAAGTGGTTGTAAGTGTACATCTAGTGATGACAATATGGAGAGTCACACACAGAGAAATCCTAACAAAACCCCCTCTTTGTACACACTTATCTTCTACTAGCTGCTCACATTTGCTAGGAGCACTGGATTTCAAACAAGCTTCTGATTTTTTTGCCCTGATGTTTGCAATGCATTGACAATGAAAAAGGGTCAAAATATAAAGTTAGATTCCAACACATTTTTCATAGCTACTTTGAGACTTCAAAAATTATGCAAATCAAAAATAACAAAAAAAAAATATTTTGCTGCAAATATGACTGGGGAAAAAATATTTTCTGATATGAATAGAAGCTTTGCTTCTCTTTACAAAAGATTTTCACCTCATTGCATATGCAGGATTCATTGGATAAGAGGTAACCATGCTGTTTTTACTGCAGTTATTTTCCTCATTCTCGCCATTTTAAAAATGATCCAGGCTTTTCCCAGCTGTACCAGGACAAGTTTCACTGGGCACAAGTTAGAAAATAGAAAATTTCAGTCATATTTAAAGAAAATATTTTTTCAAGATGAAAGTGATTTGTTACTTAGCGGTTTATCTCCATCTTCTGAAATATTCAAAACCCAGTTGGGTACCCCCCTGAGCAACCTGCTCTAAATGGACACGCTTTGTTCTAGGACATTGGACTATATGAAGTCAGGAGATCCCTTCTGATCTAAACTGTTCTGTGATTCTGGGTACAAGAAGCACAGTAATTCATGATGTGGATTGGATCTGTGACACTGATAGTGTCAGACTCAACAGGAAGAACTGCTAAATGCTAAGAATAAAAACAGAATATTGGAATGAGAACTATTTACAGGAAGATACAGATGTTGGTCAAGTTATTGTTTTGCATAGTAACAATGCTGTGGCAATTATTTAAGTGGTCCCTCCCTTGTGTTTTCCCTCAACTTTGCAGTAATTTCAAACTCACTCCAATCTCTTCTTTCTACATATGAATAAGATTGTAGAAAGTTTTAGTGTACCACCAACAAAGTGGGCCAAGTTCAATACCTTCTTCAAGTTCAGTAGCTATTCAATTTCACAAACACTGAGATACGACAGGACCTGTTCTAGTGCTCTTCAAACTCACTGCTAAGTAAATCTTCTTCCTCTTCAGACTCATTGTGAATTTTTGCATGAACAGGCTGAACAACCTGACCTTTTAATGCTTCTTGATTTGGCCAGATTTGAAAGACCCAAAACTTTTTATATCATATTTTTTTATTCCTACTTCAAATTTCCTCCTCGAAATCTCCTTACCTTCTCTTTCCATATCTTCTTCCTCTGTCTCACTCCTAATTAGAACAAGGTAAAAAATAAAGATGTAGAAATTCACGTTCTATGTGGGTGGGAGGAATTAGCAAACCAGTTTTGAAATTTCCATTCTTGATGCAATCAGGACCCATCTGGTTTTAGACACACAATCTGCAGATCCTGTTTCAGATGCCCACTGAAAGCCACTCAAATCACTGAAGTCAACAGGTTAATCCATCATAAATCGCTATCTATTCAATTATGAATAAGAACAAGCAGAAATATACATCAGCTTCTTAACTGTATGATGGAAAGTAATGAATAAAAATTTTCAGTAGATGAGTCGCAGCAGATCACTCTTTCCCAATGTCTGAAACATATCCCCTTGTGGTGTATGTAGAGGTAACAATGGGTTGTGGAAGAGTAATACATCAAAATGGGCATGTATTTAAAAACATGTGTAGCAGGGTTTAGTTTTCAAAAGTTCATGGAACAATCTGCTACATCATGATCTGAGGCAGTATGTTCCTGCCTCATGATGCAGATACATTCTTTTCATAGGAGTTTCAAGCAATTTTTGTATGTAATGAAGATTCTCATGATCAATGAATAACAGGACAAAAATGTGACTACACTAGTCTATCAAATGTGCAGCCAAGTTCTACGCTACCTGTGAACTGTTATCAGAAAAGAAAAAAAAAATATTTCAAAGAAAGATATAAAGTCTTACCATACTAAATTGAATGGAAATTCTTCCTAGACTTCAGTGCATCCATCACTCAAGTGATGCACCTCACAGAAGAAAATCCAAATGCAATTTCTCTGACCTTTTCACTGTGGTTTCACTGTGGGCCCAGAGGCTAAATGATCCAGCTATTACTGCTCATGCATTAAACTCAACAACTCTGAATATCCTCCTTAAAGACTGAATTCAAACAGAAGCTTAGATCCACTAGGGGAAGACTGTAACTGCCTTGTTATTCTGGAAAGCAGCGTTACTCTCCAAAGCACATTCATTTCTGTAAAAAACATACTGCATCCTTCTGACACCAGTCAGGAGTCAAAGTTTTCAGCTGTCTCTATAGGATCAATTTTCAAGAGCACCCATCCACAAACCAACAAAAGATATTGCCGGACTTTCAGCAGAGCCAAGAAAATAGAGCAAAGCTTTGCCACAAACAAGGCCACAAATCTCACAAGGTGGGGTTTGAATGTCTCCAGAGATGGACACTAGAAGAGATCTTTCTATTTTTTATTGTTATTCTAACCTGAGTGTAATTTTTAAAGCTCCTAAACCATTCGTGGTTTAGGAAATGTCAAAGCCAAATAGCGTTAGCATGCATTTATAAAGAAAAATGAATTTGTAGCTGAATTTTGTCTAACATAACAGTTCACAAAATATGTTCTACTGGCTGCAAGTGGTCTCTGTGGATCTGCCACATGGTACATGTTTGTTTTTTTCCTTCCAGCTATGAAAAAAATTAAATAAAATTGAACTTTCAGTTAAGAAATAGACAGATAACTTAGATCAGAGACTGGGTTGAGAATAAGAATACTTGAGTTTGGTTCTTTGCTGCACATCTGACCTCTTGTATGGTCTAGGACAAGTCACCTCCTCTTTATCTACATTATTTTGCACTGTTACCTAGCAGAGTCTAGTTGAATAAAATCCCTTTTAGCTAGTTTACTGAAAGACCTTCAGTGAGTAAATCATGCTTGACCAACTTGATTCCTTTCTATGATAAAATTAGCAGATAAAAAAAGCAGAGAGGAGCCTTTAGCAAGGCTTTAAACACAGCCTCCCACAGTACACTTGTATCCAGGTTTAAATCTCATGATCTGGATGGATAGACAACATGGTAAAACACATGGCTGGATGTTTAGGTTCTGAGGGTTATAGTTAATGGGTCACACTGTATCTGGTTGCCAACAATGGGACCTGATATATTTAATATCTTTATGAATGACCTGGAGAAGGTGATGGGTTGCACTACTGTCAAGTTTGCAGATGGCACCAACTTAAGGGAACTACAAAATATGCTTGTGGGCAGGGTCTGCCTTCTAGAGAGACGCAGACAGGCCAGAGGAAGGGGCCAGCAGAAACTCCATGAAATTCGGCAGGGCTAAATGCAAAGCTATGGCACTGAGAGGGACAAGTTCCTCAATGACACTGACAAAGTAGCTCAAGTTCAGCAGAGGACCATCATGATGGTCAGGGGATGGAGTACTTGCTTGTAAGGAGAGGCTGAGGAAACTGCACTGGTTAAGCCTGAAGACGAGTTGAGGCTATAGCTGAGAAAGACCTTGATCTGACATGTATGCCTGTGCTCTCCCCATCTTTATACAGGATATACAGCGAAATGGTTCCAAATATTCCTCAAGAGAGCTGTTCTGTGTTATTACAAAGCTGAACTGTTACTAGGTACACTGTGGCAAAGTGCAAAAGAGCAGCACAACATAGAAAAAAGGATTTTTGACTTGGTGGCCAAATCAGCTGTGTTCAACATCCTGCTCCATACGGTCCTCAAGATGAAAAGGAAGAGCAGCTAGCCAGATGAAGCAGGACCACTCACAGGATGCAGAGGCTGACATCAGGTGTGGAAAGACCTTCTGTCTTGTGGGCACATGTAGGAGGATGCCTCTTGCTCTTACAAAAAAAGCCTGTCCTTTCTATCCCTGTTCTAAATTCAGATAATGAGCCTGGAGGTCACTTTTCAAACAGTAGTCATGTATATTTACATATCTAACATCCCCAACACCAGCTGCCAGGTAAAAATCACTGCCACCTCTGAAATCTTGGCAAATCCTAGCCCTTTATTTCCTTTACTTTCCTTCCTCATGCTTCAAAATGAACATTTTTGTTTTGGATGAAACGGAATGAATGTTTGCATTTTGCACTAAATAAATGTTTTCACATTTCCATTTTGGCAAGAAAAACAAAAAAATGAAGTTCCATTTGGTTTGACTCTAAGTTATTTTTTTCTCCCTTTTTTTTTTAGGTTCGGCACTAGCTGAAAAATCCCCACAATTATTCTCACAGCCTTAGTCACACGTTTTCCAGGCAGTGCCTGGAATGTTTCCTTTCAACTCTTTGCAAGCATTTTATAGGTTGTCATTTCACTGCTGCTTCAAGAACAAGAGGCTGCAAATCTTCCAAGTGAGCAGCTTCGATGACTTTCCTGACTGATGGAAACGTGTTATACTGTTGACAAGTACTAACCATGAGAGTTGACTTGGCTATTGCTGTTTGCTGTAACTGGTATTTCCCTGCAGATTCTCCTCTCACCCATCAAATGGAGAGTTCTATTTTAACAAGTTAGTTTTCAATAAACTTTTTTATCTTTCATCTAGACAAATGATTACTAATCAGTTTCAAGAACCATAATTTGACACTTAAATGGCTGTAAACTATTCCCTGATGAGTGGTCAAGCACTGAAGGCACAGGTGGCTAGAGTATCTCCTACCATTAAAACAGATCCTTTTAGTCCAGCAACAGGGTAATGTGGACATTTCATATATAACTTTCTATATCTTAATTTCAGCTATTTGTGACTTCCCTTGAGAAGAAATGGTTAATACAGTAATTTTATTCCTGCTTTTTACTAGCAAATTCCTATAACACACAAACAATGATGTGGTTCATGCCTTGAGGAACTTGAAGTTTAAATTAAAACACAACATAATGTGTGAAGAGGTGTATTGTATTACAGAAGCCAAAGTCTTAAGTCACACAGAAGTCCTGTCCCTGGTCAAAAACCTGTCTGGGAAAATGTAGGCAAGCATCTATACTCATGAACCTGAATCCTGAATGATCTCTATAAAACATTTAAAAATACACACACACATTAATAGGAAGAAAACAATAGCCTTTTTGTCACTGTAGCTAGAGTTGGTGCTCACAGGCTTCAGGAAGGAGCAGATCTAAATGTCTCCTAACTCTGCTACTGCCTTCAAAAGTGGTTGTCAACCTCATCAAAATTGCTAGAAGGAAAAACATAAATCAAGACATAAATTACTTCTTAGAACTACTAATCCTCATGGATTAACAGCCATAACTCAATTTTAGAGATGACTGGATTTTCATAACACTTGCACACACATACAAAATAGACATCAGGATATCAGGGGCCAGTTAAATGCTTAAATGAGATCAAAATAAAATTAAAATAGTTGTTGTATTTCATATTTGTATTTTTAATTGACTGGAAAATGGAAAGAAGACATTGAAATACTGTGTTAATATCTGTGCTGTTTCCACCAGCTATGCAAAGATTTGCTTATGATTTTAAAGTTTCTCAGCTCAAGAAGATGTAGATTTTCTTGGCAACAGCTGCTGTGTAAAATATTCTGAGATAGAATTTTTTATCATAATTAATAATAGATGAAAATTTCTGCGTTTTTGATGTTCTAAACTCTATGCTGTTTGATTTGCGATGTCTTTATAGTTGTTTTTCTAGTAATTCTATGCCTCTTTCTGTTGGTATAAGGCTGGTCGCCTCTTTTATTTCCCTGGTGGAGTTGGTACAGCACTCTTTTCTTCCTTTTCTTGCCTTATTTTTCTATAAATATATTTCACAAAATTCTCCTTTCTTCTTTAATGAGATTGATCCCTATGTTCTGTCAATTTGTTGCCATGGAATATTTTTTATTTTTCTTATTTTTAATTCTGTACAGGGCAGTAAAAAAACCTTGGTGGAGACTATTGCAGATGGAATCATGTTCTGTGTGTACACCTGTATGGCTGGCTGTATTCTCTGTAATCAATGTTTTAAACGGAGTGGTGACTGAAGAAGTATAGCCTGGGTTGGGGTTTTTTTGCTTGTGCTTGCATAGCAATTTTTTCATTTGATGTTGGAGTTTTAGGAAGTGTGCTTTGAAAAACTTACTTGGTAATGTTCCATGATTGGTATTTCATGAAAAGTTGGATGCTGGTGCTCATAGGCTACTATTATTGCATCAGCAGTCCCAGTAGAGTACCATATGTCAAAGCTGGAATGCTAGTGACAGCTGTAGCTAGAGCTGTCAAAGAGTTTCCAATAGAATCCTCATTTTCTCATTCCTAACTTTTTCAGCACTACATCTGCAAAGTGCAAAATTTTCCAGGGAATTTTATACCCTTTTTTTTTTTTTTAATAAGCCAGGCCAGTTATTGACACATGAGAAGGGAAAGGAAAAAAAAAAAAAAGAAGACAAAACCTGAATCCCAAACCAAAGATTCTTTTTTGAACCAGCCATTTGTCAGACTGCAAAACCACCTGAAACATGTCAGAAATACACCATGTGGAAGGAGCAGCTCCAGGAAGAACTGTTGGATACTTGATGTAGTTGAAAAGATCTGACTTATTGCAAATACTGAAGTCCAGGGAATAGCACCAAAATGAGCTATTCCCCAGCCTGCTGGGGACAGGCATAACTGGATGGTAATTTATAAGTGCATGGAATTTTTATTTTTATTTATAAATAAACAAACAAAAGGCCTCCAAATCAGCTTCAAACAAACAAAAAAAAATTAATTCCCTCTTTGGCTTTGTCTGCAATACTACAACAGGAAAGCTGATGAATTTTCACCAGAGAAACCACTGCAGTAAGTAAAAGAGAGTAGTAAGAAGCCCCGTCTGTTCTCCTTCTCTGTCTGCTTTTCTGCTTTAGTGCCAAACAAGTTCATAAGGCCTCTTCCATCCTTGTTCTGTAACACCCTTTAAAGAAGCATTTGTACATCATGATTGTCAGTTACCTCATAAACATCTGCAGCAGCATCATTGTTTGGATAGCTGTTTCTCAGTATGTATAAGAAGAATAAGCTTTGCTTCGTACTCAGCTTATGTGGTTTGGGTTTAGGGTGGGTTTTTTTGGGTTTTGGGGGGTTTTTTTTGTTTGTTTTTGGGGTTTTTTTTCCAGTAAGATCTATATATTTCCCTGTACTGCAACATGCCATATGGGTGTACTCATGGTAGTGTGGCTTTTTCTACTGACTGCATTTTTATTTGTAACACTGCATTTTCCATTAAAGATTTTGGCAAAGGCAATGGAGAATCATAGTTTAAATATAATAATATTAAGTTACCATATTTTTCTTTCTTTTCTCAAGTTATAACTGAAGAAATGGCCTCTAGTGCACAGACACTAATTTCTTCCTCGATAACCCCAGGAGATAACATCCTGGCATTCCTTAGTAAATTGGGCCTTGTAAAAACTATGATTATCTTTCTAGAACCAGGCTGCTCTCATTCAGCATTGTTTTTCCTTAAATAAAATTTCTCTCTGAGAAATATGTTCCTTCAAATCAATGCCATTTTAAATACTGGTTACAAAATAAGTGTGAGACAGTACTCACTTTCGTTTCTAAACTTTCATTATTATTGCCTAAGAAGCGCAAATTTAGTACTGCATTAATCCCTTGCATTTATGCAACTTCCCTCATCCTGGGGGATCCCTTCATGTAACTTGGAGGATGACTGGGCACAAACTCATTTCCAGGTCCAAATGCACACTTCCTGAATGGGTTTCTATATATATACTGGCATTTGACAGCAAGATATTTGCTAAATAAAAAGAAAGGCAGAAAGATTAAGAAATATATCAAATGCATCTGGCAGCCTGAGACATCAGTGTCTAGATAGTGATACTTAAAAGCAGAGCTAAGTGTAATACAAGTGCAATGGTCTGCAGCTACAACTGAAAGGCCATGATACTGGTATGTGACCACACCTTCATGGAAAGGACAACAAAAAACCCTACCTTGTCTGGGCAATTAAATACTAGACAAATATTTGGCCTCATTTTGTGGCAGAGAAAAATAAACCTGCAGCATAGAAAATTACTTTGTCTGAATGTGGCAAGAAAAAATTAGTTTTACATCTGAACACAGCCTCTGGTATTACAATAGAATTACAATTTCTAACAGCAATGCATTTGGCAAAAGCTGGTCCAATTATACAGGAAAAGAAAATTTTAAAATGCATACTAAGTGTTCTGTTGTCTCACAGACGTGGTTTATTAATGCCAGAAACTTTCCCCACTCATTCTTTATTGCCTGATCAAAGGTCTGAGCACAAATCTGTGCCTTACTCTCCTTCATGCAGTCATACTCAGCCTGGAGGACACAAAGAGCAGCTGGCAATGTAAATGGCCCTGCTTACCAAGGTAGGAAAGATCACAGATGACAAAGACTGTATTTGTGAGCAATTTGAAAGATGCCCCTTCATTACATGGTGTAATAACAACAATAATAATAATTAATGATTGCATTAATAAAAAGAGATTATATGCATTATTAAATTTTTAAAATCTCAAAAATTATTAAATATATTAAATAATTGACTACTGCTGCTGACCACAAATTGCAGTCAACTTCCGAACAAAGATAATTGTTTCAGAATAGTTCCAGCAATGCAACACAATTGCTTTCTAACATTGAATCTTAAGGTCTGAATACGTGGTGTACAAGAAGCACAGAGATCCATAGTTGCCACAGTGACACAATAAAACTGATAAGTGTGCTTGAGGAACTTTAGGGACTGAAAAGAGGCTCACCAGTCCAAAAAACCTGACAGCCACTGGCTCAGGAGAGGAATAAGAAGAAATACCTTACAGTTGAAACTACAGGAACCTATGTAGAGTAATATTTCCTTTGAAAGATTCTAGACAGGTTGGTAGAATGTCCAAGCTCCCCATGATTTTTAATAACCATAAGGAAAACAGAAGTCTATTTTGTGCTTTACTCTGAAATGTGTCCTCTTGGCATTTGCAGATCCATTGATATAATTTGTTGAGCAAAACATTTGCGGACTGACACAGAAGGCAGGCCAAAGATTCACTTGGCAATCCTTTACATCCATTACTCAACTTCAAGCCTCACTGAAAAGCACTTCATTTGCAAGCTAAGATGAGATAACTACCTGAAGCAGTGACAGATTTCAGAAGAAGTCAAGAAGTCACTTAGTTATGAATGTTTGGGTCATAATTTTTAATCAGAGCTAGTAATGTTCAGAGCATAATTCTAAAAGTGCACTAGTTTATCAATAAAAATTGCAGAATTTACCAATAAATATGAAAGTCCCATTTGTTCTATTGCACCATCTGGGGCCATTTTTCTATGAAATAGATTTCTTTTATGCGTCCATTAATGTAAGATTGGAAGGGACCTCTTGAGTCATCAAGGCCAGCCAACTATTCAACTATCATAAGCATTCACATCACATTATCTCTTATACAGAGACTGACTGAATTGCATTTCACAAGCAGTTCCATTTTTATTCCCACTAGATCTCTGGAGAAGCTATTCAAAACTTCAATAATTTTATATTTGAAGACCTATTTTTGTCTTCTAACTTCTGTACTTTTTGTGATCACATTTAATTATTTTTTATCTGATACTGAATTTAATTATCTCTTCTCCCTTCCTGACATACATTCTCCAATTTTGTTCACAGATATTCCTTAGCTAGGTTAAGAAAGCTGGTTTGTTTTAGTACCCTCTTAAAATACATGTTCTGTACTGTTCTTCTGGTCGTCCTTCTCTGAATATGCTTTTGCTTTACATTCCTCTTTCTTGAATGTGGTCTCATCCATACACACTATCACACTGTTTCAAGAGAGGTCCCATGCAATCACACTAATAAATTCTTATCTCCTTTGGATTATTTGGCAGTAGCTCACTTGGTTATTTTCTTTACTGCCCACCTTGCACTGGGAGTACAGCCCTGCTCTGCCTCTTGTGGTTGGTTTGATGGAGTCTGAAGTTACAAGTAAATACTTTCCTAGACACAACATTGATGAAGCTTGGGGAGCTGTGGGAAGACTTGATTGATTGCTATTCATCTTTGCAATCTTCTGTCAGCTTATTGTAGCCCACTGCAAAAGCATCCTGTGAAAGAGTCACAGAATCACAGTGTCAAGGAGTATCTGGTGAGGTCATCTCGTCCAATCCTCCTGCCAGAGCAGGAACACCCAGATCAGGTCACACGGGAATGCATCCAGGTGGGGTCTGAATGTCTCCAGGGAAGGAGACCCCACACCCTCTCTGTGCAGCCTGTGCCACTGTTTTGTCACCCTCACACTGATGAAATTTCTTCTCATATTTCTGTGGAACCTCCTGAGTTCCAGCTTGCACCTGTTGCCCCTTGTCCTATCATTGGACGTCACTGAGAAGAACCTGGCTCCATCCTCCTGACACTCACCCTTTACATATTTATAAACATTAAGGACATCAATACTCAGTCTCCTTCAAGCTAAAGAGACCCATCTCCCTCAGCCTTTCTTCAGAAGGGAGATGCTCCAATTCTTCAACTGAGGGCCCTAGAACTAGACACAATATTCCAGATGTGGTCTCACCAGGACAGAGCAGAGGGGGTGGAGAACTTCTCTCCACCTACTGAATATGCCCCTTCTCATACATCCCAGGGTGCCTTTGGCCCTCTTGGCCACAAAGGTACATTACTGGTTCATGGTCAGCCTGCTGTCCACCAGGACCCCTGGTCCCTTTCACCTACGCTGGTCTCTAAAAGAGAGAATACTCCCTCCACCTTTATGGAGGCTTCTCTCTAGTTTAAAAACAAGCTGTACAATCACAGATATGCGACATTTCATAACTACATCAGTTAAATGTTTTGATGCTGCAAGTACAGAAATGGGAGGAAACAAATGCACAAAAGTATGCAGTTCAAATTGCATCTACAAAGTTCTCCATCCCTCTTTCTTTTAAATGCCAGTGAAGAGGAGAACAGAGCAGGGAGGAGTATATTCATTCAATCAGTTCAGTCATCCTCATATTACTTTTGCTGTGCCCTTCATGCAGAATGATCACAAGGAACTTCACTTAAACTAAACTCAAACACTTACCAAAACACAACAGAAGGATAGCAGAATAAAACAAATTAGTGTATCAAGACCAAGGCTTAGAAATGCTGAAAGCCCTATTAACTACAGAAAGCTTACAGTGTCTCTGTGTGCATGCACTCACAAGCATGAGAGAGAAAGGATTCACATATATGAAAAAAAAAAAAAGGAATTAGAAATCTATGCTGCTTCAGAGAGACTGTGTGCTTCATTCTTGATCCACAAAGAAAACTTGCCTTAAATGTGACCCACATTCAACAATTTGAGACCTTCTTAGGCTACCAACCAGATTAGCATAGGTAATGAGCCTGGGAGGGAACAGCCAAAACCCTCCCTCAGCAGTTCAGTCTTAATAGAGCACATGGACATGTGTTTCAACATGGATTTAGTGTGGGGCCTTATCCATTGGGATAGAAAGGCATGGCAGAGCATTCCTTACACTCATAAATAAATATGGAGAAAGGGAAAATTAGCTGAAATTGGCAGGCCTGATATCTGTTACAACATCAGATTAAAAGCCTGCAACTACTGGCAATTTTATACATCATGCTGTGTTAACACTCTGTTAATGTACTGTTAGGGAAGTAGAGAAAATAATTGTAAAACTTGCCTATATATGGGTATATTTATATCTTAACAGAAAGATAGTGGAGAAAATCAAGGAAGGAAGCATCACAGACAGGCAACCTCCTAGACAGTGCTCAGGACACAGCCACAAACAACTTCTCTACTTGCCTACCCCACCCATTGTGGACTGCTCTCTACATTTGGAAATTAATAGATAAAGAGGTTATAAAGGCTCTTGTGGCAAAAGAGAGATGAGGAAATTGCCCCAGTTGCAGAAGGGAAGGGAGGCAGCCTCAGGGTCTGAGGATCTCTTTCTTGAAAAGTCTTGGAGACATCAGAGGTGGTGTCTCGGGTGTGGGAAAGGAGAAAATATGATACAATGATATTTCTATTATGATACAGTATCTGAGAAAGCCAAATTAGGTAAAGAAAAAAGACCAACAAGTCACCAGGCAGAAACTTTGTGGAGCTGCAGAAAATTCATCCACAATTTGATACTAAATTTAGAGATGCTCAAGAATGTTTTTACATGAATGGCACATTTCCCTCTCACACATAAAGATCCCACCCAAAAATGGAGGAAGAGATCATAAGCAAAGACAAAATAGAATGGAAGATTCCAGCAGCAGAAAAGCCCCCTATTTAGTCAGGCACCGTTTAAGTGATAGCTAAGAAGGTTTATGAAGTAGGGTAACCCTACAAACAAACAGCTCAAATGTGAAACAGCAACCCTGCTCTGCTGTTCCATATGGACACAGCTAATATGCAGCACCAGGAACAAAACTAATTAAGTATATCTGCCAGGGATACTTCTGTTACAAAATAACAGTATTTCTAAATAAAATTTAAAATAATAATAGTAAAAAACCCAATGAGACAAAAAAGCAAACACCCTATTATGAAGTGGCTATTCAGCTTTAAAATTGCACCACTGCTTTTTTTCTCAGGATGTCAACTCTGTAGGACATTTCTTACTGAGGATAACCTGAAGAAAAAAATCCCATTTAAATTTAATTTTTAATGTTATCAAAAGGAATTTTGAAAAACTTCTTGATGTTACGGGGTGATGGCGGGAAAGTAATGTCCACAAATATTCTTTTTTCTCTGGATAAAAAATATTTTTTGAGACTTTAAAAAGAAATAAACACTAACTATAACATTCCTTAGGTTTGCTAATTAAAAGAAGTTTTCTAATTCAAAGATTTGAGGTAAAAACTTTTCAGTTCTCGAAAGAAAGAGTACAGGGTTGGTGTTAGCTTAAAATTCTGAACAGTGTATAGGGTAATTTTCAATGTTCCTTGTCACTGAAAATACCTTATTTTGAAAAAGCAAAGTAGAAAACAAAGTGTTTAGAGAACAGTGTTAAACAGATTACATTCCCATAACTAATTAATAGCATAAGTAGTACATACTTATTAAAGGCATGCCAGTCACACAAAAGATGTAAAATGGCTTAATATACTTTGGTACATTTTAGGATTATTGATCAGAACAAAACTGACTGAATAATACAGGTCACATCATTTTATGTACTGATTCTTTTATCAACACATAGAAGGCACAAATAAAGTTGGACCAGTGCTATTTAACATCTTTGTAGGAGATATGGACAGTTGGGATCGAGTGCACCCTCAGCAAATTTGCAGATGACACCAAGCTGTGTGGTGCAGTTGATACACCTGAAGGAAGGGATGCCATCCAGAGGGACCTTGTCAGGCTTTAGAGATGGGCCCAAGCCAACCTCATGAAGTTCAACAAGGCCAAGTGCAAGGTCCTGCACCTGGGCCGAAGCAATCCCAAGCACAGATACAGGCTGGGTGGAGAGTGGCTTCAGTGCAGCTCCGTAGAGAAAGACTTGGGTGTGTCAGTTGATGACAAACTCAACATGAGCCAGCAGTGTGCACT
>VZTY01018246.1:91830-117893 GCA_013400935.1 Turnix velox | reverse complement strand
ACTGGAACAGGTTGCCCAGGGAGGTTGTGGATGCCCCATCTCTGGAGGTGTTCAAGACTAGGCTGGACAGGGCACTGGGCAGCCTGGTCTAGTGGGAGGTGTCCCTGCCTATGGCAGGGGGGTTGGAACTCGATGATCTTTAAGGTCCCTTCCAACCCAGACTATTCTATGATTCTGTGATTCTATATATCTATGAAAATATATATAAATATACAAATAAAGATGTCCTTCTGGATTTAAAGTCTTGAACACAAAGATGCAAAATCTCTTGCTTCACCATTACATTACTCAAAAAGTAGAATTTCCACCTCATGAAGAACAGGCATAGAAAAGATACAGCTCTTCTAGAAGAGCCAAAAATTATATGAAATCATACTTCCTTTAGTTAGAAGTCTTAGTCATAAGGGAAATTATTGAAGCAATTCACCAAAGAAATCCAAGGCAGTGTATTATTCTTGAATGTTTTTTTAAGTTGAGAAAGATATTCTGCACAAACTGCCAGTGGCTAAAATTATTGCTAAAACATCATATACTCATAATAGAAGGATGAAACATTTTTCGAACTCAGAATATCTGCTTTCATCCCACCAAATCAAAATTTTCTGAAAACACATTGCTTCATAGTTAGTGAAAATAAATCACAACATGTGCTACTTTCTCATATTACAGATAAACACATGATAATAGTCTGTTCTCTGTTGCACCCAAATCTTCAGACTCAATGACATAATCTTTTAGCTGGGTGTCTACCAGTTCTGAAATGGAACTGTCATTTTTTCAGCTGTAATTACATTTCACAAGCAGTACCCAACTATTATGGATTAAGATATTGTTTGGAAACAAATTCCATCCTTTAATAGAAACATAATTGTCAGATAAAGCCATAAGTATAACTATGAAAGAAGGTTTTAAAAAGCTCATGTTCATGAAGATTTTCCAGATAGAAGCATCTCCTCCCCATTCTTATAACTGGTCAGAACTCAGAAGCTCTACATTTTCCCAAACATCATTTATTTAAAAATAAAGGTTACACCCAGCACAAAGTCCAACAGTGAATTCAGCTGCCTAAATAGTATGGAAAAATCAGCTTTTCTCACATATGGAGAATTATAAAAGGTATGTGATGTATGCAATCTATACTTCAGTTTTGGTGTAACAATGTCTTTTACTCTTTTAACCTATCAGGGAGATGAAAACCTATTGTTTGTTGAATCTGAAGACTGCTAGGAGCAGGATATTTGTACCAAAGAAACTTGTGTTGAAAAACACATATGTAATCTGCACAGAGGATAAATTACATAAGCATACAACAAACAAATTAACAAAAACTTACAAAAATTAACCTTTATTTTCTGTATTATGAGAAACTCTGGGTTCTTTAATATTCTGTATATTCATCTAAGTATGAAAATACGAAAACTAAAATTCTCATAGGATGGGGAAACTGTTTCTTGCCCATCTCTGACCTCTCAGTGTAAAACTGCTAAACGCTTTGGTTTACAGTACAAATATTTCTGGATATGGAATCCATCTGTTATGTATTAGTTAAATATTTCTGATATTCAGCATTCTTTTAAACAACACTATTACAACTTCATCGAGAAAGGTTAATAGCTAAGTAATAGTCTGACAGGTTTACAGTGGAGGGTATTTCTGGAAAGAGTATTTGGTGTTTAGCATTTCTTAAGAAGAGCTGTTAAAATTTCAACCTAAGAATTTTTGAAACTTCAGGATGATCTATAATATGTGAAGTGGTTCTTCAAGTAACTGACTATTTTTAACGCAGAGCTAAAAGCTTTAAGTGGTATTTTAAGTGGTTTGCATGCATCACAGTTACCCATAAAGACAATTTGGTATCAGTTTTTGAAATTGTCTTTGCTAGCTTAACTGCAAGTCTTTATTTGTTCAGTAGATTTTATAAGTGTAACCTCCTGTAATGGTTTGGTCCACCACAGCCATGAAACGAATGACTGCTTAGAGTAAGGGCAGAGAGGATGTAATCCTAAGAAGTCAAATAATACACAGAAAGAAAATCCCAAACTGAAACCCACAGAAAACATCTACTAAAACTAGTGAATAGGTCCCATTTCCATTTCAAATGCTTTCGACCTGCATGCACTTACTGTGTTAAATGTTCACTTTCAGTGTTTTCCCATCTTGCATGCAAGTAAATGATTGGGAAGTTGTTACCCTGGACAAAAATATGCCTGGTGGAAAATAGTACTCAGATTTGGAAAGCTATCCAGCAAACACAGGTTTGGAAAATTGCTCCTCACCTGCTCCTTGCCCAGGGATGAGACAGAAACTCAGATGATTCAGGGCATCTCTGCCAGGATAAGGGGTCCAGGGGCTTTTCCCTAGCTTGATGCTTTCTCCAAGATCCTTATAAAGTCTTTAGGACCTTGGCTCTTTTCCATCAGCAGCAGGTTTCAGATCAGTACACTTTTTCCCAAGCAGCCTCTCTCAGTACTCCTGCTGATGCCATGGCCATGACATTTTGATTCTGTGAGAGCATGGGAAAGAAGGGATGGCCCCAGACTAATTTTTTTTTTTTTTTTTTCTTCATAAGGATGAAAGGCTCAGGGAAGTTGTGGAGTCTCCACCTTTGGAGGAATTTAAAACTTGAAAACGGCCCTGGACAACTGGCTCTAGGTGACCATTCTCAACAAGATGACCTTCAGCACTCCCTTCCACTCTCAACCTTGCTGTAATTCTGTGTGATTTCCATGATTCCTTCATGCAGCTCTGCACCTCACCTTCCTTTGTGTTTCTCCTAGAGTGTGTGGAACTTCATAGTTTTTGACTAAAATTGATGGTGGTCTCTGGTAGATTTTCTCCATCTCATTAATGGTAATGGCAAATAAACTATGTATATACAATGCAAAACCAACATGTCCAACCAAATTAGCTGCAAAACTGCAAAAACTATAAAAATATTCCTATGTGCTGCTCTGCCTCCTTCTTCCTCTTCTAATTCTTCCTGGGAATTGTGAGAGCCTTACAGGCTGAGCCTCCCTGCTCCAAGAAAGAGAAAAGAGGAAGACCCAAGATGTACTACTTATTCCCCTTCTGCAGCCAACCTGCTGCATGGATCCACTGTGGGGTGCAAGGATGCAAGCTGAGCTAGTATTTTGCGAGTACATGGACATCTCAAACCTAGTGGGAGGGTACACGGAAGAAGACACTAAACACCTCACTGTCACTTCTGCTCTAGGTAAGGACTGCCAGGCAGATGCCCAAAATGAAGCTGCAGTGAGGATTGAAGAGAGAAGAGCAAGATCCTGAGCATGAACTGTAAAGTAATACCAAATAAATTGATGATGTTGAGAAGTCTTTTCTCCATCATTACTGTAAAAGTTCAGTGAGGCTGTCCATCATTACCACACCAGATTTTTTTCTGGAAGTACCTTTTCTTCCAGTTTCTTGTTCAGCTGAGTATGAAGCTACTGTTAAAAGGCTTCATGAGAAGCTTTGGATGAGGAGACATACCCCTTCCCCCACCACAAGCAGATTTGCCTTTATGCAAAACGGCACTCAATTACTCTTCACGAGTTCTTCAGCAAAACATTGGCAGGCCTGGCAAACAAATAGGAAATCTCCCAGGAAAGATTTTTAGTTTTAAACAGAAGAGAAATTTTTGTTTAAATGCACATATTTTTAACCAGGAAGAATTATGCATGCCTGGCAAACAGAAGGTAAAACACAGTAGATAAATCTTATGTAGACACATGTGCAGAAAGCACTGAGTTTCACCACTAGATTACAGAATCACAGAACATTAGGGATTGGAAGGGACCTCAAGAGATCATCTAGTTCAGTCCTCCAGCTGAAGCAGGAACACCCTGATCAGGTCACAAGTATCTCCACCTTCTTTGTATCTTCTGACACAAGAGCACCCACCTCATTCATCAATGGATCCACATTGCCTCTGGAGTAAGTTTTACTTGCAATGTATTTAAAGAAGCCCCTCCTGTTGTCCTTACCTTTCTTGCACGCCTAAGAAGGCCTTAGCTTTCCTAGCTGCCTCCCAACATCCTCTGACTACAGTCTTATATCCCTCTCAAGTGGTTAGTCCCTCCTTCCATGATCTGTAGACTCTCCTCTTCCACTTGAGTTTGCCTTGCAGTTCCCTGTTTAACCAAGTAGGTCTCCTGGCTCCCGTTCTTGACTTCCTACCTGTTGGGATGCTCTGATCTAAAGCTTGGAGGAAGCAGTCCCTGAAGGCTAACCAGCTCTCTTGGACCACCTTATCTTTTAGTACCCTATCCCATGGGGTTTCTCCTAGCAATTGCCTGAAAAGGCCAAAGTTAGACCTACTGAAGTCCAGGGTTTTGATTCTGCTCCTGTCACATGACATTCTAAAATCTACCATTCCATGGTCAGTGCAACCAAGGCTGCCCTCAACCTTCACCGCTTCAACCAGACTTTCTTGTTAGTAGGAAAGATCCATGACCATTACTTACAGAACTGCACAGCTGCAGAAAGGAGGCAAAATTAACCACACACTATTCTGCAATCAAGGCAGCAGACCTGTCTCACACAAAGAACCACCTAATCAACCTAGACCACAAAACCAGTGTGATAGACCCAAAAAATTAATTGTTGTGAAAAGCTATGTACTTCATTGACTACATACTGTACTAATTGGGAAAGGCAATTCTGGCTGGAAACAAAAATTATTGCTTATGACACTGTGCATGGCTGAATGTAAGCTCCACCACAAAGCTTAAGAAGCCTTGAAAAATGGTGCAAGAATTTTACAGCTGCCCACTGTACACATATCTACCTCACAAAAACCATCAAAGAACAAAGTTCATCATCAGTTCATGCCATCCTTAGGGCCTGGCAACAAACTCTGAGTGATGGCACAAAAAAAAGATGGATCTACACAACTCTGAGTGATGGCACAAAAAAAAGATGGATCTACACAAGACTGGAACCTCTCTGCTCAGAAAGGAAAGCACTGTGAAGAGCAAAATAATATCTTTACTGACAGCACCCACTCAGATCCCACTCACTGTGAGATCTGAAGCCACAGGGCGCATTTGATTCCCAACTAAGCTGGGAAATCAGGTATTGAGGAATACCTTCTAGTGGATTGAGGAGTGTGAAAGCTTGAGATCAAGTCCCAGCAGACTCTTGAACTGCTTTTCTCTTGGCTGGATTACTGTACTTGATTCTCAGTACTTCTTCTCTACCCACAACCCTGTTAGCCCTTACTCAAACCTCCCATTCCGTGCTCACACTCCTCCCTTATAAATAGCTTTGAATCTTTACTCTAGTCAACGTTTCAGTACTGAGAACTGAAACACACATAGATTATTTTTATTGATTTTGACACTAAGATCATTATTACCATTAGGATGGCCAACAATAGAAAATAGCATCCTTGGAAGGCCCCCCAGGTCACTGTGCTTCCAAAATAAGAACAACAGTTAGGAGCAGGACATTGAATTTCTGAAAGTATTCTGCTGATAAAATTTCAGTAATTTTCAGCTTTCAAAGCAAAACATAACCCTGTCCAGATAGAGAACAGTTTGCAGTAAGAAAAATACTAGTATTCACCAAGAACCAGCTGGGAAATGTTCTGTGAGATCCTAGCAACATGAATAGCATAGACAAAAATTTGCAGTTCACCCTAGAGCATCTTTTGCAAGAGTCAACAAATAGCACTCTATCTCTCCCTTGCTACAACTTGCAGATGCATGCAGGTAATATAAGTAATTGGACTTGACTTTGCCCCTTATATTTAGTAAATGAACATAACATAAGGCCTTCAGAGAGAAGGAACCCGCTGATAGAATACCAGTGTATCACAGATCTCCATTATGAGTATTTTTATCTATTGTATTTTTTAGAGCACTTTCTCGGTAGGAAACTGTGATGCTAAATTTACATAAAACCAGTAAAAATCAGATAATTTCAGGAGTTCAGGGAAAAAAGTCACATAAATTTTCAAAGTTCAGGAAGAACCATGCATAATGGCTCATAAGTGTAACTGACAAGTCCCAAATAAATGAAAATTTTTGTTGAATATAAAATGGAAATACCACAAAAACTTTTATT
This sequence comes from Turnix velox, assembly GCA_013400935.1. Lineage (NCBI taxonomy): Eukaryota > Metazoa > Chordata > Aves > Charadriiformes > Turnicidae > Turnix > Turnix velox. The sequence goes on along the minus strand of VZTY01018246.1, from coordinate 111,827 downwards.
CAACCAAAGAAGTATCACCTGCAGCACAGAACAGGAACCCCCGGCATTCTACTGCACAATGAGTTGAAAAACAACAAGAAAGAATAAGACACAGCAGCAAGTACTGTTCAAAGATCAGCAAGGTAAGACTGAAATGCCTTGGTCCAAAATTAGAAATTTTAGCATCTTTAGAATTGTTAGTATTCTTCCATTTCTAAAGGAAAACAAATAAGCCTTTAAATTTTTTTAAAATACATAAATAATTGAAAATTTGCACATTTTCAATTCTTTTTGTCTAAATCAAGTGAGCAGATGGTGTAAGTGCAGATTCTCAAGCATGAAAATCATTCTTCTCAAATTTGTGCTAATTTCTATTTTTAAATGAGCTTCCATCTTAAAATTGAGATTCCACATAATAATTTGTATTCCTGGTCCCAGAATAATTAATTTTAAAGTGGCATTGTACTGTGGCACTGCCTGATTGTGGGTGCTCACTGTTTATTTTCTTCGAACCCATTTCACCATTTAAACCTCCTCAAGGTAAAGGCGAGAGATTTGCATCAATAACTGATGAAGGAAGGCAGAAATGTAAATGAGAAAGATGAGAGTATATATATAATGCTTAATTTTTTAGTTCATATAGTCAGCCATATCTTTGATGGAATAAAAAGCTTTTCACTAACACATACGTTGCCTATGCTTGGGTATACGAAGGGGCCACGAAGATGATCAAAGGGTTGGAGCAACTGCCCTATGAGGACAGGCTGAAGGAGTTGGGGTTGTTCAGCCTGGAGAAGAGAAGGCTCAGAGGGGACCTCATAGTAACTTATCAGTACCTGAGGGGGTCCTACAGAAAGGCAGGGGAAGGAATTTTTAACATAATATCGGATGGGAGGACTAGAAACAATGGATATAAATTAGAGGGGGATAGATTTAGACTAGACATAAGAAAGAAATTCTTTACAGTGAGGGTGGTGAAATACTGGAACAGGTTGCCCAGAGAGGTTGTGGATGTCCCCTCTCTGGAGGTGTTCAAGACTAGGCTGGACAGGGCACTGGGCAGCCTGGTCTAGTGGGAGCTGTCCCTGCCTATGGCAGGGGGGTTGGAACTCGATGATCTTTAAGGTCCCTTCCAACCCAAACTATTCTATGATTCTATGATTCTATGATACACTGACACATCACCAGCAACTGTCTCTCAATTTTCTTTTGATAAACATTTTGTATTTTTGAGAGCTATTTTCTAGGACAGGTCTAAAAAAACTCCTTCCTACTTGCACAACTAGTCTTACCATTTAAAATTTTGATAAATATTAGATTAGTTTGTTCAGGCCGTAAAGGGCATAAAAGGCACTGAAAGGATTTTTTTTCACAAATGATTCTGTACAGACAAGGCCCAGTAGAAACAGGAGCTGGCACTGCCATTGCATCTCAATCTTACAAGCTGCAATTTGCAATCTGTTATTGTTCCAGACTAAATCTGTCAATCAGGATTGTCTGTGAGAAGTGATGCAGTGATTAGTGATGTGGACTGAAGTTCACTGGAGACCAACTGATTTGCTCTAGTGATCTAACACAAATTTGAAATTTCTGTCTCCAGAGGTAAAAGGTTAATGGAATAACCTATTTCTTCCTCTAGCTCCCCGCTACAGAGCACCCTTTTAATTATTGCTATTATTTATTGATTTAGAAAGTTACATGTAACATAAGGTACTCAGCAAGGAAATTACGAAGCATACAAAACACAGTTAAAATGATAAAAGAGATGTCGGATCTGAAGAGTTCTGTGATGACAAATGAGTAAAAGCACTCCTCCATATTGGAGAAAAACATCAACTTCCCCGTGTCTGGTTATGCAAGCACAGGAAACACACACACACACAAATCCATCTGTGAGTAAAGACAGAGGAGAGATTTTGAAAACACATACTTTGCTTAAAAACGTGAAGACTGTCATATTAAGAAACCAAGTATTAAGGAGGAAACATTTTAGTTCTTTCCATAAGTCAAATAAAAGATCAGTGACTCAAGCTTCTCTTAAGTGTCCCAGGAAATCAATTTGATTATTTTAACATCACAGAAGTTGGACTTCAAGTCCTGAAGTAATAAATAGAACAAAACACAAATTTTCCTTGGGTCTGATGGGAGTCAGAAGTGATGTTCCCACTCTACAACTGATAGCATGGCTCCTGAAGGGTGTCAGGGTGTCATGAGAAGCAGTAAGAGCTGGAATATATCGAAGATTTTGATGAGTTCTCAATACATTGCAAATGGCAAGGGTGACTACATAATAAGAGACCTGTTGTTGCGTTCCCCTTCATTTCTTCTGCTGCCATGAGTGTGTTTGGTGCCCCCAAGTCCAGTGTGCAAGCACTACATTCTACCAGCTTCCACACACAGTGCTAAGGCTGCATTTGATGCTTTCCTAATGCAGCCTCGAGCCAGTAACTTCAAAGGAGCACATCAAAGCTGTTATTCACAGTGGAGAAGAGAGTGTGAAGCTGGGTGACATTTTTTTTCTCCCCAGCGAATAGGAAACTTTAGGGGGCTTCCCAAAGGAGTGATTAAAAAAAAAGAAAAACTCTCCTTATTATCCTAGGGAAGGGAGGGTTGAGGCCCCATAGAGGAAAATGGAGGAAAAATTAAAGTTTCTCTCTATTAATACATCTCCTAGATTGCCTGCTATGCTGCCGAGGGAGAGGGGAAAGTGGGAGAAGAAAGAACTAAGTTTCATCTTTGTTTCACTGGTCTCTCTTTTTTTAATCTGAGTCACAAAAGCTTAGAATGATGAAATGAGCATGTGCAGTCTGACTGAGATAGGAGACAGGCAATTACTGAAACTCTGGGCCACAATATCAGCTGCCTGCTGACTTCTGCGATTGAATTAAAACTACTATAAGAATAATGCAAGGACTTGCCCTTGTCCTGCTTGTCTATGTGTTTATTTAATTTTCTGTCCAACTGACTCTCAAATAAATTGGAAACAGCTGCCATTTTTTTGATTCAGTAGCTCCATTACCCCCCAATGACATCATTCTGGGCACACTCACCAACAATACGTTATTATGCAGCAATTACTTCATTGATTTGTGGAAGTTTTTAAGCTCCATAAGGAATATGGACATTGATGGAAAAAGCAAGGTCTTTTCCTTTGATGCTCTCATAAGTGTGAGCTGCTGCACTAGGCAGGGATAGCATTAGCAATACAAAATTGGAATTTAGATTGCAAAGGAAAAAGGAAGAGACCTTTTTGCTATTTGTTACATTGTCAATGAAAAAAGAAGATTTCAGAGAAGAATCCAGCTGTGAACTGACATTTAGAAACCATGATTTAATGCATTAATTAAACATACGATGCAAGTAAAACTGCTATGTAATAAGCTGGGAATAAAAACATGCAATATTTGCTATAACCCACACTAATGAAAACTCTGATGCAAAGGCTCTTTGAGGTAGCAAAAAACGGATTCAAGAATTATTATCACATGGAAGCATTTGCTTTCTTCTGTTCTTATTAATATATTAGATTAACTATCATTTATACATTATATACAACTTTGAGAAAGGAGTGAAAACATCATAGCACAGATATGAATCATTAAGGTCTTTTAGCTGTTATTCATCTTCTTGGTTTGAAAGTGTGAAATTTTGAAGAAGACTGACAGTGCTAGTTAAAACATCAGTCATTTTCTGTATTAAAAAAACCTTGTGGAATATTCAGGAAAAAGTTGTATGAAGTATAATATTATTATAAACTTTTGAAACAGAACGGACATTAAGCTGTATAGAACACAGATGTAGATGTCATTGTTATGAAAAAATTAGAAGTGGATAGATACCTACGAGGGCTGTGTCAGTCACTGTTTTACTTCCAAACATTTAGCATTTACTTCCAAAATTTCTGCCATTCACTTCTGTTTGCACTGGTGTTTGGAGTCTAAAAATGGCCTGCTGCAATCATCAGTAGTGTAACTACCATTTTCAAAAATCTAGAGGAATTAGGTGCCTGACAACACAGTGTTTAGAAAGAGCCAAATAACATACTCGGGTATTCAAATTTCACTCTTTTTTTTCCCCCCTGTTCCTGGCTTTGATGCTTCAAATGTCACAGTCATCCACTGAGGGTTAAGAAGTCGAATCATATGTTTTAGTTGAATCATCAGTCATGCACAACAGAGCCTCTGATCTTCAAGGGCAAAGAGGTGATAGCAGTAGGCTCCTAATTAAAAGAATGATACATACAAACAAGCAACATTTCTGCAATTATTCCAGTTCCTTTGGAAGACATTGCCATACTGGATAACTGAAAAGTACAAGCTATGAACATCATAGCTAGATATTCCTTCACATTAACTTTTCTACACCAGTTGTACATAGCAAACTAACCTCATCTTGTGAATGATTCATGAAGAGAATAAATAAAACCCCAGCATTATTTAATTACAATGGAAAAATTATGATTTCTAGAGAAGGCCTCGGGGAAGTCTTCAGGTCTGCATTATACCCAAGTGGTTATATTACTGTGCCTAGCAGCCTCTCCTATTATGACTTGCAGTACTGAGGCTTAGCCGTAGATTGCCATTATAAGTGCTTTGAGAAAATGTAAGAATAATATTTGTGGATTTTTCTTCAAATTATGGATGCATATTTCAATCAGGTCATTTCATTTTTGTTGTGTAATGTCCAATGTCCCTTTCCACATCAAATATATGTTAATATTTGAAAAGCTGGGTGTTTTTCTGTGAAATTATCCTGGATGAAAGAAATACCCTAATTTTTAGGAGGTCATGCTTTGAAATGCAAAAAACCACTAAACAACTCATTAGGTCTGCTGGTACCATATTAGAAGGAACTATATAAAATGCATTAAAAGAATAACATATCTGTAATTTGATCATATTTTTGCATTTCACACATTAAAATAAAAACGACTGAATCATCAGGACACTCCCATGGCATAAGCTTAACTGCTTTTTTTTCTCCTCATGATGCATCACCAATCACACTGTGATTCAAAAACATGTAATGATGTGGGACTTCTTCTTTACAGTCTGATTATTGGTTTGACTATATTTCATCCAGCTGTTGTATCTTACTTGCACCGTTATAAATATGTAATAAAGTTAGATGCAATATCCTTTTAATAATGTGCCTGTTAAGTACTTGAAATACAAGCCTGGAGGCTCTTATGTCCATGCAGTGGACATACAGTTATATGACCTAGGTGTGTGCTTATGTCAGTTTTACCACATTCAACATGAACACGAGGTTTCTGTGTGGCCACACCAGCAAATTTGATAGCATTGCTCTGACCTCTTCAGCTTTGTTAATTTTGCCAGAGTAAAATTATAACAGCAACTTACGAAGCAGGACCATTCAAAATTGGCCAGTCTATTATTACAATAATTAGTATTTAATTCATTTAAGTAGCACTTTCAATAACAGAAAAATGCAGAAGAGTTAAAAAGCCAAAACAGCTGTAGAGAGCTTTTCACACAGGAAGCAAAGGACCTCAATCTCATTTCTTCCTCCTGTGCATCTCCCATGAGCAGTGTGGGAAGTTTTCCTGCATATGGAAGCTGTGGTTAGACCACAGGTATTGGGATTTGAATTTTTTATTCTCATCACAAACTTAGTCAGAAATCCAGAAAGCAAGTAGGCATTCACTCTCTTGGCAATGAATAAGACAAGAATGAGGAAGGGTACAAACTGAATATTTCTGGCACTCCTACTCCGCAGTTCTCTTCTCAGCACCGCTCCTGACACCCTGCATGCATTGCGTGAGACTGGGTAACCTTGTGGGATCCAGGTGTGTGGGTTCACAGCACTGTGTTGAACCATGGAGGAGCTGAAAACGGATTGATGCAGCTGGAAGGAAAAAGGGACGAATCCATGCAGAGCTGTGGAAATGGAGCATGGAGGTAGGGCATAGCAGAGCACTAAAATTCCCCTTTGGCTACTGGAGATTCTACAAAGCTATCAAACTGGCATACTACCAAAATCAATTGCTATTGCCAGAACACACTGCTATGGCAAATTAAGAAACAGCTTTTGCAGTCATACTGTAAATAATGCAGCTTCTCCTCAAGTGGGGTGAAACATAGTTCTTTCAAAATTAACAGTGCTACCTCAATTTATAGACGCTGAGAATTTGGTTCAGTGTGTTATTAACTCCATTGACATCTTCTGGTTTTGACTCTTCAGTTTAAAAATTGCACTTGGAGTTATTAGCATTGCTATTGAAAAGGCTACGAAGTCATAAAACCGCATATCCTGTACCTTCATGATAAACAGGATTTCTCATGGAACTGATGTTTGTCTTGATAGTAAAATGACCAAGATGAAACCCTACTTTTCAGTCAACTGATGTAATTACACTCGAGTCTGTGGCATAGTGTTAAGCTTTTATTATACTCCTGTGACATTTTCCTATCTTGAAACCTTAGGTAAACAGTCCTCCATATCATTATTTTTCCCCAAAAGGCACAGTAGATAAGAGTGGCAACAGTTAAACGAACCTTCTGGTGTTACAAAAGATCAGTGCCAGAAGTAGGATCAAAAGTCACTAGTTTCTGGATCTGCTAACAAAATGTCTCCATGTAGTTATATTCACCATTTAAAGATATATAGATACTGAAAAATGTCAGAAAAAGTAGCCACCTTCTATAATGGTGCTCATATCTGTCCCATTGTTTGTCTAGACTTTTCAGGAAACTATGTGTAGATACAGATCTGAATAGCCATTTAGCTGAATAGTTGTAGAGACCACCAGGGGATGCATTAGAAAAAAATGATGACCAGTTATTCTCATCTCAACTACTGAATAATTAAATTTTGCACTTTGGCTAATGCAGCCTGGATTTCAGCCCTATTTTTTCTCTCTTTGTATTATTTCTATTTGCTCTAGATACTTTAATGACTTTTATTAATAGTAGCCTTTGAGGCACCTCAGCTTTCAGAATTAGGAAACTAAGGCACAGCACATTTTCAAGCACAAATCATAGCAGCTGGGTTGCAAGAGAGACTCAGCTTTCCCACATGCCAAGGCAGCACTCTTTGTGCAAGATCATCTCTTGCAGCTCAAGACCACCATGAGTTATCATCTAAGAGAAGTAAAACATGAGCTGAGTCCTCATGGGTGTACCATCAGCACTAGGCCACAATCAGGAAGATGATATCAAGAAACATTCCACCGGCTGTCAAAGCAGGACTGGAAACCACACCGTGGACAGGGAATGCAGCTTGTTCTGTGCTGAACTGGAGCACTAAAGGGAATGATTGTGCAATGTTCTCTCATAAGGGCAAGTGTTGGCTCATGCAGCTGCCTCTCCCCAGGCCTGGAATCAGACACTAATCCATCAGAGCTGTGCTGTTCCCTATGAACCATGCAACCACCACTGGTTCTGCATCCATCCCTCTGGCTGATACAGCTCAGGTGTCACAATAAAAACTGATATATGCAAATTGGCAAAGAGTGTTTCCTTTTTATCTTAAACATAGTTTTTCAGCTGAACTTTGCATTCTGTGGAGATGCATTTCTGAAAACCAGAACTGAGCATAAAGTTCCTTTATTTAAGTGGTGTATACTAGGTAGATATGGTCTTGGAAGCCAGGCAGTAACTTACCCTGTTTGTGGTTTCTACTTTGTTAGACTCTGTGGAGCCATGAATCTATCTTGTCCTTAAAAAACTGAAAGAGGGAGCCTTTAAAATTAATATAATGCTAAATTTATGTGCCACAGGAGCAGCATATCAAGGCCTCTGTGCTGATTAGACCCAGATGTTGGTAACAATGTTAGTGTTATGGACCAACTGCAGGTGCGGGAATAAATCCCTTTCCCTGGGACCCTCAGCAATCAGACTCGTGATTTCTTCTGGCTCTCAACTCACAGTCTTCAATTAGCACTACAATGGTATTGTTGTTCTCCAGCATTAGATCATGTATCATGTAAATTAAGTTGAATATACACTTTAACTCGACAAGGTGATTAAGGCCAAGGATACATATGTTCACTATTATAGAATGATCGGCATTTAAAAATAATAATAAAAAATACCCTGACATGCCATAAAGTTTTTATTATTTTGGCTTATCAGTAGATTTTCACATTTTACAGAACACAGTGTAAAGCAGAGCTAGACCAGAATTATAACCAAAGGCAGACAAAAATATTGTATGAGTAGAACTGTATACACATATGTATATGAGGATAATACCTAATTTTGGACTTTTCTGTGTTTATGTGACGGTCTGGCATCTGACAACTTGGATTACTCTGTATTTCCTCTCCCCGTTTTCTACCCACTCTCTTTAATTCTTCCACTTTTATGCCAATGAATAGTGCATGCACAACTACTTCCAGAGAAGGAGAAACAGGGATACTCTTGAAAAGGTATCCACCTCAGAGCAATGAATCCAGCTCATCAGTGCCAGAGGCAGTTTTCTCTATCTCCTTTGGGCTTCATGAATATCACCATGGCTCACTAAAACATATTAAGGGCTCTATTAAGTAAAGGAGCCATACTCCTCTCCCACACATGTATAATTCTCATTAATGTCAATGGCCATTACCTCTGCAATGAAGAGTGCAGCCACTAATATTTTTCTTATATGTTCATTTTCATCAGGTTCTCTGTGTCAGAGCTGTCAGGCTGCACTTCATTCAGTGGTAGCAAAACAAAAATAAAAAGGAAAGCTAAGGAAAAGTAAAGTAAAAGAATGACACAAACCAGCATACAGATGGATACTGATTTATCATTTGGAGGGGAACAAGATGATTTCTCTTTTCTCTCAGTGCAAGGGAACTGCAGACATAAAATCATTGAGAATACAGGAACTGAAGGATGTCCCCAGGGTTATCAAGTCTTACCAAAGGTTATCAAGCACTAACCTCCTCATACCACAGGTCATCATGGAATAAATATGGCACCTGTTTTGAACTCAGAACAAACTACAGACCAGATGAACCACATTTCCTCTCTTAGAAAGCAGAGCTCAAGATCTTGTCAGCTTTTTACTGAGGATCACAAGTAATACCATTAGCTTCACTGTTGCTCCTTACACTTTGGCAGCTAGCAGTGTAGATGCCTTTGAGTGCTTCTGGCCAATGGAACAAGAAATCACAAAGCAAATGTTCCTTAAGGGGTGTAAATTGGTGGGAGAGCAAAAAACTGTAAGTCTGCACCAATCATTTGTTATTCTGGACATGCCATAAACTTATCTGTGCCTCACCTTCCAGTAAAATGGGTGCAATGGGTGATGAAGAATTATCTAGATGTACATTACCCAATTTTAACCTAGAAGACAGAGAAAACTGCACAGCACACCATTCAATGAATAAAAATTATTTTGTGAGCACCTCTTGGTAAGAAAACCTTTCTATACGTTTTTACTCTGTGGTAATTCTAAAATATCGGTTACACCTTCAGGTATGTCCTCTACTTTTGCCTCAAAGTTTTGCTGCAAGCTTCTTGTAAGAGACACTTCTGTTGGGCATCTAGAGGCTGTGACGTGATAAGAAGTATTGAGTTTCTATGTTCTGTTACTATTATATAGCTACATACTACTGTTATTACTCATAGATTCTTGGGTTTGCATGTTATGAACCAACTTTTGTTTCAACAGTATTAGAAACATATATTCTACCCATGAAGAGTAATAACTCAAATGAGCAGAGAAAAGTAAGCCTAGTTCACGTAGGATCTGAGAACTCAGCATTCCTTTTCTGCACAGATTTGAAATGAAACCTGAGAAAATTCCTATGTTTCTTTATGAAGAGGAGTTGCAGGTCCTAGGAAGTCTTGCATTCATGACTCAGAGGCAGACTGATGAGGAGTACAGTACAGAAGTTACTGAAATAAAATAAGAACAAAAATCCCAGAAAGATGTCCAGGCTAGAATCTTAACTAGGGCTCTGTTAGAATTGACAGTTAATCTCTGGGCATCTTTGAATTTGCAAGAGTTTATATTTACTCCAATAAAAAATTTGACTAGTTTCAAATATTTCTGACTATAAAAATAGTAAGTACTATGCTGTAGTGATGAAGTAACCAGAATACCTGCCGTGTAGTTTTATTTGCACTATATTAATTCAGGCACTGTAAGGTCCCAGAACAGATAATGCAGGAAAGAAGAAAAACTCCAATAATAATGGTAAGTAAATGGTTGTGAGCTCTGGCATGCTCAATTACAGGTTGCAGGTCTCAAATACACACACAAGCAATGGTCTGTGGCTCACATACAGGACATGCTGTGCAATAAATCATTCACTCCTGTTAAGAAGTGCAATGTTAAGACTTTGCAACAATGATAGTGTTAACTTCAGCAGAAATGCAGACCACACAAGCTAGTAATGATATGTAAAACTCAGTGTTGGAAATTCCGAGAATCACAGAATGTCAGGGATTGGAAGGGACTGGGAGAGATCATCTAGTCCATTCCCTTTGCTGGAGCAGGAACACCCAGATCAGGTCACACAGGAAGGTGACCCCAGGCAGGGTTTGAGTGATTCCAGAGAACAAGATCCCACACCCTCTTGGGCAGCCTGTGCCCATATATGATAAGTTGAGGCAGAAAGTCATAAACTTATTTTAGAGGTAAAAGTCTCCCTCATGCCTTTATCTTCTAGATTTTGCTTCAAGTGGTGTATTCTGGATATCTGACAACTCCTCTAAACCACAATTAATCCATGCTGGAAAATCTGTCAGACATATTAGAACTATTAGCCGAGATTTCAACAGTTTATTCCCATGTTTCCTGAACAGAAACCTTTGTATACAGTTGTAGCAGTAAATTATAATAATCAAACTGCTCACACTGGCATATAAAAACAGTATTAACAATATTTAACTGTTATACAGGACTTTTAATGTTACTCAAAAGTTTTGGGGAGAAAATAAAATTTGTGAGAAAGGGAGGAAACTATCACAGAGATACAAATGTGTTCATTTGATGTGAGCAACATGAAGAACTCATAAGGGATCTGTCTAGGGAGCAAACTTGTCAATCAAGGAATAGTCAAGCTCACTAAAATCTGCGAAGCACTGAGGAAGACAAACACTGAACAATATTTTCAGTCAACAACACCTCTTCTATCCAGTTATTATAAATGTTTTACACCACTTGCAAGAAATGTCTTGCTTTAGAGACTAATGGAGCAATATAATGTGCAAGATAAATTTTCCTCTCATCCAAGCACTGAAAGTATCTCTAGTTCAATGACTTCAAACCTCACATAAACAGTGTAAGATCACACGTGTAGAGGAGAAAAGAGGGGACAGAGACCTTGTCTCAGTTCAAGGTAGAGAAGTCAGCTTTCTGCCAAATTTCCAGGAACCACATCTGGGAGCATAGTTTCATCTCTCATGTAGATGGATATGCTCTTTGAACCAGGGAATGATACAGAAATTTCTAAAGAAATTTTGACCCTGACAAAGATTCCTGAAGCAGGAAGACTCCTCCAGGATTTCCATCTGCCAGACTTAGAACCAGATTTAGGGTCAGAAGAGGAGGTACAGAAAGTTCATATATGAAGTTCCAATCTCAAGTAGTGTGAGAAGTTGAACTAGAACTCTTAACATATAATTTCTACTCTTTGTCTTCAACCATTCTAGCTTCCTTTCTTTCTTCACTTTTCTTTCTATTCTGGACACCAGTCCACACTTGCAGCTTATAAAACTAGTGACTGCAAGGCAAAGTTAAAGGTGCAGCACTGTAAAACTCATAAAGACCAAGCTAACAGGAGTTTATTGTAGCCAACTTTGATTCATAGGTGTTAATCATTGTGAATAAAATATAGACAATGACTGTGCCACTTGCAGCTGACCAGGTATATCATTTACCTATTGATGGAGGGAATGAAATCACTGGTGTGAGCTCTGCTCCGCAACAATCATGCCACAAATGGAGGAATATATTAAAAGCACCAATTAAACAGATTGTTCTGTTGTTACAGTCCCATCAGGAATGGAGACCTTTTGGTTCTGAGTACAAGCAATGGGCCCAGAAATCCCAACCCATTCAAAAAAAAAGGCAACCTATAATTTATATCATTTCAGTGGTGGCATCAAAGCACCTAAATTAATACATAATTAGGATATGTAACAAACTTAGGCCATATAGCCCCTTGTAGTTATCTTTCTGTGTTCTGAATCCTATTAGCAAGGCAAGCACTGAGGAGCAAGGCCAACCCTTGCACATTTGGGAAGATGAAAGACTAGAGAAATTGGGAAGGAACTATTATCCCGTTGTTTGCTTTCTGTTGACAGGAGTTTAGCGAGTTCAAAGGGAAGTCTGTAGAGACAAAAGGTCACTTCTCTTTTTACAAGAAACTACCACTTCCTTCCACTGCTCTGCCAATGGTTTAAAATGAAAGATATAAGAGTGGTTTAGACACTTAAATACTCCTTCGAAGTGCTGGCAAAATCCCTTTCAAATTAAATACAGGTACTCAGATGCAAGCCACCAGCACAGCAAGCACTGTAAACAATACTTACTTAGAGTGGGTTTAATGAGTCATATATCAAAGAGTTAGAAATACCCACCTCAAACCGACCCCACATAGTAATCTCTAAGGCCAGTAGCTGAGCTGTTTACACTAAAGGCCATTCTTAAGCATGCCCTGGAAGTGAATAATAGGAATATTATGCAGAAAAGTTGAGTAAATCTATCCCGCCTTTCGCCAATACTTTTGAGACGCAATGAATCCATGGGGATGGATGGCATTATTCCACCAAGTATTGTGAAAACAGGCACCATTGTTAGACCCACAATACGTTACTGATAACCAAGTAGAGGCAGAGCATGATGGAACGCATCACTATTGCAGGTGAAGAAAAGAGAAGTGTTCTGCAAACACACATAGAGGAAGAAATATGGTTTTTGTGCGCTTCATTCATGGTTAAAGTACAACTGATATTCACATTTAAGAATGGCTGCCTAAATACAGCCTTGACAAACATCTGCCTTTCCTTCTTAGTCCTGTCTGGCTTTGGAACAAATTCTGACCAATGCTGAAATGAGGACTTTAAAATTAAACCTAGGATGCTTGGAAAACTGAGATTTTTTGAAGCTCTGTCTTGTATTGTGAGATCTAGCTTGAACAGCAGCAACTGAGGCTGGATGGGGAGAGGAGGGAGGTGAAGGAGAGAGGGGTGGTGAAGAAGAGAGAGGATGAGAATAGTCCCTGCACAGATGTCTTGCTAGTGCTCCCTCACTGGCCAAGAGGGAGCAATGACCTAGAACAGGTTTTTCCTTTCTTATGGATAAAATACTAGTCCTGAATCCATGAGAAGAGACATCTTGTGGTGTAAGGAAATATTGTATAAAAGCAAGAATAAGGCCAGGCTGGACAAGGCGCTGAGCAGCCTGATCTAGTAGGAGGTGTCCCTGCATCTGGCAGAGGGGTTGGAACTTGATGATCTTTGAGGTCCCTTCCAACCTGAACCATTCTGTGATTCTATGATTACAAGCAATGAAGGATTTCTCTGCTTCATATTACTTCCTTGCACATTGCGTGTGTTTATGCCTGTATTAATAACAGAGAAACAAATAAATTGAGTGTTTCCATAAGAATAACACACATTTCAAAGAGAGCAAATGTGTGCAGTTATTTGTCTTTAATCCAAGTAATGGAAATTTCTTTTCAAATGTTACATTTAACTTAATCAAGGGAGGATATAGTATGATCCAGGTTTTGGCCCCTACAGCATAATCTAGACTTTGGCATTGTTCATGGAATGAACAAAAAAGCAGTGAAAGCAGCTGTAACAGTGGCTCTTACGTTGTAATGTGACTGCTCTAGAAACAAGCTGTATATACTCCCCACACTCTCTATTGCTAATCTAGTGGAGCCATAGAAGCAGGAAATGTAGATAGAAAGGGTCACATTCTCCAGTCATGCTAGATACCTTACAAACATATGAAAAAGCAAAGTACTTGGTTAACAGAGTTTATAACCTTATTTAGGGCTAGCCATAACTTACAGTAGACCTCTTGACTGAAGTATCCCTCTCTGTCATTTAAATCTATTGGACATATGTGCTGCAAGTGAACATAAAGTAACCACATCTTACTCAAATGTCATACACTGCTTAAGTGAAAATCAGCTAAGCTCTGTGTTTATTATAGAGAAGCTGGCTAGACCTCCTTGGGTTCAGGGTCAGTTGCTGTTTCTTTATGAACCCATTTATGAAAGTTTTCAGTGCTTTATAGCTCAGCTATTAAATTTTGCTCCAGGCTAAAACTTCTCACAAAAGGTTTAATTCTAGGAGCTGGGATTTTTTTGGTAATATATTTTCAAACAGATCTCTTTGGTCATTTTAAAAACATAAAAAGAGCCCCAAAAAGAGTTAATTGGTTTTAGGCTGTCTTTACGGTTTGCCATAATTCAGAAACAACTTAGAGCTGGCCATTTTTGCTGTTTGAAGCCTGTCTACTTGCATTTGTACTGGGACTTTTTATTGCATTTCTATTATTCATATTTATAAATAAGCAGTCCTATGGGTTTTTATGGTTATCCATGGTTTTTCACCCCCATGAGTTGAAATCCTGTCTGACTCATGCAAAGTCAATCTGTATTGAATATGATAAGAGGTTCTAGACCTCCATTTTTAGTGATTAAATTCTAGAGAAATAAATCCCTACATCATTTAGTTGTGCTGTTTAAGAATTTACTTCACATTTCATATTTTCATAAAATTTCAGTAGTGTTGAATGTTGCATGACACTTTCATATTTCTGCTGAAATCAGTTTATTCCCTGTCCACACTGGCCTTTATAAGAAAATGAGTTTGTTGGCAATACTACCTAAGACAGATCCTGCTCAAACTGTTCTGCTATGAATGATTTCTGCATGGTCCTACTTCCTGGAGACAGGGATGGTTAAGGCTTGAATGTTTAATAACATCCCTCTCAAACACGACTAGCACAACAAACCAAGAGGAACTGTTTGCCCTAATGAGTGTTGTTGAGCTTCACTTCAAGAGAAGCAGGACTGATGCTCAGCCCCAGCATTATGTATAAGTCTCCCCACATGATTTCTTCTGAAGAGCTATAACTGAAATCAGTACAAATTTGCAAAACCATTTATGTGAATGAAGAACTTGGGAGCAAAAAAAGTGATGAGAGCTGCAGCAAATATCTCCATGTGGCTGAGTTTTGGTTATGTGTCTCAGGAGCCGTGAGGCCCAAACAGAATGTTCTGCTGTCCCAGTACTGATGCAGCTTGTACATTCCTCCTTCACCAGCTCCACCAGGTCTCTTAGTGCAGAAAGTTGTTTCTTTAAAATTGCTTTACTTTTCTCTGATCACAGATCTAATCAAGACCATCCTTTTGACTGGGAGCCAGTGTGACTTTCCCATCCAGGGTCTACCTCCTCTTACTACAAACTGGCACTTCTCTCAAACATTTACGTCTTTTCATCCCTCCTCACTCTTTCTGCCACCTCCACAGCTGTCTCCACCAGCTCACAACTCCTTCCTCAGTGTCCCCCAGCTCTTTGTCCCATGATCTCCGAACCCCAGCCCCATGCTTTCACATCAAATGATGGTACAGGTTGGAGGCAACAGATAAGTGGCAACTGCAGCACAAAGGCTGTGCTTCCCTGTGGTTACCATGATCTGGCTGCATTTATCATGCAGCAAGCGGTACGTGGCATGCAGAGAGCATGCCCTCTGCATCCTGCCAGAACTGTTATACAGCAGCAGATGCCCCTCAAGCATGAGTCCAAAGCTCTTGTATGTGTTTCGTCTACTGGAAGGGTGATCCTAGGCATAACAAGGCTAAGAGTGTTACACTTCAGGTAGGCAGCACTGATGTGCACAATGCAATGTGACCGATATAGAATTAAAGAAGCAGCAACAAAGAAAAGTTCCTGGCAGTTTATGAGACAAGGAGAAACAGATGTTTATTTAAAAAAAAAAAAAAAAGGAAATGAGTAAAATATAAAGCAATTCACATGCTCTATTTTTTATAAACCTTAAGGGCAAAACTCATGTTTGAGCAGGAAAAAATTTCTGTTGCATATTAAGATAGGATTTACGAGCATCATTAGTACAGCCAGCATAAACACAAACGTATACTTTACTTGTAAACTTAAGCTTTCATCAAATAGCTTCATGCTAGAGATCAATCTCTCTTTACCACCTCTTCGAGTTATTTCTCTGTGTAGTAGATTCCTTCTGTGTAACAGCTCTAACATACAGTTCTCATCCACTAATCATTGCACATCTTGATTACTGCAACATTCTTGTCTCTGGCCTTGATGAAGGCAATCATTCCCATGCCCATAAAGAATATGCTGGCAATTATTTTCTTGTCTGTTTCTTTTAACCATTTCACTTCCTCTTTTAATTTTCTCCTGTTGGTACACTTTTCTTATTAAATCAAGTACAAACCTACTTGTTATTTTATAGGAACCTCATAGCTGATCTTACTCTCACTTCCTAACAGCCTTTCTTCACTACTGAGTTGCTTACTTCTGTTTGGAATATTAAAATTTCAAAGAAAAGCTTTCATGGTTTGTCCCACAGGTTCTCAAAATGTTACAAAAAAGAAGGTTGTCACCACCATAAATAAATATAATTTCGGCATTCTTCAAACTTCTTAAAACACTTCATTACCACGAAATCTGGAAAAACTTGTCAGTGATTAAACTCTCAGTGTACTGAGACCACTGTCTACCGTGCTGACCTATATTGTCCCTTGCTTCCTTGAAATACCCTGTTATGCCTGCAGCCATATGTTGTCTCTTGTCTTGGGCTCAGCTGTATAATCAAATTGCCACAGCCTAATGAGTATCGGGTGCTAGCTGAGCCAAAATAGTTATTTGCATGGTTTAAAGCCACAGCAGAAGCAAGTTAAAATGTACTAACTTAAACCTCAGTGAAATGGGTTTAAGAATGTAAATTCACATCACAACAGTGATGTACATATGCAGCCAGTCATTGGAGCAACTTGTTAGACTGTTGCAACTTCATCATGTTCCTAGGGCTTTACACACTGAACTGTGTTTGGAGCAAAAAAAAATCTTTTTCCAAGAAAGGCATCCACAAAGTATTTAGAATCCTCACCCAGAACAGAGCCTCTAGGATTTGCCACTGTGGAGTAAGCACAAGAAATGCCACTGTATAAAGATAAAAATTTTGTTATGTGAACACCCAGATGCACTGTTCTGAAGTAGGCTGATCTCTGTTCTTATTACAGCCCCCGGCTGTTGTGTGCTACTCAATAGTTGATAACACATAATCATGTTGTTCAAAGGTCAAATGTTTCTCACTCTACTCAAAGTCATTTTGACCATGTATTTGACTTCTGCATTTACATCTTGCTTTCTGCTCTCCTGAAGGCCTTTTTCCCCTCCCTCTTCTTTAGTACTTAAACTACTTGCCCAACTTTCCTTTTCCTCTTCTTCCACCCTCTGCATTTTTTTCTTCATTGTTTATAGAAGCAGATCCGAAAAAGGAAAACTGAAGAAGTGTTTTTCACTTTCTGAAGCATTTGAGAGTTGGAACTCTCAATGTAACAAGGTAACAGTTTCCTGGGATCAATAAAACTTTTAAAAACTTTCTTGAATCAGAGTTTGCATTGTTTGGGACTGAGTTGCAGTCTGAAAGTCACAAAAGACTGTGTGGCCAAGAACATGTCAACAAAGGAAAATATATTTTTTCACTTGTCATTATAGAAAGGACACAGGAAGAAGTTCAGGACATGTCTCAACAAGACCTGCTGAGTAATTTGGAAATATTAGAGGATGAGCTCTTATGTCAATGGGAAAGATATATTTTTTTGGCTTCCACTCTCTCATTCCACAAGTGCTACCTTCCAGCACCTCTGACTGAGAGTATCTCTCTTCTTTGTCTGTTTAAGCCTCAAAACTGCCTGCAGCAAAAATCCTGGTATAAAGCAGCATAGCTTCATGCATAATCCAAGTGGCCAGAAAGAGATGAGAAAGTTAATGATTCATTCCTTGATGATCTGGAGAAGATATGACTGGCATATTGGTTTTTAAATAAAGAATTCCCTCCATCAGTAATACAGGGTTTTACGAACAGCTATAAAATACAATTCTCAGAATTGCTAAGATATCTCTGGAATACAAGTCCAATTGAAAAGTATTATCAAAACACTTACTCACTTAAATTGTTCAGCCAGAAAATGCAAAAGAAGGTTCTGATGCCTTAGGAAAAACAAATGCACTTGTCCAATTTCAGACACCTCAGAAATAAAAGAATTCTCTCTACAACCTAGTGAGGCAAGCCGCTATTCCTCTGCAAATCTGAAGAGGAAGGGCAAAGGGAGGCATGGAGAAAGAAAGAGGAGAGTAATCAACTTGACATGGTTAAACAATCAGATCTTGAGCAATATTATCAGCAGATTTAAACAGTCTAGCTTCCATTGAGTTTCATAAAACTTAGAAGCACCTGGTCTAGGTGCAGAGGGATTGGACTAGATGATCTCTTGATCAACTTGATTCCAGTTCCTGACATTCTGTGATTCTGTGATCATGCTCAAACACAGGTATCAACAAGTATGTGACTTTTTTACACCTATGTAATTGGTTGATAGTTCTTCGCATAATAAAACAGTTTAGGCCAACTATGAAAGACTATGGGCTTTGTTGTTGAAGATTTTTTTCAGAAGTATCATATTTTGGAAATTAATTTGGACCAATTGCCTTTTATAGGACACTCATCACTGGTACGTAGGCCTGTGTGGTGTAGCACTTTCTGACAGAATCATTGAGTGTGGATATGATCTAGCCATCTCATCTGTGCTCTGTTTAAAAGGTGAGAAGAAAGAGAGTCTCTGGCAGAGAATCAGTAAAGAAACTAACAACCATATTGCACAGTCTAACCTGTAACCAGCAGGTCAGAAGTTATTTTTACAGGTTTATGTGTAATATGGCATTGGTTTCTTTCTTTTGTTTTGTCTCTAATTCCTGCCCAAATACCAACTGGACACAAATTTAAATTATTCAAACACTTTGAAAATCAAGAAATAAATCAGCCTGGGCCCTGTATTTCTGAATTTTAATAACATTTAGTTATTTCTTGTGTTGAAACTACATTTCTGTATCAGGCTGAGAGGCACTCCTAGATCTCAAGGACCTCAGTCTTTAGAAATGTAGAGATCTAGATCCTTCCAGCTTTATCGCTATTTCCTTTGAGGAAAGGGAATAGGTAACCTTGGGTTTTTCTGTGTCTGACTTACTTTCTAAGGCAAAAGAAATCTAGTTCCACTAGGTCTGTTCATAGCATAAGAGACAAACCCTCTAATTACATGTGTTATATTTTTCACTCTATATATTCTTGGTTAGAATTAGTCAAGGTCCGATACCTTATCTTTGCTCTTACTGTGTACAAGGTCACATCGTCAGCATGTAGATGTACAGAATATTTCCTGAAATATACAGCGTCGACAGGTCATAAATAAAAACTGCAAAAGCAAAAGCCCTCTAATTAGCTCCTGAGGTAAATTCGCATGTAACATTTTCACCTCAGATTCAACACCATTAAACAAAATGACTGGTGTTTGCTCTCTAATGTGGCCAGAGAACCATTCTACTGTAGTTAAACTCAGTCAAACTGAGGGAAACCTAGACAGCAATATGTTGTGATTTATTTGCCACAGTCAAATCAATATAGATAGTTACAGCATTAAAAATTATAATGTGTGTCTATAACAATATCAAGGTTACCTTGAAAAGAGCAAAGTAGCAGGCCAAAACCATGGCTAAAATAGGGTCTATACGTTAACTCTGCAAGGAATGCTCATTAATTGGGAGAAAATACAAGTAAGTTATAATTAGGGCAGTACAACAAGGTTACTATAGTTTCATTTTAAATGGGTGATTACTACAAATTAGAAAGTAAATAATGATAATAAAGATCCAGTAACAGGTTTGAGAAGCCCTGGTGAGACCACATCTGGAATTTTATGTCCAGTTCTGGTCCACTTGGTTCAGAAAGGACAGGGAACTGCTTGAGAGGGTACAGTGCAGAGCAACAAAGATGATGAA
>VZTY01018246.1:68622-91644 GCA_013400935.1 Turnix velox | reverse complement strand
TCTCTTGAGGTCCCTACCAATCCCTGATATTCAGTGATTCTGTGATCTTTCAAAGGGTATTTAAATAAACCCAGGGTAATATTCCCAATGGTCTGCACATTAGCTACAAGGTGGGCCAAGAGCAGCGAGACCACTTTTTTTGGTGGACTCAGTTTCTCTACTGCAGTTTAGATTGAGACCATGACATTTTCATGAGCTTTTCATGAGGCAAGGTAAAGACAAGTAGGTGGGTTATCAGACCATACAGGAATGCAGAAGGCACGACAGGAGACTAAAAACACTCAACAGTTTTTTCTTATTCAAAAATATTATCCTTCTCACACAGTATGGGAGGAATGAAAGAAAAACTGGGTCACACTGGCTGGGTTGAAAAGGAGTAAATTCCTCTTCCTGCATTAACTGTTTGTGACTAGGAACAGCTTGCTAATCAGAAATTAACTGCTTTGAGATCTTCTAGGCTCCCTTTCTGCAAGGAAATAAAACAAGGAAAAAGCATGTTTGAAATACTGTCACAACATGGTCTGCTGTTAGCATGCTCCCTGCCAGAGCTACGTTCTACTAGCATCTCCCAGTTGGTATCTAGATACACCTCACAGGGTAGCATGTGAAAAGACTGCTTCCTTCTGGCACTGTGACCTGTTTTATTTAACAGTTCAGATCTGGCCCTTGAGTCCATGTGGAGCAGGGAGAACCCTCTCTGGCAAACAATGTATTTGGTAAATATCACCCTTCCTTCCATTTGCAAATTGACATTGACTGACTTTTTCTTAATGTGTTTATTGTTAAGTCATGTCTGATGAATAGGTTGTGAAAAAAAAGTTCTATGTTCTGGGAGACTTTTCTGATGAGTATATTACTTTATACTGTTTGCTGTTTGATATTTGGAGTGGTTGGTCATCCAAAATACATTTGCTTTGCTTCTGCTTTCTGAGATTACTTGAGAGAAAAAGAGATTAATGAGAATTTGAGATGGCCAAACTAATTCAAGTGTGAAGAGATTAGCATGCATACACATGAATTGCATTCTGCAACCATCTTACAACCTTAAAACTCATAGTGTAAATGGTATACAAAGCCTTTTACATCTGTACCTAAACTTAAAGCAACATGAATTTATTTTGAAGCCAATAGAAAACCTGGTTACCTACTTCACTCTAGTATAATGGAGGCATTAAATCTGAAATTAATTAATTTGTACCAAACTACAACAACAGTAAATTTTGCCATCTTTCCATCTGTTTACCTGAATGATGTGAGGTTTTATGTTCTCTAAATCTTATAATCCTTCTAAAATGTAACCTGAAAGTTGCTCAAGTCCAAAGTTTTGACATTCCCATCAGAGGGCAAGTCTTTAAATGAGACTGTCTCTAGAATCACACTCCTTCTGTCACTCCTCATAGTCAAAATTAGTTGTTTCCACAGAGGGAGAGTGGTCTTGAACATGGATCAAACAAATGGAGAGAGAGAAAGGTAGAGGAACCTAAAGCCTCAGCCAGGATCTCACACTGCCCGTGCATGATGCACCATGAGGCAATAAAGATGAAGAAACAGAAAGGACATGTTCCTTTGCATTGATGAGTTTTCATAATAGTGCAATGAATTTATTAACATCTGAAGATGTTTCCCAAATGACATAGAGTCATTACTTGGTCCAAAATGAAGTACAGTAATGGGAAGTAGATTCCTAGGAATCATTCCAAAATGACCCATAGAGGATTGACTGCAAGATCTAACAACTTTTTAGCCAACTGTCCTGTGATTTCTTCCTACTCAGGCTTAATGTATTTTAGAACAAGTTCCTTTGTATGACTATCTATGATGCTGGGGTTTTTTTCCAAACAGTATTTGCCTCAGGTATACTTGAACAGAGATTATATCACCATCAGCAAGTTGCTAACACAATTCCTAAGCAGAAGATTGCATTAATATCCCAAGAGAGCACTGGTCATGAGCACTCAGACTATGTCTGTAAGTCAACAGAAATTCTTCCTGTTCTACCATGGACCTGTCAAGTGGTGGGCTTTGTCTTACATTCTCCAGTTTGTAAATGACTAACAAAATTATGGTCTGTCTTCTTAAAATGCTTTCCCGTCTACTGCCAAGAACAGCTACACTTCACCTGTATTTCCCACTTTTTTCCACCTTGTGTCATGTAATTGAACAAAAAGAAAAGAAAATAGGTATCTATTGCTAATTGTTTGGTGTAAGTAGGAAACATGGAACAATAGTAATAGAAGAGAAACTCATTATGTTTTATTATAAGAGAAACTCAAATGGCTCAATTTTTTCCAGATATTGAAAAGTTACCTTCTCATATCTGAATATGAAAGATGCGTAGAAATGAATACAAATCATCAGAATTCACCATAGGTGTTACATTTGATGAAGAAGATGCTAGAAACAACAATTTTTGCACAA
Source organism: Turnix velox (assembly GCA_013400935.1). NCBI lineage: Eukaryota > Metazoa > Chordata > Aves > Charadriiformes > Turnicidae > Turnix > Turnix velox. The sequence continues at coordinate 89,226 of VZTY01018246.1, read as the reverse complement.
GCCAATGAGTAAATGGCATATCCTGCAAGGTAGCTCCCACTCACATGCTTAGCCAAACAGAGGCCCACGCTTTCATGACTCCATGACAATGGCTGACCTTCCAGATCCAGAATATTTGCATGTCTACACTAGGACAAGCTCCAAGATACCATTCAATAAAGATGAAAGTATTTGTGATCTAATCAAATGGTCAGCTGTGGTTTCTGTCTCTGGGTACTGTTAATCTGTTCTAAATTTAAGTGAGAGAGAAAATCTGAAAAGTTTCAGTCAACGGTCATATTTTACTTCATGTTATGTAGATACATTTTTGTTTTGGTATGTACATAGTCAAATACTGCCTATTTGAATTAACATACCCTCCCATAAAAATAAACTGAATGTCAACTAAAACACTGATGTAAAAGGCTGTTAAAAATTATAAGTTGCTAGTAAAAAACTAGAGACAGGACTATATTCTCTTTCACTGAACAGCTTTTTTAACTTCTGGAGCTACCAAGATCCAGAGATCTGCAGTACATTCTTACATTCTATGTCTTCACATGTCCAAACTGGACATCTGATTCATTGTCAGGGCCCTCATTTTTGTTTTAAATGTTGACAAAAGAGTAGCATTGTCAAAATTCTGAGCAAAATTTGAAGACAATGGAAGAACACCTGAAAGCAATCTTCTCAACAGCTTTCATTGATCTTCCCTGCAGAATTTACATTTGACAATGAATAGAATATCTCCTGTGTGGAGGTAATTACAGAAAGTGCCTATGGATTTGAAAGAATTTGAGCAATAAATATGTGCATGGATCAGATGCAGATGCATTGCCACAACACAGGAGGCAGCGAGCCAAACGGCAAGAGCCTAGGTGAAAAAGGAGCTAAAATAGTTTTGTCTCATTGCACATTTGTTTCTTTGGGGTTTTTTTACAGTTTATAGCTGAAGGCAAAGTATTGCAGGTTTTGAACGCATGGGGCCTATTCTCTTTGTCTAGAGGATCTCAGCCCAGGGAAAGAACAAGACATTTGATCCAACAGAAACAGGCAAATAAAGAACTGCACTACAATGTATAGAAAAATATGTGTTGCTTCCATCACCTAGATCTAAGCCTTCACAGAAATCTGCTGATCTTACCTAGTCCATAGATTAAGATCTCAGCAAATTATAATAAAATTATAATAAAGGTTATGTATCAATAAGGTGACAATTGTGCATAGGGATGAAGTATTCTAGTCATAATTAAATTTCAAATCTAATTATAATTTGAAGATTCCTTTTAATTGCATCTCAATATTTAGCTTTTCTAGGAAGATGATTGCTGTAGCATCTTTTATCTGCAATTGTCTTTTCATTAAAGAATGTAAATAAATCAAAACCACCTACTTAAAATATTTACATCTTAAATGAAAACAAGCAAAAAATGCAGAAGTTTCTCCGTCCAGGCCTTATCCACTGAATCAAACCTAGGTCTCCTTTTTCCTAATGAAGTAAAGAATTTTAGATTATCACTTATGTCTTTCACATAGCCAGAAACAACTTTGGCATAAGGAGAACTTCTTTCTCAAAGCTTCCTCAAAACAAAAACTGTCAGAGAGGAAAGACATAATCTTTTTTTTTCAAAAGATGTTGAGGCTGTAGGGCATCCTTTGAAAAGCTGCTGCTTGTTTCCCTACACTGCAATCCTGACAGTCCCATCAGACTGAACTGTTGAATAGAACAGTAATTTCAGGTGTCTCTGCTTACTAATACCTACAAGCTGCCTTGTGCTTACATTTCTTTGTCCTCCTTGTGTTTTTCTGTAGTACTTATTCATGGTCAGTTTATATCACCTGCCTGGTCACTGGGTTACAGCAGCACTCCAGGCATGGCTTTTTCCCTCAATCACTATAACAGTGTGTTGGTTTAAGCAGTTCTTTTCCTCACAGCCTTTAGGCTTCCTAATGTGATGGCTTGATAAGAAAAAATCTTTTTTCTTGGCTTTCATTTCTCTAAGTGAAACAGGCAATTGTCTTTTTCACTTTTCACACTGTGTCTCGTTCTCCCTGAACATCTCCAGTTTGAAGTAGTCTTTCCTGAACAGAGGAGACCAGAATTTTACCAGGAGAATACAAGCTGACCCACCACTCAGCTGACTCCAAAGCCGACCTACCTTTCCTTTCCATACAAAATATTATTATGCTAATCATATGTGTGAGTTGCTCCTAGGTTGTGACAATCTTGTGAACTTAAGTAAAACAATCAAAGTTTGCTTGAATGTGCAACGTGTGATAAAAATGTGTGAGCATTTGATAGTACATTTGGACAGGTTCTTGGATCATTCAGAATTAATAAAATGTGATCTAATCCTTGTCCTTAATTTTTCTTCATTGGTAATATCAACAGAGATTGCTTTTTCCCTTCCATGATGTGCAGTCTTTGCACAAGTGAAGAAGAGTTTTTGGTGAAGAGCACATATTTGCAATTCTTAATCTGTAGATTTGTCAACAGAAGAGCAGGCAGAAAGGTCTGAATCTCTTCTTGACCCTGACAATTCTCCTGATGCGTGAGGCAGTAGGATTGCAAAGGGGCAGACAGATGGCATAATCCATATTAAATTGTATCAAATGGTAGACCTGAGAGTTACCACTACATGGAGGCTATCATACAGAGCTTTCTTAGGCTGTAGATTCACACTGGCTTTATCAATGTCAATGACACTTGAGACATCAGTGCTCCCTTGCTGCTTGCTGCCTTCTTGTGGTGGTGACAGCAGATGTAGGTAATCTATGAGCAGTTTCCATTTGTTTCAGCACAAAATTAGGCAGAGTAGTTTAATCTGCTGATGAAGACACTTTGAGCTGGTCTTGCTGGTTCAACACTGGGATTGACTGGTGTGGATTCATACATTGACTTCTCCAGGCAGGACTTTGGAAATGTCAGCACACAGCTGGCAGGCAGCTTCTTAAGCAGCTGCAAAGTCCATAATATATTCACCAAACAGATGTTTGCATCTACAGCTTAATTTTCCAGAGGTATTGACTATAAGCTGCAGAGGCTCTAGGGTAGATATCACTCAGGATAAGCCCTTTTACTAGAGGTTCAACCCTCAGGTGTGAGATACCTCACATGCAAAATGAGAGAGGACAAAAAAGCACCTGTACATCTTGATGTCCCACCAAATTCCTAGACTGCAACAGATGTATGCTCCAGCCTCCAGGGAAATGCAAAACACCTGCAAGTAGCTGGATTAGCATTCCGTGGTCACTCCAGGCTTTGCTTTTTCCCTCAGATTCTATCTGAAGTTACAAGAGAGTAACTTACATTGGATAAATGTAACTTAGGTAAATGAAGTTACTGGCTCAATGCCTATTAGCATCACCTAGCAAAATCTGAATTAGTCTAGAATTACAAATACTGTTAAATTTCATATTAGCCCATTGAGTGACTACTATCAGGCAATTTTTTTTTAATCAATGTCCCGTCTCTCCTGTTAACAGGTTAGGGTTGTCAGTGTTGAACTTTATCACCAACATTTTCTAATTTTCAAATACATTTATGTGTCTAATGCAACATTATAATGTCATTGTGCATCAATGGTATACATAGAATCATTACTAAATGTAATTACTGAAGTTCTTAACTGAGACTCTTTTCTGAGGGCAACTTTTATAACACATGAACAGCAGATTATAGATTGGCATTCATATGCAGTATGTGCTTTGAAGAATTTCTGAAGCATTTATAAACCACTAGATCACATGAGAAATTTAAAAACACTTCTTGTCTTAAATCATCCATAAACTAACGATCCCCTATTTTCAAAGTCTTTAGTAACTGCAATATTTATTTAACAGAATGAAGTCCAGAAGGCCAACAAATCCTGTGCTGTATCAAGAGAAGTGTGACCAGCACGTCAAGAGAGGTAATCTTGCCCCTCTACTCAGTTCTGGTGAGGCCCCACCTGGAGTACTGAGTCCACTTCTGGAGCCCTCAACAAAAGAAGAACATTGAGCTGTTGGGGTGGGTCCAGAGGAGGACCATGAAGATGAGAAGGCTGGAGCACCTCCCTTATGAGGACAGTCTGAGGGAGTTTGGGTTGTTCAGCCTGGAGAAGAGAGGGCTCAGGGGTGACCTCATAGTAGCTTATCAATACCTGAAGGAGGCTACAGAAAAGCGGGGGTATAACTGTTCAATAGGATATGTGATGACAGGACTAGGAGTAAAGGATGTAAATTGGAAGAGGGGAGACTCAGGCTGGAGATAAGAAAGAAATTCTTTACGGCGAGGGTGGTAAGACAATGGAACAAGTTGCCCGGAGAGGCTGTGGATGCCCCCTTTCTGGAAGTGTTTAAGGCCAGGCTGGACAAGGCATTGACCAACCTGGTTGAGTGGGAGTTGTCCCTGCTGATGGCAGGGGCGTTGGAACTAGATGGTCTTGAAGGTCCCTTCCAACCTGAACCATTCTATGATTTGATGATTCTATGAAATAACTCAAATATTTGACTTGTACTTTTTGTGTATGCTGATAGCATTTGGCCTTGGGGGGGAGGAGCAAAGAACAAGCAAAACTTGGAGTTTCTACATCAGATTACTAGGTTTTTCAAAAACTCCAACTATCTTATTTTGCATTGCCCCTTCTTCTGAAAGAAGCTTGCTCATAGAGGTCAGTCCTGAGCAGCAACACGACTTCTTCCTCAGCACAGTACCATAGGAAAAAATACGGACCACATTGGTTTTTGTACAGGGTGCAGCTAGAGCAGTTGCCATCACTGTCAGATGCATCCTCTGCCAAATGAGAGTTACCACCAAGGACCCTGCAGGGCACATCCTTCTTGCTCACAGCAGCTCACAGCCTAGTGTATTAACAGAAAACATCATAATCTTCCTTTATTTCTGTGGGAGGAGAAGGGGCAAAGACAAGATCCTCTCTCTGTGCAGTCACTGTGGAGATGAGCTCCTGCAGGAGCAGGGGATGCAGCTGGGGAGGAAAGGTGTTTTGCTGCCACAGCCACATACAATCAAGCTACTTTATTAGATTCCTGGAGCAAGCACAGCCAACGTGGCCATTTAACAATACCACAGATGCTATCTCACTGAGCTGTGTGAATGCCACTGCCATAAACATATTAATGTATGGTTTGTGATCCAAATGATTCTGAATGACATTCTTTCGAGAAAAGCCACTGTGTTGGTATATCTTCCCTTAAAAAAAAAGTCTTTCTAAGATTTCACAAGATTTCAATTGGAGCAGAATTAGGGCAAAGCCAAGCACATCTGAAAATGTGCCCTTCACACTTGCTGAGCAGGGCAGGAGTGGGAGAGGAGCAGTGTTTTTCATTTAGCATGACCATTTTAGTGCCAGTTTGCTAACTTTGTTTTCTAGAAGTGCCAGTTTTATGGAGTTTGGCCTTTTTCTTGGTTTAATTTTTTTAAATGTCTCTATTTTTTTCTGTTTTGTTTTCTTTTTTACTTTATTTGACTTTTTTTAGATGAAGGAAATAGTTGCTATAGTGGTCTATTGCAGTTTGGCCCTACCCAGGGTCTCTGAGTGATCACAAAAGCTCACGTTCTTGTGCAGTGGCTCCCACCCTGTTGCACAGAAGGAGCAGAGCCATCTCGCAGAGGAGTTCAGGAGTTTCCTACACTAATTGTACCCCTGCCAGTTGCCGATTTCCCCGCACAACACAAGCCAGACTTTCTTACAGGCTGTTAATATTTTCCGCTCCAGCACCCGATGCCAAATTCTCCCACGGCTTGCTACAAGTTTCCTGACAAGATCTATTCCCTGCATGACATTCAAGGGATTCACACAGGCAGCTGAGGCCAGGTCTCCATCTCCCCACTTGGCCTGCCCCTGAGAATTTTCTTGTCCTCTTTGGCCTTCTCCAGTACAGTCCCTGGACATGTACAAAATCAGAGGGCCTGCGTGCTGTCTCTCTCCCTGAGAAGCAAGGGCACAAGTTTTCCCTGAGAAAGCAGATGTGGGTGCTGCTGGCAGTGGAGATGGAGGCAGCACATGGCTTCAGGCAAGTGGCAGTGACTAAGTCCTGCCAAGCCTGAAGGAGCCCAGGAACACAGAGATGCAGAGGTATACCTCTGGCTACCTGTCACTCCCTCATGGCTCCCTGGAGAGGGGTTTAAAACTGAGCTGATAGGAGCAAGGAGACAGCAGAAACTGTGTCTGAGAGAAAAAGGGACAAGCTTAGCTAATGCTTGAGAGAAAAACGGGCCCAATGTTGCACCAGTTTAGGGGGGCTCAGGCTGATGCCCCACGAGAACTGTATGGCAGCATGAATCACTTGAGCCCACCTGTTCTTACTGTAACATCAGTTTAGGGAGAGAGGGAGGGAGGAAGGAGGAAAGGAAAGGGAAAGCAGAAGGGGAAAGGGAAAAAGGAGGAAAGAACAAGTTCAAAAACTCTCTGGGTGAAGCAGTGATCTGCCCAGCTACCTCCATGGTGGGAAAGATGCCTAGTGCAGAGGCAGGATCCAAGGGGTACAGTGGAGGATTGTCTGCCACCAATGCCCTGCCCATGAGCGTTGTCCCCTGCAACACTGCCAGAACTGCACCACTTCATGGGGCAGAGCATCACCAGCCACTTCTGACCTCTGGCCTCTGCAAGCGTCAGGCCCTGGGTAAGGGTGGCAGAGGCAGGCAGGATCAACCCCAGGAAGGGCATGAGATTTGCTGATCATGCCTCCAGTGCCAGTTCGGCGGCACTTCAGCTGTGGGGCTGATACTAGCATCTATGCTTCCAGTTTCTTAAAAGCTAGCTTTTTAGCCCTAAAGACCAAAATTCTACAAGTGTGATCCACAAGTCTCTTAAAAGGTATGCACAAAAAAGACAGATACACAAAAATTCAGAGCTAACCAGTGCTGTAAATCAGCCTTGAAATTTTTAGGTGGGTCACCTTTGAGTTATGATTTGCAGCTTTTTAATTGGTGTTGTTAATTATAGCACATATCAAATAAACAGCTCAGAAAATTCTGTTGGATTTATTGCTTTTCTGCTAGAAAGAGAGTGTGTTCATTTTGTAAAAAAAGCAGGAAGAGCAGCACATCACACAAAAGCAGTCCATTTACAGCACAGCACTTTCCCATCCATTTTCCCAGGACATTCCTGTCTTTTTCTGTCATCTGTCCCAGGGGATGCCAGCACACAAACACATCAAATCCTCAAGCAGCAGTCATGTCTACTCCCATACAGAACCAAGCTAAAACTGTGCAAGTCCACCTGATCAGCATTTCAGTGTAGAAAGACATGCTCCCCAAGCTGCTGTACTCTCAATCTCTTATATACAGAAGTTGCCACAAGCAAGTACTTAGTTGATAGTACGTAGTTTGTTGTATATTTCAAAAAACATACACATGTCTTTCTATATTCTGCATGCAGCCTAATCAGCTCAAAGCGGCTCCCTGGTCTGCTGTAGCCTACTTGGCTCAGTCATTCCCACAATATCATGTCAGTTTATCTTTGCTGGCTACAACTCTGAGTCTCCTGCCCTTTACTCTCCACTCACTGATCTCTTTCCAAGACAGCTACTATATTCCATGCAGTAGGAGCCACAGTCTCCTACACATATTACAGTTTTTCTGAGTACCATTGTCTCTGTGTTTGCTGCTGCTTTGGAAAGGCACAGCCTCACCCCACTAGTTGATTTCCCTTCAGTCTTTTGGATTTCATCTCACATAATTTTGCTATGGATTTACTGCCCAGTCACTTGCCAAACCACTTTGTAGCTTTTTTTCTGAGCTGCTCTGCAGAGATTCCACGGTTTGGTTCTTTATGTGCCTCTCAACATCAATTTTTTTTCCTTTTACTCTACCAGACAAAGTTTATCCATATAAAGCAATATAAAACACACCATTAACAGCCTCCTTGCCACAGTATTCCCAGATATTTTAGCTTTAGGCTTCTGTCCTGGGTTACTATAATATTTTGTTAAGTTCATTTTTCCAAGATTGAGCCCAAAAATATCTGATCTGGCAAGCTCTATTAGAACAAGGAAGAACCACCTCTGCAAAGCTCAGGAGTGTCTGCATGATTTGCAGCTTTGTCCTCTGTTCAGTTCAGACTTTGGAAATATTGGGATGTGAACATTTGATCTCAGCTGATTTTTCTAATTTGGTTGACAGTCCTTTCTGGCAGAGACCTGCTAACCTCTCAGTATAAAGAACTGGAATAGTTCCTTCAAGGATTAACAGGTAGTGATATCCCCAGAAATCAGGTTACTCATCACACAAAGATCTTAAGGATTAAAAACAGGCAGCAATGTTTGAGTCTGAGCTATCTTTAATTCAGACCCCTAAAATGAGTCCTAGCATGAAGTTTGAGCAATGGCTAAAATTGAGACATAATAATACTACCTATGCAATAGAAACTTTTACAAGTTCTTGCTCCAAACCAAGCACCAGAAGTTACACTGATGCACTGGAGTGCTGTGATGTAAAGCTAATTAACTACGCTGCTGGTAATGCTGCTTTCCAAAATGGTCAGCACAGAGCCATGTGGGTGTACCACTTTCTAGTTCTGCTGCTCTGAAACAGCTGTCTAGCTGCTGAGCTCCTCTGATTAAATTTAGACAGTTAATAGATCCACATAGTTAATTAAAGACATTAAATTGTCTCTGCTCATGAGTAGAAATGACTGGAGAAACAGTGGTGGAATAGAGGATGGCAAAGAAAATTAATTGAGATGACATATGGATTTTATTTCACAAGAATAAGGCTGGCTTTTATGAAGCATAATAAGGAGCATGGAGAAATCATGCATTTTCATGAAGGGACTGAAATAGAAGACAGAGACCTTTGCAAGTGGCAAGATCTTCATCTCAGAGCTGTTATGGTACTGGCCTTGGAAGGGAGGAAGCATCTAACAAAAGCTATGATGTATTTCACTATCATGTAACAAAAACTGTCAATCTCCATTAACACGCTCTATTGTGAAATTGGTGTCAGATTATGACCCAGGATTTTATTGGCCTGTAGGATCACTGAGGACCAATTTTAAAATCCTGATGAATTTTTTAAACTTTAAATATGGACTTTATTTCTTTGGGCACATATATGTTGTATCTTTGGTTAGGTAATGTGGTATATTTATTTGTGAGATTTTCAATTACTGTGTGATGAGTGATTAAATTTCTGTGTTCAAAACCCAATTGACTTTCATTGACTGTTTTCCATTTAAGAAATCCATGCTTATATGGAAAGCATAAATCTTCAGCCCATTCTTAAAAGGCAATGATTGCAGAGTAATGATTTATAATGGCAACATTAATATCAATTGTTCTGCCTCTAAGAACAGTTCCCACATACAATAAAATATGAATATGAAAGAGGTAATAACGAAGGAAGATTATATGTTCTTTTACTTGCAACTGTGTTTGCAAAGATTCAGGGACTAGCATATATGAATGAGACAAAAGCTTTCTACAGTCCTATTTAGCCACACTTCTGACAATGCAAATACTACCCACTTTGAGATTTTGCTACAACATTCTGTTCATTTGTTAGCAGTAATTTAGCTGTAACTGGAGCAAGCCTGAGTAGACAGAGAATGCAAGAGAGGATTTTGGATTGGTAATGTAACAGAGTCCCAAAAAACAAACTAAATCCCATGTTTTCAGAGCAACAGGTAAAATGGGCATGTGTACAGATAGTTCAGTAGGTTACTTTTTTGTTCTTGCTGTTAAGGTTAAAAAATATTTTGGGTAACTGGGCAGAAAGATTACTGAACTTTGGGAGAATTGTATGGTTTCCCCAAGGACAGGTGATGCAAATTACATAATACATAAACAAAGACACTTGCTGAGATGTTCTGCTTAAGGAATCAAAGGCACTGACATTTCAGCAGGTTTAGTCATTTCACAGTTCTCTTGGGTGTCATTTTCCTGTGTTTCAGTCCTTACAGTTTTGGAGGAAAGTTTGAAAACAAGAACTACTCATAAAAGATAGTGCGACATCCTCATATATATAACCATAAATAATTGTGTAAATCTCCTTGTAAACCTTGTATGGATCTTAGCTGCAAGACTTGCATTATCATTGCTAACATTTTCACAGGGGAAAATCTAGGAGAGAAAGCAGAGAAAAGTGGAGCAGGCCTGACAAATAATAATCTGTCAAAAAAGAAGCCTCTCTTTCAACCTCTGAAACATCAAAAGAGAGGTTACTCTTGTATGGAGATGATTGCAATGAAGAGGTAAGAGCACAGGGAGGAGAATCACCTCACCTCTGCATACCACAGACCATTGGTCCTGTCTCTTTCTATCCAATGCTCACCCAAGTGCTGTCACAAGTGGAATAAAAGTGGGCAAATGTTTCCAGGCTGATTTAAACTTGGTCTTGGAGGAAACTTTCCTGGGTAACGTGGATGGCCACAACAGCATGGGGGGGTGGGCTGTGCAGTGTGCATCCTTCAGCTGTGCCTAATTACATCTTTTATCTCAAACAACCTAAATAACTGCAAATTGCCACAGATAAAGCCTCCTATCATTACTTAGTTCCTCTCTGAGTAACGCTTCCCTTTATTTAAAGATGGGAAGTGCTCTGATAGAAGGTATCTCAGACAAGAATATTCTCCTTGGCTTGTTATTAGCATGTCAGACACTAACTTGGCAAATTTGTTCCCAAACTTAAACAGCAATCTTTAGCAATACTAAAGTACAGCCAAGAACCATACTGGCTTAAGAAATGAGTACATTCTCATAAAGTAAGGACTGACCTAAACTAGATCACAATATTCTCTGAGATTTGTAAGAAAGAAAAAAAAATTTGGTTTTGTGTGTCTCTGCACATCAACACTCGCTGTAGAAACTGCAGTTATAGGTGCTTTGGGAATGCAAATCAGATAACAGTGCCTGATTTTGCCTGGCACAAAGAAGGGAAGTGCTAAAATATTTTGCAATGGGTCTGAGCCAGAAGTCTAGAAGACTAGATTTAAAGCTAGAGGCTTATAGCCATCTTTAAAAGGAAAGCTATTGTCACAGATTTTATGTTCCCACTGAATTCAGGACGTACCAAAATTTTCTGACAACGGATATTCTCTTGAGATTTTCTACCTCCCACTTTCCATCAAGTTTTTACAAAAGAACTACCTCATTTCATGGCTAGTTTTGAAAGCTTGCATAAGAAATGTGAGACCAAACCACAAGGTTTGGATAGTGATCTGTAGTCTTTGCAAGTTTATGGGGGGCTATTAGAACTACAACTGCTTTATTTCAAATAATTCCCTGTAGGATTGAATTGAAATAAAACTGGGCTTGCCTGCAAATACTGGAACAAACTCTGATCCAAGTTACGTCCAACAAAATAATGGGGGGGTGGAACTGGCATGTTTTCCCCTTCCTCCTGAGACTGCTTAATAGATATACATCTATTCCAGCACTGAACATTTGCAAATTAATGTCCATCCTTTTTGTTATGCTTTTCTAGTGGTGCCCTGCACTTCTACATCAACATACATATTTTTATTCAAGATATCATTACTATTATTTTAAAACAGATGGTTTGAACATAATCCACATAAATAGTAGATTGGCACTGCCAGTCATGATGGCAAGTGTAGAAAAGAGCTGGCTGATGTGACAATATTTAAAGATTAGCAGTCTGGGACACTACAAATGACAGTGTGTCTTGCCACTGAACCTAATGCTTGTACTACAGCATTCAAATAAAAGCACACCAGTCGTCATGCCAAGAGATCTGATAAACTCACTGATTTTAAAAAAATGGCAAGTTTTACTGTAGGTAACTACTGAAAACAGTGGAGGGTAGTACAGAACCCCCTATAGAAAGGAGGTATGAAACTCACACTTTTTTCTGTCCTTGTGTTGGCATCAACAGATGGAAGGCTCATGACAATCTGTGCCCTGACCACTTCTGTGAACATGCCAGGCATGGCTTTGGCTTTTTCTCTGGGACACTAGGAAATTGCTGTCAATATAAATAGAAAATTGCTTTAAATTACCTATAAACAGTGTCCAGAAGAACCTGTGAAAACACTGCATGTTTTAGAAGCACTCTTGGTGTATGCGTGTCCTTCAACTGACCCTCCTGCAGCTGTTAACTATCTCAAGCTGCAGCTGATGGGGAGGAATGAGACATCACTCCAAGCCGTCAGTAATGTCCATAACACTTCATCAACACCCGTTCAACAGCCCACATCTTTGCTGTCTGTCCAGTTTATTCCCTCTGCTTGGGTTGCCATGCTGACTCATCCCCTGCCCCTAAGCTTGCCCGTATTAAGGCTGGCATATTAATTCAGCAATTCTCTTGGGTATGACTTGCTTCAGTCTTCTTGACCATCCTAGGTCCAAACCTCTTCTAGCTACAAAAGCATCTAGGACCTGATTGTGCTTGTTGTTAGTGGATGTATGTTCTGCTTGTGATTTTGACAGATAGGTCCTTATTTTGGCTCCAAGGGTTACATTCTCACTGAGGTTAGGGAAGAGCAGTAAGACCCACGCAACACCCCCTAAATACTAGGAGACAGTAAAAACAGCAAGGCTGTGTGGCTGTGTGGCTACAGTTGCTGGTTAAAGAGGGATGATAATGTTCTAGTACAAATAACAGAGTTAATAAAGAACAGATTTTGAATTGCAGTAGCTAGTCAAAAGGCAGAACGCTTCAAGGTCATAACAAACCCTTTGAGGGTTTACACATGATGCACATTCACATGACATGAAGTCTGCCCACAATGCTTGTTTAAGCACATGACACTTCAGTAGAACAGCATGTTCAAAGTGCCACTGCTTCCTTCCTGGACATGCATTGAGGTGCCTACTGAGGGGGTTTATCCAGGAGCCAAGAGAAAAAAAGAAAAAGATAAATTGATTGGAGACTTAGCTTGCAGATACTGAAGATCATTAGAGTACACGTGGAAATGTAAAATAACTTCTTGTGCAAGCTATAACACAGTAACAGAAAAACCACTTAAAAGATCTTCAAACTATCAAAGTCTGAGATTATTTGATAGGACTTCACAAATCTCATAATCTACTGTAAGTAGTAGCTAAGACTTTGGCTTCACCCATGTGTCTGCAACTGGGGAAGAAGCAGGAGGATAATTTATCCAAGTCTGGGGTAATGAAGTGTTAACAGAAACCATATGAAGTTATTACTACAACCACAGGCCACAGAATGTGAAGGAAGGAGAATCTCAGGAGACCTACCTATTTTCAGTCATCTCCTGCTTCATAGTTCATCAAAAGGTATTCACCAAAACAGGAGGCAATCAACAGAAATTTAGTGATACATTTGGCCTATCAAACAATGCTGATCGTATCATCTCTAAAATACAGTCAGCTGAAATTGATATATACATACTTTAATTCATTCTTCCCAATTTTATTAGGTACATATGTCTACAATAGACACAAATGAAACATTCTACAACTAGGCTTCAAGCCAAAAACTAATTTATTCTTTAATGTGGTAGTGATTACTTGCTGGTTCCTTGAGCAGAGATGACAGATCTGAGCTAATGGAGTTGTACTGTAAGTTAATATAAATCATGACAGAGCAATTAATTACAGAAACCACTGCAAATCCCTTTGTTAGTTTTCCCCATCACCAGAAGGATTTAATAATGTTCATTTTGCTAAGTTCCAGTGACATTTACAAGTCTTAAACCATTTTTAATCAAATCAATATCTCTGGCTGCTAAATTTAGTTGTGCTTTGCTAGCAAGTCCTGGAAAGCATGGATACTAATGTTTCCTGCCTTCTGTTCAAGTAAATTGTACTGAAGCCCCAACTTCCTCTTCCTTTGTTTACATTGAGTAATTGGGATTTTTTTTTTTCTTTTTTTTTAATGAGCAACATAAGAAATAAGTGCATGCAAAAGAGTTAGGAGACAGTGAGCTAGACAGATATGTGAATATCAGTGCTTATGATGCATAACATGGAATCGAAAAATTTAAGGAAATTTCTCTTATAATTGGCTGAAAGCAGTCCAAATCCAAACCAAAGACTTGGGGCTTTTTTAAGAAACCTGGAAGCTATGAGCAAGTCCATGTGGCTAATACAAGATACAGTGCACAGTGACCTCCTTCTGTCCCTATTTGTTCTTGGATCTGTTGCCCAAGTGACCAATACATTTGAATGACACATCATTTCCTTTTATTTCAATGTGAACTGAATACATACCCCAGTTCTGTTGAGAATTGTGGGTGGTGATCTCACACTTTGGTTTGCATTGGAGAGTATGTCTGGACCTCACATTTATAGCTATAATCTAGAGATAATCATACTCCCTCCATTTGTCATATCCACCAAGATATTAAGTCCTCTGAGGTACATATTGCCTATAATTTTATGTGTGTACAATGCCTAAGAAAAAGGGAGTTGTGAGGTCAATTGCACTACAAAAAAATTAGCAGTAATAGCAATAAAAGCACTGTGTGATTATATCTAGGGACTTTTTCCAGATAAATTGCCATACAACAGTGAATATTTGTAAAGCAGTCTCAAAGGTGTCATTACAAAAATCAAGAGCAATTAGGTCCAGTCTCTTTTCCAAAAATTGTTTTAGTTTTTAAATTAATTTTTCTAAGAGCAAAATTGAAATTATTATCTTTCAATATGGGGGAGGTGTTGGTGGTGTTGCATGTTTAGATGTTTTTAAATATTATTCTCATCAGCTCCCCAAAAATGTGTCTGGTTTCTGATTTTTTCAGCAAAGTGGTTCTAGAAAGATTTTTAATTTTACTCTGTAAAAGCACAGAAATTTACCATCTCTAGATCATTCTTTTGCTCTGTCCTTAACAGCAATAATAACAAAATCTGGAGAGGTTTGACATTCTGTTGCATTTAGATCAGTATCTTTTTCTTCATACCTAATGAACACATTCACAACAATGTCTTTCAGATGTCTGACGTCCCTAAGGGACTGCACATAGGTCATGGTCTCCGAACACTAGCACATCAACACAGAATAATAATACTATGGACAAAAAAGGAAGTAAATCTTCAAAGTCAATGCTAGCTGCAAGGTTACTTCTTTAGAATCCTTGTAGCAAGTCCTATCTTGTTTATTTAATTTTAAATACTTGTTTAATTAATTTTTATGAGATTCAGCAATAATGCAGTACTATTGTTCCTTGGTCTATGACCTGCATGCTGTTCTCCATAGATGACAAAGAATTATCGTAGCTTTTTTATTTTTCATTTTTCTGCAAGCATGAAAACAAAACAACAAGATCTAAAGAAAGAATGGGAGAAAAACAAGAAAAATCTTGATGTTAAAAATAGAGTTTCTCCCACTGAGGTTCAAAGGATGTGCCGAGCCAGAGTTCCTCATCTGCACTTTCCATTAATGTTAGGTCCTTGTGTAAATATTATAGATTGGTAACTAGAGTTTCATTTCTTTTGTTCTTCCTCTGGACAATTGCTTTCTATTTTACCTCAGATGACACCAAGTCATTGCGACAGAGGCCCCCAAGACCATCCTGTGATTCTGTAATGACTTAAATTCCCCACTTTCCCAGAGTGCACTAGGACAACAAGCTTTTATGACTTGAGCTGCTGCATTAAGTCCTAATGGAAAATGTCTCTCCTTACTTAAGCACCACCTTACCCCCCATGAATAAACAACAACAGCATATGGATCAAGAATGACCTCTGATGCATCTGTCTTTAATGGAGGAATCACTACAAAAATTGATTTCCTTTCACCCTCAAGCAACAAGGTTTTCACCATGCAGAATTAAATACATACAAACCATTAGATATATTCAAATGCACTACAGCAAGTAGAGGCACTTCATTTAAAATGCAGCTATGCTAGAGGCTCAGACCAATCTGAGATTCAATTTGCATTATAATTCTAAAAAATAATAATTCTCTAATGAGAATGTTTTAGTGTTATGTAAGTGTGCAGACAGAAAAATCACACTAGAACAAGAAAACGCAATTGATTTTCTGTGTGGAGTCTGAAACAAAAATTCAAAAAAAGAACCAAAAACACACCATCACCAAAAAACCCACACACAAAAAAAAAACCCTGAACCACCAAAACAAAAAGGGAATCAAAATCAGACCTTTTCTGAAATTTGCTTAGTTGACTGTGTGTTTTCTGAAGTAAACACTGAAAGGCATTTGAGACCAGAATATGTTCACACTGCATGCATATGACTTGCCTGTTATTGGTATGGAAAAACCACATTTGTCACATTGTTGGCTAAACACAGTCTAACTTCAGCTAATTTTGAACCACGTTACCATGCCCATTTTAATCACAAGCAGTACATCTCCAAATTCACACTAAAGCCAGTCTGAATCCTGGACTAGATTAGGTAACATTTTATCCCTCACAGTTTTGTAGGGATACTACAAATACTCTGCAGTGCACAGCAGCATCTATGCTAAGTTAGCATCACACTTACAAAGAGGTAGTTCTTAATAGTACCAATGGTTACTAGATATTGAAAGATATTCAGTTTTCTTATACAAAAAATGGTTATTACTTTTACTGCTGTTCTTCTTTACTTTTCAGGCAGGAAAAACGTCATTTCTTTGAGGGAAAAAAAAAAACTCTTTTATCTTGATACTTGAAACTATTCATACTCATTCTCTCTTTTCTGGATGGAAAAGGCACCAAGAAACAGAAATTATTGCATCTTTTGAATGTAACTGGTAACTAAAAATGGACTATCATGCTCTTCTAAGAAGCTACTTTTTCCTATTACTATGATAATAGGGTCTCTCCTTCCCCTAGCCTGTTTTTGTCTTCACACTTTTCTGGCCCTCAAAATTCTGGAGAGTAAAGTGTCCATCCATATTACAAATTATTTACATCATGTTCTGTTTCTCTAATAATGGCTTCGGTTTCAATTCAAAGTTTACATAGACATCCAAAGAATCCGAGATGTCTAAGATAGAAAAAAATAATCAAAAGTGTGATTTTTTTAAAAAAAAATCCTTAGGAACATATCCAGATTTTAATTGTGGTCACTCTCCATGGCAGCATATCCAGTTCAGTACTGAATTTTTAAGCTAAATAGTTACCTTAATAACACCGAGGTATTCATATGTATGGTTTGTATAAAAGGCAGATCTATACACTTGTTTAATACTTTATACACTGGATTTTTTTTTTTTTGAAAGGCGTTAATTTGCTTTCAAGATGCTCTAAGGACAGAATGTGAGCTTTGTGACTATAGTGGGGCTTTTTTTGCCTCCTGTGAGAATTCTTAAAATCTTCTTCTTGGAAGAAGTATAGCCAAAGCCTTTCCCCCTTTTCTCACCCTTTACAAAAGCTCCACTAGAGCAGATGGTTTCACAAAGACATACTGCTATTTATACTGTTAATTTCCTTTTTAAATTGAAGGAATTATCTATATGGCTTTTCTTCCAGTGGCAGAAATCTTAAATTAATTTTCACTGTCATGCTGCCACACAGGCATAACATCAAACACAACTGGAATCGCTAGTTCCTGCTATCACTAGCCTCCACAATTATCCACCCTCCTTTGCTTACTCTTACTCCTTTGCTTACAGAGCCTTCTGCTCTGGTCTGCAGAATGTCTATGCTCCCTGCTAGAGTCATAGCTCATGTTTGGCTCCCTCCCACAGCAGCACTGGCAGAGAAATGGGAAAAAAGAATTTGTGGTTGCTCAATGACCCCAAATAAGCCTTGACTGTCTAAGCATGGAAAACAGAGCACAGCACAGCCTTGGATGCCATTGAGAACTCCAAGCCATTATGCATTGCTATAAATATTGCAAGGTATGTATGAAAGACTTTATCAGTACAAAAGCCAGAGAGATAAAAGCATCAATGTATAGATCAGGTATCAGTCCAATTTGTGAAGAATTTGCACAGCTCGTTACATGTGGGGTAAAATCACAACCAATGCAGCACAGGTGTTAAGAAAAAACAATGTCACCTTTCTTCTTTCCTCCTTGGATAATTCTTGCATTGTATTTTCTGCTTCTTTGGACAGACTGATAGTTGACTTGGCCAGCAGCATCATAGGGACTGTTTTGAAGGTATGGATTTTTCCTATAGGCTTCACTATTTTATGCTTAATTTGCTTATATAAATTCTAAAAAATCAAGCTCATTATCATCTGCATTTCCATTAACAACACAATCTGTATTTAGACTCTCTATTCCGTATTAGCAGTTTACTGATATTAGGTCTCCCTGCCTCTCTGAGGGAAGCTGAGGATTAAATTTGTTTTCTAGATGATGGTCAGACACCAAAGGGATGGGATCATCACAACTATTTAAATCCTTGTAAATTCTCTGTTGCAATATCTGTTATTTACCATATATTTGTACAGCACTGATCACAGTGGACTCCTGGTCCAAGATGACAAAAGGTTTCAAACTGGACACCTAGCAAAGATGGGTGCAGCTGCTTTATAAGCAAGTGTTTGCAAAGACATGTTCATAGGTTCACTGTGCAACACCGAACACGTATGGACCTTCCTGCATGTACCTCACTTGGGGAGAGGAGCAGTGCTACATGCTACCACCCCAAAGAAAACAGAGCGAGCCAGCATTTGATGACTTTCTCATAAAAGCACTCAGCAAAGGACACGTTTACACATAAAACTGATACCGGCCTTAATCAAAGCCCATTTGAGTAACGGGAAAGACTCCCACTCATTTCAGCACTTGTCATCTCAGGTTTTGGAGGTAGCTTATAGTAAAGCAAAGAGCAAAGAACTGTAACAAAAGTAGTAAATACTCGAAGCTGAAAGGAAGTGTTTTGTGTGGCCAGATTAATCAAATTTATGTCTTCATGGATGCATGTTGCAAAGAGTCATCTCTATTTTACCAAATTTAACAACTAAAACACAATTTTATCTCCAAATAATAATATTGCATAACTAAATAAGTAATGAGGTTTACTTTTTTACCTTACAATGCCTTTTTAAATTCAAATGGTGCTGACCGTTGCAAGGAGTAGAAGAATTCACATGAGCTAGAAGATGGTTTGATTGGAAGTGGTTGTTAAATTTTAAGATCAGAGTGATTCCTTCTGCTCCTTGCTCATTCTCCTGCATTCTCGCTTTACAGGAAGCTCATTAATAGATCAGTTTGCCCAGTTTGTCATCTGTTTCATTATGCAAAATACATACTTTTCATTTACCTGTTCTGTGAAAAAATCAGTTATCTTCATCTAGATAAAATGACTTCTTTGGGTTTCTTTTCAAGCCCTGAACAGCTCAAAAACCTCTAAAATCTCAACTGGTGGTAGAATATTAGGGAACCCTGATGTGAGCCAATTGCAATGTAATGATCTTTATGTTCACATTTAAATGGGAAGTGCGATAGCTTAGAGAGCTGACCACTAGGCAAACCTTACATTGACCTGAAAGGAAAATAAAATTATTTAAAAGCTCTCTGAACATTATCAAAAGATCTATTTGACATCGAAATTAAAGAAGGAATTTCGAAAAATGGAACTTTAGTATCTAACTCTTTCATTTTGTATCTATGGGAAAAATGTGGCAAAGAGGCAAAGGGTTTTCTTTACTTTTCTTGGAAAGGTTCTGGGTTTCTCTTCACTAAATAGATCAGGAAGTCCTAAGCCTAGCCTCCACTAAACATATCAACACCTGACAGAGATAGTGTGTTCTATTTATTGCTGATTCATGGAGTTGCACTGCAGGCTTCTGCAGATGCATGGAACACTATAAATTTTTAAATAATGACTATTTCATCCCCCGTAATGTAAGTTATACAATGTGTTTAAACTCATGGTTAATTTTGTGCCAGCATCTTTGCGCCCCTGGGCAGGGGGTGTTTCTTTCAGTGTCACCTCAGTCTCCTCTGACATAGACATACGCCACAGCAGCCCGTATGTGACATTTCTTATTTTCCTTTCAGCTTTTTAGAGTCACAATATAGGACTGCCTCCTGGATATACGGAGAGAAAGCAAACACATTGTTGTCTTGCTTCTGTTTCTTTCTTCTACCCACAGAAAAGTTTCAAAAGGAAATTTTGCCTGATAGCTTCCTCAATTTGGTGAGCTGAAGTTCTAAGCTGAACCTCATGATCATCACTAGAGTTCTAAAGATAAAAAAGCTGTGTATGAAAGAAACATTAGAGAGAACCCCATTAAATTCCATATGAGAGCATGCATTGTTTTCCCAAGGCCTGAATGATACATCAAACTGATACAAAGTTCATGTTAGGATAAGACTTCCATATGGTTTTGGAACAAAGCCAAAATTTCATGAGTAATCATTTTATTTTTTAACACAGAAGATAATAAATCTGGAGCCATGCAGATAGCATAAACTTGCTCAGTAAACTTTAAATATAATCCATAAGCATGAAGATATCCTTGATTTGAAAAAATTCTGGTGGTAAAGTGCTATTCTATCCTTATATGAATTGTTGCAGCAGCATTTTCTCTACCATGAAAATCTTCTTCTTGTTTTGTTTGAATTTTCTAGCTACTGGATAGTGCAGTAACTTTTTTTGGGTTATTTTGTTTCAGGTTAGTAGACTGAACAGCTTTCTGCTAAATGTCCTTTCCTCATACAGATGGTCAGAGCCCACTATCACCCTAGCCTTGTCTCCGTAGAGAAAGACTTGGGTGTGTCAGTTGATGACAAACTCAACATGAGCCAACAGTGTGCACTCGCAGCCAAGAAGGCCAACCAAATCCTGGGT
>VZTY01018246.1:50290-68315 GCA_013400935.1 Turnix velox | reverse complement strand
AAGGCCAGGCTGGACAAGGCACTGAGCAGCCTGATCTAGTGGGAGGTGTCCCTGCGTATGGCAGAGGGGTTGGAACTCAATGATCTTTAAGGTCCCTTCCAACCCAAACTATTCTATGATTCTATGATTCTAAATAACCTGATACTTCATTTTTATGAAGTTTCTGAAAGACTTGATTTCCACAGACCACTTTTTGGATTATTTTTCTAATTGTAGTGTACTAGCTTGCAGTTTTCTAATTCTGAACACAATGACAATTTTGCATTCCTATTCCTACATAACAGTTTTGGTATGTGTAGCCACAGATAATTTTTAACTCTTTAGTCCATTTTCATAGTAAGAGCTAATTTTCAGTTATTAATTCTAAAGGGTCCTTTTTCCTGTTCTATCCTGCATATAAATCCTTAAATTGTAAACATGTTTTACATTAGTTTTGGACAAACGAGCATACATTTAACAGTGTTAAAAGGTATGTTTGTTTAAGTGTGTCCAATATGTCGAGCAATTCAGATCTCAAGGTAACAGGTGACCTACTTCCATTACAAACTTTCCCTTCACAAAGAAATGTATTATTACAAAAGTCAGACAAGAGCTATTTTATGTTTTGCAAATGAAAGATATCAATTAAACAGATGTGACTTCATAAATCTATTCTTTATGTGATAATTCCCATTTGTAATTCCAATTTTGTGACAATTGTATAAGGTTGTAATTAATTTAACATGGTTTCAATTAATTTAACTTAATATGACATTTTAAGGTTTTGCTACATAACTCTGCAGGAATATGTCCAATATGATAATTTCATTATAGAAACACATCTACATTGTATTAATATGCAACAAAATTCAGAGAATATCAGGTATATCCAAGAAAACTAAGAGGCAGAGATAAGGTGCCTGTCATTTCACTCTTTAATTGCAATATCCACTTCAAATTTTCTACATTTTTCTTGAATCCCTCTAATTAAACAACCTGCTTAGGTATTCCAGTTCATATTTTTCAATAGTGGGATGAAATTACATTTTTTTCCAGTACTCTGGCATTTTGCCCATCTTTAGAGATTAGTTCAGTGTCCAAAATCTTACTTTAAGATGCTCCTTGCTAGTTCTTCAATAGAATTGAAATTAACTTATTCAGTTACGATAATCTGAAGCATTTAATTTAAATCATTGCTGTTTAATCTTGTAAATGTTAGCTGAAGCTATTTCAGTATCGTGGTCAAATATAATCCTGTCTGTTTTCAGTTACAAAATGTAATACCTATTTATTACATCTTTATGCATATAGCTAGAAAATTAGACAGATACTAGGATTTGCTTTGTTCTTCATATATTTTAGAAATGCTTCTCTGGTTTTGTACCCTCTTAGGAATCAAAGGGGTTTGTATTGATGTATTCAGTTTGCTCTATTGCTTGATTTTATTTCCTAGATATTGATTCATGATCACAATGATGAGCTTAATTTTTCAATTGCTACTGTTGTTTTTATGGTTTTTTATTTTCAGAGGGAATTGTAACTGTCTTCAGCTCCCTTATTAGTTGGATATTTTCCCAGCCACAGAAACCCTTTCTGATTTCAGAGCAGGATTTTTTTTTTCTTTTTGGCATCTAATAAAGCATTCTTAAACAATTCCTAATTATCATGCACATTCTTGTGTTTTAATTTTTCCTCCCACTCGATTTTCCGCTTTGGGAAATGGGACTTCTGAAAGCACCAAGACTATAATGCTCTTTGCACAAAACAAATAAAATTAGATCATGATTGCTTGAACCCAGGCAACCATTTAGTTCAAGAATCAATTCATCTTTATCTGTCAGAATATGTAATTAGGAATGTCTGAACTTGGTTGCAGTACCAACATGAACTTTAGAAATTTAGCTTTTGGAAGTAGCAGCGTGAAACACTCAGCACATGTGCTACAAACTAATACAGCACCTTGTTGTAGTACAGGGAGGTGTTTAAAAAGTTGCCTTGAATGCTTTCTTCCCTTAGTGGTCTGTAACATAGATCCATCTTTCTACGTCATCATCAGCAAAATTCTCATTTCTTAGATGCTCATTGTCTTATACCAAAAGCTGACAATCATTTACAGGACATAACAAAGTAATACCTAAATTGAAACTGTAATCAGAAAACATGCCCTCTCTGCTTTTGATTCAGGACAGGAACTTAAATTTTTGGGGACTGGTCCTAGCATACAGAAGAGATCTGTCCCTTCTAAATACAGAGTTCAATATTCCAGCTTTTGACCATCATTTATTTTGTCTCTAAATATGCTCAATGATTAATTTTCTTTGTCAAGCAAAGACTATCTGAAAACCAAAACAAAGTGTCCTTTGGCTGATGTCTGCTCTCAGGGCTTTATAGGACTTCCTAATCCCATAGAATAAGGGTTTTCTGCATTCTGAGACTGTCATTTTGTGTTTAATATTCAGTGTATCTTACAGAATCAAGTCAAGGAAGAATACAAAACCCCCATTTTCCACAGAAAAAAATCTTACAACTTCTGAGTTTTTCGAAGAACCTTTTAAAAATGCATTAGAGTGATTGTCTTCTGAAGCATTATCTGTCTTACAAAACAGTTAATTTATGGTTCTTGTGAGCAAAAATCAAAGAAAGTGAGATGAAAAAATTTGACTCTTATTGCAGTTTTTAGTCTTTATCTTTCATATTACCAAGGCATTAATAATTAAACCACAGAGATTGTGTAAAAACAGAACTCCCAACTCACAGAAAACCCTGAAAAGCCAAAAAACTTTTTTTTTTTATTCCCTTCCAAAGACAGCATCAATTTGGAAATGCCAAAATGTTCCCAAGTTAGGAGCAATCTGAAAAGAAACATACTTCCCAGATTTTTTGGCTTCTGCTTGTCCAGCTGGCATATTGCTTGGCTCCCTACATGTGATGTAGAACCTAGGTAGCATTGCTCCCAGGGGAAAATTGTAGACCAGAGGAAGAAAAACAGTCTACTCTCTCACCTACATGGCAAACATCTGCTGATAGAAGGCTGAAGGCAGATGCAAGCAAACCTGGTAAGCTGTGGGTTCCATCACCAAATTTTTTATCAGAAAATACAAAATACTGATTGTGCTATGAAGTTGGCAGAAATCTTGCTGTCTAATCAAAACTTCTGGACAGCTTACATATATAGTTTATGGCAGTCATTTTCCATTGGATGCTTCTGCAGAACAACTCAGCTCAGGAGATTTTAAGAATGAAATTTTTTCTGATAGTTGTCCAGCAGCTCCTGGAAAATTCATTTTCACCAGCAAGACTGACTGGTTATCATTTTCATGCACTAAACTGATTCTTGCAATGCAGATGTCAAAAAAGTCTGAGAAATTCTAATGCATTTCATCTTGTTAGCATGAATGTCTAAATAGAAGAAAAGATTACTGGGAAAGGATACAAACTGATAACTTACTGTACACAGCTATGCTTGAACTTCTGAATGTACCGCTTCTTGGTGACTTACATGTGAGACAGCACTTTCTGCAAACACTTCTCAAGATTATTTTTGCAGGGGACAGTAACAAGAATATTTTAAAACATCTGTACTAGAGGCATTTGGAAGCTATCCTGAAAGCTCTTTTATATTATCCAAGCAGAGTGCAGAAACAATGCTATGCAATGAAGATAACCAATTACATAGCCAGTATACTCTCAAAATAGTAACTGTTTATAGTTCAGTCAGTAACAGGCTGAATCCTATAATCCTACAAGTGAATAATATAATATATGCACAACTGTTAACAGCTTGAGAGCTGAGAGAGCCCATGTTTTAAAGTACTAATATGTAGAGAAACCACTCTTCCAATGACCTCAGAAAATGCTGCAGTGTTTTATGTTTGCCTGAGATGTATTTATTATTTTTACATAGGTGTTCACAGAGCATGAGCATGTTATGATCACTCTCATGTCTGCCACTCTCCCAGATGAATTTTTATCATAGAAATCTTTCAGAGTTCATCACTGGTGGGAAGCTTTCTCATTGAAACTCATTATCGCTCTAATAAATTACACACAAGAACTGTAAGAGATTATATTATAATAGTCAAGCTCAGACATTCAATGAAAATTTAATTACAGAGTACAGGTAAAATTCATGCCTGTGTTCTGGAATGCAGCCTCCCCAGACACATCTTCATGCACTTTCATTTTTTTGTAATCACACTAATTTTATAAGAGATTAACCTGAAACATGCATCAGTTTCATCTGTTCCTCTGCCTGCCCCTTCACCATCAGTTCTGAAGATCTTTCATTCACTCTTTGTGTGATCCATGTAGCCAAAAGCTGAGAATATCTCACCCCTAAAACATAGAAAGGGAGGGGTCCTGCAAATCTGACATGAAGTAATCAACGTCAGCAGAGTTACAGCAACTTACTACAAATGAGGACCTGTCTTTATGGTCACAGAAAAAGATTCAAAGCCAGTCTGATAGATATATATTAAAGCAATGGTACAGAGACTTTGGTTTTGGTCTTCTTTCTCCTGCAAAACATCACATAAATCAATGGATTGCTGTAAGAAATTAGTAGCTTCATTATTCAATAGGATCCATGGTAGATTCCATGCTAATGCATATATCTTGGTGGTCCCTGAAGGAGCCCAAAGGCCTCCAGAAATGGCTGCTCCTATTTGTGTGCCATCTCCATTTTACAACCAGGCTCCCATCTCTACTGCAATAGTTGGATTGTAAACACCAGAATATGCCTATAATCGTGAGTGATAATATAGACAGCACGTGAAAATTGAGTGTTATTGACACATCATCAGATCCCCTTGGAAAGGGCTTCTAAATTTGGCATGAAAAGTAGCTGAAAGCCTCTGCCTGACTCTTGTTTCTACCTGATGTGTAGTTATAGATAGTGTGCTACTTTAAATACCAGGCTTTTAAAAAGAACCTATTTTTACAAAATATTTTCCTGTACTCACTGGATGTCAGAAGTATATTGCATAAGTCAAGACCAGCATCATCCAACTCAACTAAGAGCTGCTTTTATAAGAGGCTGGAGATTTCTAAGGCGGCTGCAGTTCTGCTGGAATCACTTACAGATGTGAATAGATTTAAGAGGAGGAGAGGAAGGAAGGAATTTTTTTTGTTTCCAAGTAAAAGTGAAAGTATATTAAAAAAATCATAGAAGTTAGCATAATATATTTGCCTGCAGAGGAATGGGGACAGGTCTGGAATACTCCTAAGTGAAGACTTAGGGCCTAGAAATATTAATTACAGCTCAGATTAATTTTTCTCATTACCAGTATCTTAGGAAATTTTACAGACATAGAGATAAGCAGGGAAGAATACAAGATGTTGGGAATGTTATTGGTAATTTCTCTTGCACAAAAGATCCTTTTCTAGCCTTTCCAGGGTTTCTTACCAGGGTGACTGTTGGGGTTCTCATTTCCCTGACTCCTGTGTCCTGCCAGCTCAGGCCAACCAGCTCTCTCATTCACTGCTTGAGGCCCACAAAAGCACACACACACCCCAAGGTCTAAACATGCTGCTGAAAAGGAGGAGGAAGGAATCTGGCTAGGGTAGAGAAAGATTAAAAGCAATCAAAGAGAAAGGAAGCAGCTAAGTAGACTGACACCAGCATGATAATTGTGATCTTACAAATACCTGTTAGCTTTGCCATTATGCTCATGAGAGATTGCCATATTGCCATGGCACTGCTTTAGTGCTTATCACCCTTACATTATGAGGAGTCTCAGGGGAGAGCAGGAAGAAGTATAACTACTAAGTTGTGTGCACCACTTGCAGATGTTACCAAAAAGCCCTAAAGAGACAGTTCTTAGCAAGGATGTGATTTGGTGGGCTTACTGCACTCTGCCAGAAGTAACAAGTTTAATGCATTCTGCCAGAAGTAAGATTGATATTGTAGTCCAGGACCCACAAGCCAGGAGCCTCTAGCAGGGTTTACTATGAACCACAGTACTTGTTCAGCACTACATGATTTCTAATTTCCTCTCCTTCTGTACCCTGTAGCACTTCTGCATTCATCAAATACAGCTCCCCAAGTGTCCTGTTCTGCAGCTTTACATGAAACCACAATTAAAACACAGTATTCTTGGCTGACAGTTCTCTCCTCTAGCCCCAGAGGATGGCAGAGACCAAACACTCAGCTCTGTGGCTGGGACAGAGTTGATAGTTTGCTCCGTCACTGCTGTCAAAATTGGTTATATTTTGTATATCACTTGGATATGCTAGATATGTGTCAGGCCACTCTCATAAAAGGCATGTGGAATAAGGAATAAATCTGTGGGACAGTGAGAAAGCTGAAGTCATAAAACTGTGGTCTATATGAGTAGTGTACAAGCAGAAGTACAAGTACATTCATACAAATTAAATCAGGTGACACTACACAATATTAGAAAACATACAAAAATCTTTCAAACTGCAAAAACAATTTTTCTGTATCAATACAATTAAAAAATTATCCCAGCTCTACCTGCACTCTGTCAGTGTTTATCTAACTTGAGAGAAAGTAAAGGTTTGTGAATGTTAGAGTGATACTTTCCACTGTCATAAGGAAATCATAAGTTTGGACAATTTTAGTATAAATAGGATTTTGTAAATTAGTTACGAATCATAGAATCATAGAATAGTTTGGATTGGAAGGGACCTTAAAGATCATCGAGTTCCAACCCCCCTGCCATAGGCAGGGACACCTCCCACTAGANTATTATGTTAAAAATTCCTTCCCCTGCCTTTCTGTAGGACCCCCTCAGGTACTGATAAGTTACTATGAGGTCCCCTCTGGGCCTTCTCTTCTCCAGGCTGAAGAATCAAAACAGAGATTTTTAGTAAGTGAACCACTTTATATACTACAGCAATTAATTATTTTTTAATAAAATTGATTGTAGGAAGACCACATTTTTCCCCCAAGAAATAGAAAATCTTACAAAATTTTAATCAATTATAATCAAGGAACTAATAAAACCCAGCAGTAATTAACACACAAAATGTTTAGCTCTTTTAACATGATTTAGTCTAATTCTGTTTGAAAAAGTAATGCAGAGGAAATAAGCTCTTCACTATATCTGGGAGAGAAAGAGAAATAAAAGAAATTTTAAAAGGGATGAATAGAAAAATAATGGGTTTTTTGGAAAAATAATGGTGTTTTTTTGAAAAAAACAAAGTAGATTCAATAGAGTAGGCATAATTTAACGTGGTTCTAACTACACTGGGCAATAAACAGCCTCATAAACGTGGTGGGTAAACTCTGAGGATACAGCAAGGAGACATTTATTGCCTTGTAACCTCAACAGCAAACTAAAATTATCTCCTAAATAACAGATTTTCTAGTTGCACAGAATTATTGTGTAACAGAGGGGCAATAACTTCCATGTATCTCTCCCCCGGTTACCAGCAAAATGAACAGCATGAATTAGTCCCAGGTAATGTTAGGTGTCACTATTTTTAGCAAATTCAATCTTGAAAACTTTTCAAAGTTAGCAGTAGTGAAGATAAGACTGGATTTGGGATTCATTCATGTGGTTTCCAGGAAAAACATAAAGCAATTGGTACCTTCTGATGAGATTTCACATAGAAATTCATCTACATATGCCATGGCAAAGTTGTTACTGAAGCTATGGGTCACTGAGGCTCCACAGGGTAATAAGTGATGCTGACTGGTGATACATAAGCTTCAGCATCTTCTGGAGCATTCACAACTAAAGTCCAGTTTGACAAAAATCAGTCTGTGAACTAAATGAGATTTGTACCTGTGTTTTTGCCATATCTCTGTGAGTAATTGAGAGCTGCCCCTTGGAGGTGTAGCAGGTGTCCCTCACAGACCAAGCACCATGTTGCAGTGACCAAAGTGATCAGCTAAAGAGTACAGAGATAGATGGGAAGGAAGAGGTGAGTGGGTATGTTCACACTTGCCTTATTAGGGGTAGAGAAGCTTAAAATAGTTAAAAATACTTGGTTATATATGTTGCATACATGGGCATACTAAGTTCAGGCAGCCTAAATGTCTCTACCCTAGGTAGTCTGCCTCTCCAATCATTAGCCAGCAATATGGAAGTATGCACTAATGACTACAAGAGCTCTCATATACACTTATGAACTTAAAGCAAAACCTAGTCCAAGTTTCGGAAGATTTATTTTACCTAAGTGATCTTATTGTAAGTTTTCTGCATCTGGTACTATTATTACAACTCACTAGTAGCAATGTTATAACTAGGAGTTAACTGATCTTACTAGATTCTATATATGGAAAATACCAACAAACAGCATAAAAGGGTAGAACAAAGCATTCTTTGTCAAATGCAGCTTCAAGATTTCACTCAGAAATATACAAAGTTCTATAATAATAATATTTATCCATCACTTATCTAGTATCTTAGACATCTTGCAATGAAACAAACAGATAAACTAATTCCAAAGTTACAAGACTAAACCAATCCAATTTAGTATAAGACCATAAATAAAACCCAGATATAATGCCAAGAGTTTTCTGGAATGGGGATGGGTTTTGTTTCAAAACAACTAATGCTGGTTCACAGGTCAAAAAGTCATATAGGCAAAAACACTCTCAACACATCAAGTGCTCTTGAACGTGCCAACTTCTTAAAATGTGCTTCTTTCTTAAAAGGATGAAAATCCATACAAAACAATTTTTGTACTTTGACATCTTCTTGGTAGCCAAGGGAATTGTAGATCTATCTGAATACAGGACTTAAATCAACAAGCAGGTACATTCTTGCTGGGAATGAGCACATGGATTGAGGGAATACAAAGCTAATTTGGTTTACCAAGCTTCAAACACTGCTATATGAGCAGTCACCAAATACGCTGTTTTTTCACATGGCCTGTACAGATTCTGGAGAGAAAGCAAGGCAAGATAGGCAGCATAGGTCTGGTAGGATAAGTGAAAGATGCCTAGCCTGAGGCTTTGGCAAAAAGAAAACCATCTGTGAGCTGAATGTGCTGCTTCTGTTCAGAGGATCAAACTCATCTCTACGTACTAAATATATGGCAATTACGCTAAGAAAATACACTGACTCCATGTCACCAGGTTTTTGTAGCCAAATGGAAACTAATCTCCTAAGCTCCAAATTCTCTTTAGTAATTAGCTAAGAAAGCAAGAGTATAATATAGTCAGAGGTTACAAAAATGCCTAGAAACAAGTTCTTTAAAATCCTGGAAATTGAGAACTACCATTCATAAAAATGAATTTCAGTTTTGCTAGAATTTCATAGGACTTGCTTGCTGTATCACAGTTCCTTATGTAGTTTTAGAGTTGCCCCTTCAGGCACTGAAGAAGTAAGTAGTTCTGTGGATAAAAAGTGGCATAAAGTTGTGTTCTTGGCATCAAGAAATGCTCAGTAAAGCCACTGGACAGGTATGAGACTATCCAGGAGATGAAGTGCCGTATTCAGAGTAAAAGTTTAGGCATGAGACAAATAAAATGTTCTGCCAAAAAAACCCCAGTCAAAGAGGGGACAAAGGCACAGAATATATAAGATAAAAGGAGAAAGAATACCATCATGGAGGTACCCCTCCAAGGGGACTCGACCAATAGCCAGCTTGGCTATTGGCCAGTACCATCTTTGTAATATCTTACACTGTATAAAAGGGTGAGCCAAACAGAGTTGCTCCAGCCCAACTTTGATTTTGTAAGACATCCATCCCCCTTCCAAAGTTTCCTCTGAAGGTCCCAACAAAAACAGCACAAAAAGACTATTGAATAAAGTTTGTCTTGGACAAAAAGGTGCCATCAACAATTTCAGTGTTCATCTTGTAATTTTCATCCAGGGAATTCTAACCAACTTTTCCTGAATGCAAGCTTCTATGCTAAATATAGCCTTTGACTTCTTCTAAAGCCAAGAATTTAAACTGCTTTTCTTCCACATTGGCTGGAGGCACACATAGATCATTGCCACTAGAGTATGCAAATTTTTCCATTTAAATTGAGCAATTCTGTATTCTCAGTTCAGTAACTCACCTGAATAATCCTACTTATGAAAGACTTCTTCTCTGGGGAAGTAAAACAAGGGATTGTGTACAACATCCTCCAGGAAGCAAATTAGTATTACCCTAAATACCATATATACGCATGTCTATATATAGGTATGTACACATGTATGTCTATGTATTCATTTATTTATATACTCTTCCCTCAAAAGCACTCAAAAAATGAGGCAAAGTCCACTGAAGTCTATGTAATAGTTCCTATATGTGTCAAATGTGGAGTGCAGGAAAATAGTGGAATTATTTCACAGATTTGATATCCATCCACTTGCAACTGACATGTAAAAATCTGAATCATAGTCTCATAAGAATTAATAATTACACTCAGTGACAAAAGTCCAAAGATTGTGAATACTATTACATGTCCTACAGTAAGAAGATGATACCTAGAAATTCTCATAGAAAAAAATGCTTGGTAAGTTCCCACAGGACTAACTTTACTGTGCAGTTCAGTGTTCAAGAAGAAACCATGCATTTATAAAGAGCAATATGACTACTGCTGCAATCTAGTTACCAGTTCAAAAGAAAAAGCTAAGTTAATACATGAACTTCTCCTGCCAGCCAGTACAAAATTGATTATACCATGCCAATTCCAAATGCAGACTAGACACTTTCTTGCTGTTCTCAGCCTGTGACATTTTATCCATTTTTAAAATCTCCTCTTACAAACTTATCTCAAGATTCAAATCTTGTGCCATTTCCTGTCCTTCTTAAAATCTTTTCTCAAAGAACAAGATTTTATTTAATACTTCTTTTTTTATGTGAAAAATAGCACTTTACCTGACTCACTCTGACCTTTCAGTGCTCCTAACTTACTTGGATGGGCAATTTTCTTCCCTACTCTTCTATCTTCTTAGTAGGCTATGAGAGTATGGGAAATACCAAGTCCTTAAGCATTGCCAGCACTTTTAAAGTTAATGTGTTGTTTTCCAACTAGGAGCTGCTAGGTAGGAAGGCTGAGATCACTGTCATAACCATTACAGATCTGATTCCCCATTAACCAAAGGTCTAGGAAAAAAAATCACCAGAAGTTTTTAAAAAGGCCTAAATTTCCATTAAGAGAACAATATTGCAATAACCCTATTGATCTAGACAGAAAGGAAAGCTCAGTATGAATCAAAAGACAAAGGAGGCAAAGCAAATGTATCATCTTCTTGCCTTTGTCAAAAACGTTCAACCAGAAATCATCCTGTTCTACGTTACTAGATTACTATGGGAGGTAAATTGTGTAGTAAGTTCTGAACTTCTCTAGAGAATGAAATGCAGCTCCCAGTGCAACTTAGGAGAAGTTTTATAGATTACTATACCAGAGAAAAGTAAAATGCATATTATAAGGAAAACAGATGAACATTTTTCCAAGAAGTTGACAGCAAGAAAGGCAGAGATTTAGCAAAGCCTTTGGAAATCCTGTTGATCTCAGGGAGCACAAGGTTGTCCCTGGATCTGAGAAATTTATTCCATCAAAAACACTGCATAAGGGATACTGCTAAGAGGTGTTGTGAACAGTATGTTTGGGTTTTTAGTGAGATTGTAAGTATATACACTACAAAATTAAGAACTTTACCTGTCATAAATAATGTAGCTTTTTAGCACTGCCTATTGTAAATCTTTTCTCTATTACACTCTTAGGTTCTGCCTTTTGGGATGCTCTGTAGATGCTGGCAAGCTCTCAGAGGTGCCACATAGCAGACTGATCAGCGAGGCATATACAGCAGCCTAATGGATGCCCCATGGCCCTCATCTTTCTCCCTGAAGCTGATTATCCAGGAAAGAGCCTCCAGCTCTTTTTGGTACAAAACAACAGACAAGACTCTTCTCTAACTGTCTTTCCAGAAGGAAAAAAAGAGATTTTTTATAAAGAAGTTGGCTATTCAAATCCTTCTGAATTTTTAGATATTGAAAATGCAGCATGAATATTGCACCTACATCAGCTTTAGAAGGCAAAATAACCTCCAACAAATTATCCTGAAGGTCTAACCACTATAATTATATTCCTTAAGGCTTTTATAAAGACATATAATACCTAAATATTTATCATTAAATGCTATACTTTAAAACCTTGCTTTATTTCTTTTAAACATATACTTCCTAGTTTCCTGTTAAGTGGATCGATAGCATGGTGTGAGATTTTTCATGTGTTTACTTTCTCTCTGTGTAACTGTTGAAATTGAAACAAAAAACATTACCTGTGCTCTAGTTTTCTAGTTACCAGTATCATAACAATATGTTTTGCTATTGTCAGGCCCAGTTTAGGGCTTCTGAAAGAAGACTGACTTGGATAAAATGGGTAGTAGGTATTTTCTGACATTTGGCCTCATTTTAAGGGTTTCTAATAAGGAAACAAACACCAGGAGACTGAAACTGTAGTCACTTTAGCCCTTGGCAAATGCGGATTAGTGAACATGGCTACCTCCTACTAAGGAGTTCAGCATCCTGGGCTGTAGCATAGGCAATGTGCTCCTTGTCAACATCAAGTTTTGCTGAAAACATTCCAATTAAGCCAATGGTAATACCTCTTTCAGAAATCCTTATTTGCTTTTGAAAACAAAAGCTCATCTGGCATCATTAATTTTCTGACTTGTGCTGCTGAAAATAAATATGGCTTAGTGTAGCATTACCCTTCTGAGTCTACTAAAAGTCCTGCTAAGAGAAGTATGAGACTTTATCTTAATTCATCTCAACTCTCTCTGAAATTAATGGCACTTGTTAGTCTGAACACCTCACACACATCATCCCTCCTGTGAGATGCAGGAGGTATGGAAAAAAAAATTAATACATGCACTGTAGTGTCAGTTGATGGACTTTCAGGGTGCTAAACCTATATGTAGTGCTAAAAATCTCTCGGGAAAAGAACTGCCTGCTTGCTTCTGAAGGAAAATCACAATAGAGGATGGACTGGCAGCAAATAGGACAGCACAAGCAGATGTGGAGAGCCCACACTGATGGGCACTTTAAGTCTAGCCATAATGGCATCTGCTGCTGTGAAAGCAGCAGAGTAGTGTGAGCAGGAGGTGGTGAAGTGGGGCTGAATCATATATTGAGACTTGAACAGAATTTCTGGGACATTCGATATGTGTAGTTGCAACTCCATGCTGGCCCAGACTCATCTTCATTCAGAGCTAAACCAAAAGCTGTCAGTAGTGAATTTCTGTCGTTGGTAGTGAAAGGTCTCCAAGGGCATCACAGTGCTGAGCCTGCAACTGAAGGGGAAAGGGAGAAGAGGAAGACACTCCAAAAAAACTATTGAACATTTCTCCAGGATGCAAAATATCAACTGATCCCTCAAGTAACTGGGATCCATGTTTGGTACTTCCAAAAACTATGTCCTTCTGACAGACCATAGGCCATCCAATCTTGGTCAGGACCCCTTGGGTCCATGATGAATTATTCTTTCATCCCGGGTTCCCTGGTCAGGGATAATCATCCCTCCTTTACCACCACTGTCCTGACACACTGACTATAGTGATCAAGGGACGAGGACTTTGGCACTTGCTGCCATAATGAGGATAGTCTGTGAAGGCTGATGCTATGGGAGACAAAGAGCACCCTCATCTGAAGACCTCAGCAGTAACCTACAGTCCATCCTGTAGCCTGAGATGGCCCCTGTTGCTGCCTAGGCTGGATTATACTGATCTAATGCTTCAAATGTGACAGGCATTGCACTGGGAGTCCAAGAATAGAAATTCTGCTAGAAGCTGGGGAGAGCAGAGAGAAGCTTAAACATAGAACCTCTTCTAAGTGTAACCCAACAGGGTCACCTATAACAAAGGAACTAAAAACACAGAAACAGCAGTTGAGGAATATTGATGGCAATCAAAACCATATAGCAGGGGGTATAAGGATGCAATTAGAAGGAGGAATCTTTCATGATGTATTTTCTGATATCTTCAAAATACAAGTTGATCTGTAAGGGTGGTAATTAGAGTTCTGACACTGGGAGAATGAGAGATTTGAAAATGCGCACGGGACAGACTCCTAAGACTCAAACACTCATCCTAATTAAAATCTATTATTATAAATCAGTACTGCCTTTTTCTTTCTTCAAAGTTACATTAATTTGATAAAACAAGCAGCAGAATTTCAAATGTTAATCAAAGAGATAACAATTTCACAGTACAGATCTTTAAAATTCTCCTGCTAGTACTATCACAGAGAAGACTGCAGTTGAAAAGAAAGCCTGAAAAAATGTTTTCCTGTCATTGCTTAACAAGAAATAGGCACTTAATCAAAAGAAGATGCAGTAAAAACAAAAATACACAAAAACCTGTGTCTGCTATCACAATAAGGTATCACAAAAATCCTCTTCATTTCTGTGTAATGAGACCACATAGTTTAAAACACAACAGGGTAAACTTTCAAAGCAGCAAGCTGATCTAACTGTTCAGATCCTACACACTAGCCACATAGCTAAATCCCTGAAAGAATCTTTGATGACATATTCCTAAAGAAGATTAAAGGAATCAGCTGATGTTGGTGTTAAAGATGTGGACTGCCTCGTGGAAAATCATATGGCAATGAAACTTCGTTTTCATAAAATCATAGAAATGAAGTAGTATCCATCTTTCTTTCATGGAGCATCATTCCTTTCCATGCATCAGGGGAGAATTTCTCTGGGAAGAAAAGGAAATCCCTTTTTTTGTTACAGGCCACAGACCACAGACCTGCCTTTGCAAGATATGAAACTAGGTTTTGTGCCTAATAATTTTTCAGCTATGGTGTAATGTAGTATATAAGATAATTGATGTTCACTGATAGTGATTTTCACTACTATCAGATACTGCAATCCTGCCAGATGATGCTACAGTGTTTGCTTAAGTTCATTTGTTCATGTATGGTATATGTAGGTCATAACAATGCTTGAACATTAGCAAGATTTGCTCTTTGAGAGATGGAAGAGATGGTCCATTGGTGAGCTGTTATAAAGTACTGGAATCAAAGAAAAGTGATTACATAGAAATTATTTCCACAGAAAAAAAAAATGAAACCATGAAAGAGATAGTCTTCTTGGTTTTTCACTGCCTGTACAGGAATGTAACTGGTTACCTTTAAAGATGCAGTCATTAGCTTTTCACTAACACATTTTTGCATAATTCTGCTTTCAGATCATTCCAGGGAACTGTGTAAATATTTTCTATAGCATGAGGGTTTTGATGAGCTTCATGCTTCTGAATTTCATTTCTAAAAAATTATGAAGAAAAATAATCTCCCATGTGTTAAGTTTCCCACGTGTTAAGATTCTCACTTGGAATCCAAAACTGAA
The DNA here is from genome assembly GCA_013400935.1 of Turnix velox. Lineage (NCBI taxonomy): Eukaryota > Metazoa > Chordata > Aves > Charadriiformes > Turnicidae > Turnix > Turnix velox. The sequence goes on along the minus strand of VZTY01018246.1, from coordinate 53,071 downwards.
CAATATCTATAGATCATAAATACCTTCAACCATTTATGTTGAGATTCAGGATTCATATCAATTCATATCAATTCATAGTTTCATGTTGTCTTAGCAAATTATTACATGGTTCTGCATCAAGGTGTAATCATGATAGGGGTTCTTATATTGAAATAAATTCTTTTAGACAAACCTCTTGGAAGAAACCACACCATGTGTGATTCAGATAAGTACAACTTATCAAAGATTCTCTCATTTACCAATGTGAAACAATCAGTCCCAAAACTATCCTGGCATTTTTAAAGGCTTTTCTACCTATTTGGTGTTTTTTGGGAAGCCTTTAATAAGAATTTTTACTTGCCTTTCTTTTTCTAGACCAGAGATACTTCTAACAAAGTGCTAGAGGAAAAGTTATTCTTGAAATACATTCTGATTCATCACCTCCCTAGAAGGTAACACTCTCCAGTTATCTCTTCTTTTTCATCCCCATTCCAGGTATATTCACCCCTACCCTGAAAGAAAATTCAATTCCAGTCCCCAGATTCTAAATAGCAAGCAGTGAGTATGACACTTTCACAGATTAAAAATAAGTAAATAAGGGAAAAGTGTCAAAATGACAGCAAACAGAACACTTCTATGTAGGTCTGCTACAAAATTGAAATGGTAAACAAATATTAAAAGTGGTGCAGAAGCTGCAGCCTTCCCTTCTTCACATAAGGGCTGTTAAATTACTACATTGCCCACTCTTAAAAACTGTTAAATAGAGCTTCAAACTAAAAATAATTGCTGCCAGAAACACTGAATTTTGGAAATGAAAATGAGCCCAATGTGTAAAGATATTTTCAAACCCACCCACAGCTTTAAGCAGCTCTACAGGCCAAGTCCCTGATTCCCCTCCTCAGCTGCATCTGCACCACATGCTCTCTCTCTCCTCCTGCTCTTTGGGACTACACATCCCCTTGCCTGCTGGACCATTCTCTTCTTGGCTGATGCAAACCTGGTGCAGGCAGCCTTGAAAAGGGAAGGTGAAGAAGGAGAAGGATATTGAGACCCTCATCAAGGGAGGGATTAAAAATTGATAGAAACCGGCCTCTATGCAGATGGACACAGTGAGGAGTACGAAACATTAGACATGGTGAGGAGTAGGAAACGTTCACAGGGAAGGGAGCTGCCCCATACAAGCATTGAGTGGAAGCATTCTTCTTTTGGGAGAAGAAATCTCTTTTAGTTGTTTCTATTCACAGGCCTGCTTGTTTCTTTCCTCTTCTCATTTGTTACCCCTTCAGCAACAAGTGGGAGAGCAGGAAAGGGTATCAAGCTTTTTTCTGTTTGCTCAGCTGCATGCCAGGGTACGATGCTTTTCATACCTGAACAGTGTTCTTTGTCAGATACTACTTGTTTTCAAAATAAATGGGAAACTTCTACAAGTGAAACTGTGATATCAACAATACACTGTTTTTTTCAACTCTATACAAATTTTTATTTAGGTGGAAAGGTGTTGGTAGTGCTACCAAAACCTTAAGATATAAACCCACTATGAAAGTACACATATCCTGGTTTTTGGAAGGAAAATCTGTTTGAAGGTAAATCTTTTCCCTTCCAGGTAAGCACTGTACAATGTACACTCTTCTCTGTTGTACCCCACAGATCATATATTGCCTAATGCTAGCATCCCTATGATGTACATGAAGATACAGATTAAACAAGGGTTAGGAAATAGATATTCATTCTCAAGGAATTAGTTTTATGGTAACAGTTTTGTCTATCGAGGAATGGACTGGCAGCAGACCTGAGGCTAAGGCAGTGCAGTAAATAGCTTGCTAGTCTTAAACATCCAGAAAGGGATTGAAGCCCAGAAGAATTGTCTGAATTCTGTCTCATGAGACACCCCACTTCCCTGCAGCATTTGGTCCCTTGGCAGACCTGCATATGAGTTGTCTACTTACTGTTCTTTCCAGCACAGAGTTCTGGAGGTCTTTTGTTAGCTTCAACCATGAGTGTCAACAGTTTCAATTAACATATTTGCACATGGAACACATCCTTCCTGTTCAAAGCATGGCTGCCAGGGTCACCTTTTCTGCTCAGAATTCAAAACATTTTACTTCCATCTTTAAATCTCCAAACCAGGAAATAACTTAAACTTATAACTAACATTAAGCGTGCACTCAAGCCCAGCACATTTGAAATTCACTTCCACTGAAGTCCTTGGGAGTACAGCTCATGCTGGATGGCTTTGCAGAGACAAGGTTTGAATCTTTTCATAATTTCTATGTTACAGCATTGATTCCAAGCATCATTTGGGTTCAGGATAAAGTCCTCGCTATATTAAGTACATTTTTTAAATTGCCAATCATTTTAAAAGAACAAATATGTGGAGTTTTGTTTTAAAGCTGTATTCTTCAGAGAAATCTTTTTTTTCTTCTTCTTGAGTACAAAGAGGTCGTCCAAGCAACAAGGGAAAAGATTAGGAAAGCTAAAGCGGAGGTGGAATTAAAGCTGGCCAGGGACATAAAGGGAAATAAGAAGAACTTCTACAAATATGTAAATGAAAAGAGGAAGACTAGGGAAGATGTGGGCCCTTTCCAAAAAGACACCGGAGAGCTGGTCACAGGGGGTTTGGAGAAGGCTGAGGTACTCAATAACTTCTTTGCCTCAGTCTTCACTGGTACGGCCTCTGATTCCACAACTCAAGTCTTGAAAAATGAGGCTGTATACCAGGGGAAGCAGGATCCACCCACTGTGTGTGAAGACCAGGTTTGTGAACACCTGAGAAACTTGGAGGTGCACAAGTCTATGGGACCC
>VZTY01018246.1:20879-49125 GCA_013400935.1 Turnix velox | reverse complement strand
TGCCCATAGAGGTTGTGGATACCCCCTCTCTGGAAGTGCTCAAGACCAGGCTGGACAAGGCATTGAGCAGCCTGATCTAGTGGGAGGTGTAGCTGCCTATGGCAGGGGGGTTGGAACTCTATGATCTTTAAGGTCCCTTCCAACCCAAACTATTCTATGATTCTATGATTCTATGATTCTATGACTAAAGGTTAGAAAGCAAACTACAGTTTCTGAAAAGAAAGTATATTTTTCTTTTCACTTGTAGTTCACATCCACTATATCAGAATAGTAAAGTTAAGAATGGGGATTAGCAAAAGAGGTAAGCTCTACAACAGAGTTAGTTGTCAGTTTGTTTGCCACTGCCATTTTTCGGAGGGTAGTAAGAATAGCAATAGGCCATGTATATTGTACTGGGCAGTAACCCATCAGTAGCATTGGGGTGCAAAGTTCATTTACTGTTTCACAAACAAAACATCATCTAAGACCAACAAATCCAATATTCCAGGCCATAGTTCATAAAAGGAATGGACTCTCAACATTAAGTGTTCTTATATTTTTTTTCTTTTCAGAATCTCTAGCAACTACAGATCTAAACTCTACAATTCCATCTTTCATGCGTTTTGAAGATTAATTTGAAGCATTAACAGGAAAGAGTTTGTAATCAATATGTGGCAGGGGCAAAAAGAGAAATAATTACATCACTAAAAAGAAAATATTTATAAAATGGTGCATACACCATCACTTGGGCACACTGAGTCTCAAAAGGAATGTGAAGAGACAGAGTTCATTTTCCTTTTCTTCTCAAAACTACAATGAAGTGATAATGACCTCAGGAGTTAATGTGTGTGTTTATTCCATCTTTGGACCATTTGATGTGGTATTGGTCTAAGGAAAAGCTAAAGGCTAAATGTATTTTAAGTGGGATCAAACCAAGATAAACACATGTCCCTGAGGTCATTATTTCCATTAGATGACAGCTTGCATAAAGTATCAAGAGCATTGTAAGAACAGTGTAAACTTTCATAGGTCAGCACATCTCTTAGAAAGCGTATACTGTTTTTAAGTTGTTTCTTCTATTGTCAAAGTTTCTTCTTTGGGAAGAGAGAAACCAAAGTTTATTCAGACTTTGGCTATGCATACATAGCCTGGGCTTTGTATATGCTACAAGTAACACTATAAAATGCAAACAGTGTATTCAAGCAGTAATAATGTTCACCATGCACATAATTGTGTACACATAAATATCTATCAATTATACCATAACTTCAAAGAAGTGATCTACATGAGAAAGACTGAGAAAATAACATTAGCGCAGTTTTGCCTTGCTTTTGGTACATATTTTGTGGGACTAGCAATCAGTAAAGCAAAAAAGCTGTTTGAAAGACACAATTCTTCCTCCACAGGTGAGCCAGAGAGTTTATCACCTCCCCACTTTTCCTCTTAGCTCCCCCAGATACAAAACTGGCATGCTTTCTGTTGCTTGCTCTTGAGATATTCTATCCTAGTGGTGCTCTTAGATTGCGTTTGTCGATCACAGTAAAAAAACTATTTTCTACATTGATGGCTAGCAATGGAAAGATTCACTTAATTCTGCATACCTTGTATTTAGCCAGAACTGCTTTTTCTCACCATTCCCAGCAACTGAACCAATTTGGGAGTTATTGTGCCTTCAAGATGTCAATTGTGCCACAGTTAATTCATGACTTCTCTTTTCCAGCTCCTCAGAATAGAAGAAATGAAAAGCTGAGGATTTTATCAATGGGAATGTCATAACACATATGGCAGAGCCTAAATTGACATTTGGGTTCAATCTATTTTCATTCTGCTCTCTTCTCCTTGCTCCTGTTAGACTTTATTGATGTCTAAAGTGTTTCTTTTCTGTAATATTATCACTTCTCTATTGTTTTAAGCTAAGTTCAGTAATTTTTTAACCTTCCCTGAGTGATATGCAGCAGACCCCTCTGCACAGGGGGCAGGAAATCATGAAGAAAAACAGCTTCTAACAATGGCATCACTTTATTCTTCAATGTTACTCTCCTAAATATAGCTTTTGTTGAATGTTTAGTAATTTTTTTTGCAATAGGGGGAAGTAGATCATTTCAGCAAAGATTACATTTCCTTTTCTTTTGCTGTCTTCCTTTCAAAGTCAGCCTAATATTACTACACAATACTCCGAATATCTCATCTCTTTTTAACCTGGCATTAGATAAATAAATTGCATTAAATAAGTGTAGTGACTGAAGTGCTGTGCCTTTTGTACTTGTATGCAATTAGAGAATATGAAAGCATTGTTATGAGTGAAATACAGGGTAGGGTTCTAGAAGGAATTGTAGGATTTGTGCTGGAAGACTATGTGAGTGGTTAGCAATATGACAAAAGTTGCTTACATGACCTTAAAAGGCTAAGAGCACATTTCAATTCTATCATTCCAGGAGAAATTTCTTCCATTATTCTTTGTTAAAATCTGCTGAACTCCTTTTAGCCTCAGTAAATCAACATTCACACAAAATTAGAATGATTTGCATGTAAATGTGCTCTTTTTGCTTCATTTATGAGTATATTTGGGGCTCTGTTCAAAGTAAGCAACAATTGCTGTGTCCATTTTAACTCTATGTACAGTGCAGCCTTATCTTTTATGCTGTTATAAACAATGGTATGTTATTGTTTCATTACTAAAACGCTGGTAAATAACATCAGGGGGCAGATGTGTCAATTGCAGTTAAGTTGTGAGCTGTGGTTTAGGATTTTCCTTCCAAGTCCACCACTTAGGACACCTGGTATTCTCATTGACCACAGCTCTTAGGATGGTCATGATTTCATTTGTGGGCTCATTGTCTGCTTTTTGGCTCTGTCATAAAATGTTCCTCCTGAACGTGCATGGGAGGATCCATTCTGGCTGACTAAACTTGTCTTAGCAGTAATGAGCAGATATGCTAACTGAAAAATGCTGAGAGGGAAAAAAAAGGCAGACAATATAAAAATTGAAGTTAGAATTCATTTGGTAGGATATGTCATATTTGGGGTGGATAGCAAAATTTAGAGAAAATTGAACAATGACAATGAAGAGCAAAGAGAATTTGATCTCTTACATTGGTGAGAGCCTACTCCTAGTAGGCTGTTACTGGAAAAAAAAAAAGGAAGTGGAAGAAAGTACATATATGTCAAAAAGTAAAAGAAAATCCTGAGACACTATAAAAGAGAACCCAAATGTTAATGACTGGTGCAATACACTGTTTCACTCCCATGCTCTGCTCCAGTTGTTTTGTAAAACTAACTACATACAAGCAATATCCCTTTGTTAATACTCCCTTCTTTCATTTTTAATTCCCCAACATCATACAGACACTTCTGTACATAAAAATCCTGCAAATGGGAAAACATTAACTTAGGAGTGGAGGAAATGTGACTCATGATGCTGTTGTGAGCGTACACTGCTCTATTTAGCACAGGAACTGAAGTAGTGAACCTACCCTCTTCAACTTTTGCTAGCAGTTGCAAATTTCTGAGGTGTTTTGACTCTGTATTATTTCAGTTGCTAGGATTCCTGTCCCCCCTACTCTCACTTTTCCTTCTACCTCCACAACTTATGAAAGGATAGTGAAAAAATGAAGGGAGGAGAGAAGACTTTAGTGTTTCATTCTTATTTTCCATTCTCTTCTCTTTTTTATCTATCTCTCCTAGAAGTGCAACAGCCAAGCACACCTTTTTCTTCCTGAAACATTCAGATTCTGTGCACTTCCAGTGATATCCATATTTTTGTTTTTACCAGCTTTTACTTAATTCCTCAATTCCTTTTTACAGTCAGATCTTCATAGCATGTTCCACTGCACTTTTTTTCTGAAAGAAATACACAGTTGTATTTAAACTTCTTTTTTCTCTTTTTTCTTTTCTTTAGAAACAACTAAACTATCCAGGAAGGAATAAAAAGCCAATTACACTTATACATTTCCTGCATTGAATTTGAATAGTGCATCACTAGTTTTCAGAAGACTTCCAAGAAATAACAAAGAAAAGAAAAAGAATGGTCTATGCCAAGAACATCCCTAAAGAAAAAAAAACAGCCATTCTTTCTGAATACTAAGGAAACAGTGTTTTACCGCTCAGAGCTCATGGTATCCTCCCTCATTAGAGAAATATTCACAAGCTGTAAAGTATCTGGTCTGGCAGAGGATTCACAAATCACAACAATTACCTTCTTTTGGTTACTGAATCAGCTAATTACCCATCAAAGTTCGGATTGGACATCTGCTACCTGACTTATTTTAGTATCCAACATAGGGTGCTTCCTGGCAAAGGTTTTCAGCTTTTCCCCTCCCCAATTTTTAACAGGAAAATGTTAAATTATTCAGATGCCAACATTAACCGTTAAGTAGAACTAGGACACTCTGACGTAGAGTACCTGATCCCTGGATGACCAACAGGATTTCTCCATGCTTGAGGAAAAACTGAGTATTAACACTGATGAAAGCAAAGTAAATGATAGAAAGAAAAAGTGGGGGAAGAGGAGGGAAAAAAGAGATAGAGGGGTAGTCAATTAAACTTCTAGTGGGCTGAAAAATAAATAACCAGTAGCCCCTAAATAATACGAATCACATTTTGGCAAGCACTACAGGTGAATCACAACATCTGGCATCCTAGGTGTTACTGTTTTTCTAAACTACCAGTAACATCTGTGTAAGCAAGTCCTGCCAGTACCATTGTCTAGCATCATCTTTTATGCTTGGAAATGAGTGCAAAAATGTGATACAAGACTCTGTTAAAAGCATGCTTTTGAAATACTCTGGCAGAACTTCCTCCCCAAGGAGAAAAATACACCTACCTTTAAGCTAGGGGCTCTCCTGCTACAGTACCTTCTTATTTTCTTGTAGAGCTTACCAAGTTTAACTAACACTCCAGATGTATTAATCTGCTAAGTTAATGCAAATTATTAAAGATAAATTTCAAATGTCAATTTAAAAAAAGAGGGTGATTTCTTTATGTGACTAGCACAACCACCATATAAACTCCTATTCTCATTGAGAAGTATGAATGATGGAAACTACCTGACTACAACTGAAGCTTCCATGATCGTAGAAAACATAGAACAATGAAACCTAAATGAATAATTTGCCCTGGCATAAGACCTAATGTTCTAATGTTATAAAAAATCAAAGCAAAACACTGACTATTTTGATCAGACTTACAAATTCTGCATTTGTGCTTCATTGAAACTCATGCTTACCTTAAAGAGGGATGGAAAATCGTACTTTCAGCTTCAGAGGTCTCCAGCTGAATTTTTTTCTAAGTTAAGTCATTTTCTTATTAACCAGAAAGAAAATTATAGACCCCATTAGGAAGTCCTGGAAAGTTTTCATTAATTATGTGGCCACCCACTAGGCTCAGTGGATATTAAGTATCTGTTCCAGTAGGAAATACAGAGAGATACTTAGATAACTTTTAACATATTGCTATATATTTTGCAATTTACATTGCAAAACATGTCCTAGAATTATTCCTAACAAAGTAATTGTGAAAGACATCACTTATTCCTTAATAGAAAGGAGAAGAATAATCATCCATGACTGCACATTGAAAGACTCTGGAAACACTAGCTCTGCACAAGTCAACTCTGCTGCTGCATATGTCACTGTATTTCTCATTGCTTCCTTCCTCCACACAGGCATCCTATGGGAAATGAGTTTGCCCACAGCACAGCATCAACAGCCTTTCAAAAAAATTGCAAAATGCAGACCATCTTAGGTCTGGGAGTGAACTATGGCTATTTAAATGTCAACATTAACTATTTTTACCTTCAGGAACAATTGGGAAACAGTGGATTCAAGACATATTATTGAGCATTGCAATTGGAACATTTGGGTTTTATCAGTTCACACAGTCTTTCAGCCTAAAGCAAATGAAAGAGGGTGAGAGGACACACGCCAGGTGTCCAAAACACAAATTATCTCCTGAACACCATGTAAAGGATTTAAGTGCATCCTGCACAGAGTCTTGATGTTTTTCTGCTGAAAACTTTTACAGTGCAAATGTACATTGTCATAACAAAATTTTGTGGCATGCTGAAAATGTAGGGAAGGTAAGGAAAGTGCATTTGATAGTGTAAGCTATGAGAATTGTATTATTCATGTACATATTTAATTCACTAAAAAGGAACTGAACCTGAATTTATTTGTAGCTGTCACAGAATTCCCATTTTAACACAGGATTCCCCAGGGTGCCACAGGAACATGAGGGCCTTGATGCAGAATTTAGATCTAGTCTCCACACAGCACATGAAGTGTGTGAAGTGCAAACTAAGAGAAAGCAACAAAATGCATTCTTTCTCCATTTATGCTGCATTATTGAAGTTAATGACACTGCACGCAGTCATACATGCTTGAGTATAAAAAACAGGCCAATGGACATAATTTTAGACCCTTTAATTTTGAAATAGCAACCAGATATGCACGTTTACAGGGGCCAGAGAAAGCTTGAGTCTTGGGACATAAACTAGAAATACAGTTATCCTATCCAGAGATAATTCATTTTACTCAAGCCTCCACCAGTTTCTGATTCATTTCACATTTATTTGAAGTTACTATTGTTGAAAGTTGTGAAAAAAACTCTTACTAAATTAGCCAGTGCAATGAGTAAAGAACTATATTTGTTTCTCCAGACCTGTGGGAAGCTACATAAATTCAGAGACTACAATTGGTGAAAAATCATTTGTTTTCATTTCACCAAGTAAACTGTAAGCATTCAACCACAGTAGTCACCTCTTGCTATAAACACACACTTTTCCAGAGCACTTCCAAGGTCCAGATAGAGGATAAAAGCCAAAAAATAAATTCCATGCAGAGGTATAACACACAATTTTATACTTCTTTCCCAGTCTCAAAGCAGAATTTCCTTCTACAGCTCATAAAAGGCACAAGTTAGCACCTGCCCCATCCCTCCTGGGGAGACATCACCCAGTGAGGGATTGAGCAGCAGTTCTCCACAGCTCCCCACCATGCTGTCAAGCAAGGGTGAGGATCTGCAGTGTGACTTTGAAGTGTCCATCAACACCACTGTCAACAGCACCACCATCAACATGAGTGTTGGGCTTTGCACCACTGCTTTGGCCTTATGGCTCATGAGGGCATTTGAGACCTTAAAAATGCTCTCCATTATTTGGAGTAAAAGTCAGAGAAAACCAAAAGACACTACCGAGTTCCATTTTTCTTAACATATATAAGCTAGCACAAAATATGTAGTCACTTAGTCAGTCTTAATATTTTAATGACAATATAATTTTTTTTATCCAGCCTCAGAAAGACAGATGATGGACAAATGGATAAAGAGAGCAGGACAGAACAAAATTCCTAGTTATCACGAAAAAATAGAGAAAAAACAATTTCTGTTACTCCTAGATTATTATTATTTTTAAGTCAGCTAAATGTTAATGGCTCACAAACATTTATCCTTCATTAACAGAAGCATAAAAAAGAAGATTAATACAAATGAGCCCTAACCTGCTGTTAAGATTTAGCCATCACCTCAGCAGCGACCACAGCCACTTTTAATCTCTGTGATGACTGGTTCAGGATTCCAGCACTGAAATTGCAAGTTGATTGCATTTTAAACAATTTACAGTACAGAATTAAAGGTGTGCATTGTCATCTGGGAACAAGGTGGAGCAGGAAAGCTCAGGAATGTAAGTCAGTTCCTGTGTAACACTCTGAAGGGAAGAATGGCCAGCATGGAGAACTGTACATGGTTCAGCTGCCACATTGGGTTGTGAAGAGAGGTTGCCTTTTAGTCATGAAAGCAGGCTTATTATCTCTGTTGCACAATGTTGACAGATTATGATTAATCTGGCACTGAATCCCACTCCTCATCTTTAGATGATAGGAGGAAAAAGAGCTTCAAAATAATTTTAGCTGTTCAAACCAAGACAACTGATTCAAGTTTAGTGTGGAATCAGCCACTTAAAACTTGTAGTTTCTTTGCAAACTCCAGCAGAGATCCCTACATGGTTATTTTTTCAATTATAAATGAGTATCAAATGCTCAGTTCTTTCATAAGAATATTTGAAATCATCCACAACTGATTTATGTTTTAAATGGCCTTTTCAATGGAAGGAGAGGTAGAAATGTCTGTTACGGTGTTCACCAGAGCTGTATAATTTGAATCACTAACACTAGTTCCTCCAAAAAAGTGTAAAATGCCTGTTGTTCCTCACATATTTCTCAGAGTTCACTAGGGCCCTTAAGCACATAACCAGCAGTGAGGAGAACGTGGTCTACAGCCAACATCAGTTAAAATGCCATCTCACCACAAACCACAACAGTGCCTGTGCAGGGCACTGATGAAACTGCTCCTACAATAACCATTTCAGTCTGGAGTGCCCAACAGCCTGACAGTAAGAGGTCCCAGAAGAGGAGAGTCTGTATTAGGAGGTGACATGAAAAGAAAGACATGTAGGTGGGAATACAGGCATGTAATAAACATGCATGAGAATGTTTATTTATGAACTGGAATCTGAAAAGACTAATCATACGAGAGGAATGGGAATACTTTAGCAACAGCAAGGAGTAAACTAGCAGTAATATGATAAAAATGAGCAAGGGAAAAGTTTAGTCTCAATAGAAGGAAATACTTCTTAACAGCAAGGTATATTAGGCTGCAGAATAGCCTCCCCAGAGACACCTCAATTGCTTGAGTAATTTAAAACTAGATGAGACATAGTACTTGAGAATTCATTGGGGAACAGTCATGCCCTGCCATTGTCTAATAGGCATTCTCCATCTCTAACTTGTATGATTTTACTGACATTAATTGGCATTAGAGTCTGAATCAAAATAAAACTTAACCCCTAAATGTTACCAGGTGTCACAGTGATCAGTTTTTCTGTTACTGCTTTTCAGCAAAATGGAAGAAGGTAATAATCACTTCAGAGACCCAAGTGTGATGATCAGTTACAGTGAATTTACATCACGTGAAGAAATATTTTTAGAGTCCCTCCACTCTGGTATGTTACACTGACAGCTAAAATACGTAACACCTACAAAAATGTGCTCCACAAAAAGTAACTGAATCACAGAGTGAAAAACCTGGTGTAGAAATTAAGACATCGTTTTCATAGATAACTGTATACTGAAGACCAGGAAGAAAAGTTAAGTTTTTCAAGAATAAAAAGAATAAAATCAGCTCTGGAAAGGGCTGGTTAGACCAGGGAAATTTCTCCCTTAGTCTAAATATTGCTGTGATTAATCTGCACCTCTCCAGTAGATATCTGGAGTGTACTGAATGCCTATTACATTTTTTAAGCATTTTGCTTGCATTTTTTGCTGTAACTTCTATAATAGCTGCAATTCAAGAACTCATTTTCCTTAGTATAGTAAGTTCTTTATGTTAGCTTAACTCTGCTCCTTCAAAAGTCAGAAGAATAAAAGAAACAATAAAGGTATTTTAAAAACTTATCCTCTACATGACATTTCTACTAGATATTTTGAAATACTTAATATTTCAAAAGCAGTGCCTATCCAGGCTAGTTGGTAAATTTTATTACAATATTTAAAGATTACTGTTTTCATTCCTAGAATATAGCACAACATCTGGAAATCCTAGCAAATTACTGCAAAGTGTCGCGAAATTTCTCCATTTTAGAAATTCAAAATCAAAAGCAAAAGAAAGAAACAAAAAGGTCGTCTATTGAGATAGAGAAGTTGGATGCCTATATGTGCAGGCAACACTGCCAAGCCCCTGTGAAACCGCAAAGCCCAGAAAGGAGCACAAGAGCTAAGATTCCCAAAATCAGAGGCGCCCTGTGCTGCCAACTCCTAGAGTGATGGAGGAATAGTGGAAAAGATCAGTGAGACATTTCTGTTGAAAGGAGAGTCTTATGCCAAGAAGTGAAGCAAACGTGCTAACTGAATCACAGAATGTCAGGGATCAGAAGGGACCTGGAGAGATCATAGAATCATAGAATAGTTTGGGTTGGAAGGGACCTTAAAGATCATCGAGTTCCAACCCCCCTGCCATAGGCAGGGACACCTCCCACTAGACCAGGCTGCCCAGTGCCCTGTCCAGCCTAGTCTTGAACACCTCCAGAGAGGGGGCATCCACAACCTCCCTGGGCAACCTGTTCCAGTATTTCACCACCCTCACTGTAAAGAATTTCTTTCTTATGTCTAGTCTAAATCTATCCCCCTCTAATTTATATCCATTGTTTCTAGTCCTCCCATCCGATATTATGTTAAAAATTCCTTCCCCTGCCTTTCTGTAGGACCCCCTCAGGTACTGAGAAGTTACTCTGAGGTCCCCTCTGAGCCTTCTCTTCTCCAGGCTGAACAACCCCAACTCCTTCAGCCTGTCTTCATAGGGCAGTTGCTCCAGCCCTTTGACCATCTTCGTGGCCCTCCTCTGGACCCGCTCCAATAGCTCAATGTCCTTCTTGTGTTGAGGGCTCCAGAACTGGACGGAATACTCCAGGTGGGGTCTCACCAACACCGAGTAGAGGGGCAAAATCACCTCTCTGGACCTGCTGGTCACACTCCTCTTGATGCAACCCAGGATTTGGTTGGCCTTCTTGACTGCGAGTGCACACTGCTGGCTCATGTTGACTTTGTCGTCAACTGACACTCCTAAGTCTTTCTCTTCAGAGCTGCACTGAAGCCACTCTCCACCCAGCCTGTATCTGTGCTTGGGATTGCTTCGACCCAGGTGCAGGACCTTGCACTTGGCCTTGTTAAACTTCATGAGGTTGGCATGGGCCCACCTCTCAAGCCTGTCAAGGTCCCTCTGGATGGCATCCCTTTCTTCAGGCATATCAACTGCACCACACAGCTTGGTGTCATCTGCAAACCTGCTGTATCTAGTGTATCTAGTTCAGTCCCCCTTCCGGAGCAGGAATACCCAGATCAGATCACACAGGAAGGCATCCAGGTGGGGTTTGAATGTCTCCAGAGCAGGAGACTTCATAACCTCTTTTTCGGCACTGCAATGGTCAAGTAATTATGTGTCAAGGTAGACGGGGAGTTGTCATCAGTACAGACAGCAATAGCTTCCAGCATTGGGCCAAAAAGGTTTGTTGGAATTCTCTCTTCTCTCTTCCAAGGAACACCACTTTGAAATCAATGACTCATGTCTGTGACTTGGAAAAATTAACTCATTGAGAGGTCTATTGTTGGTGCTTTCATTGTAGGCCTTAAAGTAACATATTAGGAGAAATCTCCTTATATTTAAGCCTGAGTCTTGTTAATGTCAGTCTATTCCTGGCAAAAGGTTTATATATACTCCCAGAAAATGCCTGTTTCTGCCATTATATTAATTTTGCTGGAGGAACATCATCATGAAAAGATCAAGCCACTTGCCCAAAATTGTGCTGATATGTGTGTCAGAATAGGGAACTAAAACTTAGTTTTCCACAGCCTGCCAAGTGCTCCGGTCTTTGGATCATCAGAGAGCAATTGGTATTCCAGTACAAAGTGGTCTGCATTTCTCTATACTGTCACCCTGACACCACTCATCTCAATCAGCTCATCTTTTCCATGAGACAGGAGCATTCCATTTCTAGCACTAGTGATTCTGTTCTGCTCAGGATTTGTGACACCTCACGCTGAAAGTCGAGCCTTTGACCTTTTATTCTCAGTCCAGGGAATGAGGTATGCCATGCACTCGCATGCTCTGACCCTGGGCACTACTCTGGGTAAGTTACTTGGATGGCATCTCTTGCCAGTTGATTCAAAGAGTGGAATCTGCATAAGCTCTTAAAAAGAAATGCTCATTAATATTCCTAGCCAGAGGCAAGTATGCTACAATCCAGTGAGAGGAAGGGTCAGGGAAAGGGAAAAAAAAAAAAGAAAAAGAAGGGAAAAGAATCCAAGGCCTCATAGAACAAGTCAGTACCCCAAGACAAGTGGTTCCTTTGTTGATTGAAGAAGAATAGACCATTCTGCAAATACACGGAAAACAAGGAGATAGTCTCCATTCTATTTTTATCAATCTCCATTCTATTTTTGTCAATCAGACTAGGACAGCCACTTCCCCTAGGACACATGAAAAAAATTATCAGAGCCAAACAAAAAGCCAAGCAAAAGGATCAATGACTTCCATGGAGCATCAGCCCTTCTTTAGCTGACAAAGCAATGGCCATTTCAGCTCTAAAGATTCTATGGGTGTGCTCTCCTTCTCTAGTCTGCTCTCTTCCTCTATCTCCCCCCTTCTTTTCCCCTCCCAATGCTCAGACCCTGCAACTCTGCCTCCTTTCAGCTTTGGAAATTTCCATCTCTCTACAGTAAAAGGCAAGGTTTTGCTAGTACTGGGAATCCTAAGACAACTGCAACAGTATGTATGTTTTAATCTGAAAATAGCCTGCCATTCTCCTCCCCCACTTCCAGAAAAAAACGGGGGGAAAGTAGAAAAGAGTTGGTTATATTATACTTATTCATTTTCTTTTGATCTAAGGGATATATCACTTTTCCTATTAGGATTTAATTTGCTTTAGCATGAAGAGATCAGCAAGAGAGTTCTGTTTAATTAGACAGGTACTAAACAGTTTGATAGTAATTTGAATACTACAAGCTGGAGTGCTCAATGGTCCATGAACAGAAACAATATTACAGTGCTCAACGTGCTTGAAGAGAAAATGTCCCTTAAATATTTTACACACAAAAGAGAAATGGAAGAGCAAAATATACCAAATGGTGATTTGAAGCACTGGAATATAATATCAAGCCTGATCTCTGAATCACCCAAGAAACTTACTAGTTTCTTCTTTGTAGTTTCTGGTCCTTAGCAGGAGGTCTGATTTAGAGGTAGGCATGTAAAGTTAGAACAGAGAGACTGAAAAACTCTCTCTCATAAACAAGATTTTGGAGCAATCACTGTAGATGCAAGAACAAGTAATATGTCATAAAAGACACACAAATATTCCACTTGTGCAGGCGGGCTTGCTGATCCTCACCACAGTGCAGTCTTTGTGTGTTCCTTCAGAGTACCCATAGTTACTGTGTCCTCCTGCTCCACACAGTTTTTCCAACCCATTCATGACAGCAGGTTCTCTCACCAACTCTTGAGCCTCACACAGCATGCACATCAGCTTGCCAATGACTAATTCCTTAAAAAAGAAGGCTTCCTAGGAGCCTTTTCTGGATTGCAGGAGACTTATCTCTTCACTCATCTCTCTCTAATTGCTCCCACAGGAGCTAATTCCTTCCTTTTCTGCCCTTCTTCAGGCAAATCGTGCTTCCACGTTGGTGCTGCTAGTCCAGCAACGAATGGTTCTGTTTTATATCAGTTTGTTCTGTTCCTGCTGTTGCAAAACTAGAACAAAAAGCAGCTCATTGATATTCTTACTAAGCAAAATAAAATATACATGCATATATATGTGACATATAGAGATCCAACTTTTTTCTATTGAAAAGCTGTCATCTCCAGCTTCTGAGTATGCCAATATAAGCCGCTGTAAATTGTATTAACTCAAATATACTAATTTGCACTGCATCCACCTATGAGGAGCTAACCTCACCTGCAAGAACTCTCTCAATCATTAAAAATGTTCCTTGCAGTTCAGGCTATTATCTTGCCTTCCCTCAGTTGCATCAGAAGAGGTATTTCCCATGTCTCTCAAGCAATGAGATGCATGATATTAAAGACACAATACCAGAAAAATAAAAAAAAATTTAAAACCCCAAACACCAAAGCAAAACATCAGAGCAAGTACTAATGTAATATAAAAATTACTGGGCTAACGAGAATTCTCCTCAAAAGGTAACCTTGTTCCCCCTTTAGACAGTAGGAATGGAGACAAGTGATTCTAGTAGTCTGTGTGGTACCTAGATTCACAAACTCACCTTCAGCATTTTATAAGAATCACAGGACTGCTGTCTTTAGGAGTGAGAGCTGGAATTTCAAAGCTGCCAGAGTATTTTAATTTCTTGGTCTTATGAATGCTTAAACCCTGAAAATTTCTTTGAAAGCACCATTATATTATTCAAAATTGGAATTTATTTGAAGATATTACATAGCACTCGTGAGAGGTAGAGTTGCCTAGTGACTCAAAGAGGACCACAGAGCAGTCACCATTACTCACTTCCATTCAGGACTCCTGTCTGAATCATTGTGACACCACAGGCAACCTGCTTCCCCCATTTCATACACACGTGAAATAAATGGCACTTTTCTGTTTCCTCAGAATTACACTGTAAAGCTTATTTAGTTACAATATGCAAGGTTCTGTGTTTCTCACATAATCACCTGGATTTAAGCCAATCACTCAGATGGAGAACTGCATCACTTAATACAGCCCTAAACTGCTCAGTCTGTGCAATAATGATTTCCCACTAATTAAGGGTGCAGCTTCTAAAATCTTCAATTTCCCACTGAAAAATACCAGAAACAAAGTATGATTTACTCTAGCTACTTTTCTCTCTTTCTCTTACTCTGTCAGCTTACTGACGTTTCCTTCCTATTTTTCTTTAGTTTTTATGAAAATGCATTTAGCTTTGAAGTTAATTTTCCTTTACTATTTAGCACTGATGGTCAACTCACAGACTTCTCCAACTGACCCCAGCTTTCTCTCCATATCACAGATATGTTCTCTTCCATTCAATCAGAAAATAATTAAAGCCACAGAGAAAAGCAGACAAATGTTCTCCTCAGGCTGGCAGCTTCACCCAGATGCAAGTTATACAGCACTGTCCAGAGTTGCTGTAGATCTGTACCACAAACTCGTCCCCTAAAAAACAGCAGGATTTCATTCTGGTTGTTGTAAAAAACAGTTTACAAGCTAGCTTGTTTGTATGGAAGAGGGATGTTTAATTTCTGGTTTCAGTGACCTGACGTTGGCCAAATTTTGGAAAGCTCATTGCAGTTCAACTCAACAAGTCAAGAGATAACAATGATAAAATACAGGAAGGGCTCTTAAAAACACATGTAATGATGTATTTACATCCTAGTGAATATTGACAAGGATTGACTGTTTCACTGAGCTTTATGGCAATAATTTTAACTTAGATGCTTTCAATACTAATTTTCCATCCTTGAGTTCCTGTCCTCTTGACTTTCCCATAAAAACTCCTAGGTTTTTTCCTTTTTACATTTCTGGAATCTCACTACAAAATACTCATCTTCCCAGCTTTTTCCTGCTCTTATCACTGGAAAAATCTGGTTCTGCATTTCTGGTACTGCATCTATATTATCTCTCACCTGGAGCTCAAGTGCTCTTTGCGTTTGGGAGGAAAAGGGGTGGAAAAGGGTTGGTGGGTAAGGGAGAGGCAGAAGATGAGAGGAAAAGAGGGATTCACAGAACCTGTTGAGAGGCAAACTGGGTGGGGAGAACTGGAAGGACATGGACCTGTTGGAGCAGGCCCACAGGAGGACATGAGGATGATCCAAGGGCTCGAAACTCTCTCCCCATGAGGATGGTGAGGCACTGGAGGAGAGGTGGTGGAGGCCCCGTCCCTGGAGACATCCAAGGCTCTAAGCCTTGGTGAGACTCTAAGCAACCTGATCTAGTGCAGGATGCCCCAGCTCATTGTACGGGGGTTTAGACTAGATGACCTTTGAAAGCCCCTTCCAATCCAACACATTCTGATTCTATGAGAACTGAATTCCTGTCTCTGGGATGTTTCCATCAAATGCTGTAGTCCTCAATCTTCACCAGGGACCAAGTCTACTTCGCATTGCAGTCCCATGCCTGCAGCTGTCCTCAGAGCATAATCACCACATCAAGCCACAGGTATAAACATTGGTATAAACAGAACTAGAAGGGACCTTGCAGGATAATCTTGCTCCAT
The DNA here is from genome assembly GCA_013400935.1 of Turnix velox. NCBI lineage: Eukaryota > Metazoa > Chordata > Aves > Charadriiformes > Turnicidae > Turnix > Turnix velox. The sequence continues at coordinate 33,385 of VZTY01018246.1, read as the reverse complement.
TTCCTCACTCTATGCCAGGGTTTGCTGCTTCTGTGCCATTCCTGATGTTTGTCTAACTTCTCTGCAAGACACCAAATGATGGAGTTCCTACAACCTCTCCTGTACGTTCTCTCTGTTTTTATGTAGATGCCATGTACCTCAGTACTGGCTTCTTTGTCTCAAAAAGAAAATGCATCCACTTCTCCTTTGTAGATCACATTTCTTGTACCTCCGATCATTATCATTGCTCTCTCTGGATTTTCTCCAGTCACTCCACATCTGTCTTGTACTGCACAATGCAAACATAGATACACTTTTAAAGCTGAGATCTTATTGATGCTAAAAACAGCAGGAAAATTTCATGGGCCATGTGCAGTATACTGCTGTCTATAAATCCCAGTATGATGTTTGCCTTTTCTACAATATGACAGCTTTGGCTTACAGTCCACCATGTAGCTCAGATCCTGTTCTATAGAACTGGTACCAAAGGCTTTTTGCCCCCATCCCATACTCCTATAGCCAAATACATAAACTTGAGTGTGACGCTTGTAGCTCTTCCTATCAAATTTTCTTTCACACTATGAATACTTTTTTATAATGGAGTCTCCAATGGACTCTCAGCCTCCCCTAGCACCCTGTCATTGGGAATTTAATAAGCATGTTCTCTGTTTTGTCACACAAATTACAACTGAAATACTGAGTAGTCCTCAACTCAGAATAGACTCATGCAGAACACCTTCAACCCACCATTTTATTTTGATAGCAAATCCCTGATAGTACTCTGCATTCAGTTTTCTAATTGATATTGTAGCCGATTTACAGTAATTTCACTAATATTATCTTTCCCTAGCTTACTTATCAAAATGTCACAAGAGGCAGTGTCAAAAGTCTAACAAAAGTGAAGATAAGACATCTGCTGCTTTTCCTGTATCCACAGGATCTGATACTCTCTTATGAAAGGAAATTAGATTGGTTTAACATGATTTGTTCTTGACAAATCCATTTGGATGCTATTCATCTTGTTAACTTGTCTGTGCTTACTCAGCATTTCAGCAGTGACATGTTCCATAATTTTTCTGGGAGTTAAGGGAAAGACAACAGGAACAAGTTGACACAGCTCCATTTCTCCTCCCATACAAATGCTAACGCAACATGCTCCTTTTCCAAAGACTTCGGTGTATCATCCAGTTCTCAAAGACAAGCCACTAACATCTCTGATACTGCTTTATCCGTCTCAGGAAGTTCATGAAGTCCAGCTGATTTTAAAACTTGTAGACAGTTTCTGTACTGTTTCTGACACAAAGAAAATACAGCAGGAACTTTACTTTTAATTATTGATCTTCAAATTGCAGTTTTTGCACAGAAGTATTTATAAGTCTGATCCAATCTGCAATACCAAATCAGGCTGCAAGTCTGAGCCCAAGGGTGGCAAATGCTCACAAGTTCCATCATAATTGAGCCTGTTTAATTGACCCTGTTATGGCTCACTTTCTCAGCTCTCTCGTGACTTGATAGATGCTATTTTTCAATTTAATGTCTCTGAAAAACATGTGAGTGGTATTTGTGGTGGTAGGTCAACTCTCTCTTGACTGTGTGAAGAATCACAGACAAGAGCCTAGTGTACTTGCACAGAGTTAATATTTCACTGCCTCCAAGAAAAAAAAATTAAAACAAATAAACAAACAACAACTCTTTTTATTTGCTGTCCTTCTTTTCAAGTATCAGATATATCACAAGATATTTGAAGTTAATAAGAACAAGGACAATAAAACCAGAGTCATGCCAGCAAACTAGTCATATGCTTCTTGCTTTTATATGGTCTGATCATGTGTTGCCTCCTGCAGCTACATAGATTGCAGTTTTGTAGGTGCCTTAGATCTTTCTGAAACACTCTGACTGTGGTTATCGAAGTATTTTTGCCCCAAGATTTGTGACCATTACCAGGACATACATGCTGTCAGTTGTGCTAGCTCTGCTCACATGGGAAAACCCCAGAGGCATTTTTCTTGCTATTTTCCTTTCTAGTTACACTTTTGTTCAGACAAAAGTCAATCAGTCAATAAGTACCTTCTGCTCCCTTAAACCAACTGACTTCAGCCATACAACAAAAGGCCAATCTCTTTTCAAAGTATTCTCTTCTTTTTGCCCACTAGCATCAATTAACTATGTGTTTTGGAAACTAATTTTCAAAACTCACCTTACTCAAGGTGTGAAATGGCCACTACTCCCCAGTCCCTTCAGTGAAGTTAGTAATATTTTTAAAGGTCTTAGTAATCCTCCAAACTGAAAGTCACTGCTAGCCTTGATAACCCTCAAAAGAACAGCAAACAAGAGACAGCAAATGTGACTTTGAAAGGCCTGGGCTGCTTTTCTCTCTTTTTCTTACTAATAAATTCATCTGTATATCATTGCTCTTTGAATTAACATAGGTACAGTATCCCTTTCAGATTCCTAAATAGATCTTGCTGAATCTTCCTCCAATAGGCATGCCTCCAATAAGTATGTCTGCTTTTATCTCTCTTTCTCAGACAAAATACAAAATTGAAAGCAGTTTCTGCTCAGTAAAATACCCTCATGGATTTGGGGAAGATAAAGTAGTTTTGGAATAACAGCACCAGGGAATCTGGAAGTCACACTCCTCATTGCTCTAACTCCCAAAGCTTTCTCAGAAATATGATTCTTGATTTTCCTCTTTGATTCTTTCAAATATTTGGATGAAATGCTCATTTTACAATCAGAAATGACACCCCATTTGCTTTCTTCTTCCCCTTGTATCAGCATAATTATTTTTTCCTTTTAAAAAAATAAAGCATTCTCAAGCTGCAATTCTTTGACGGGCAGCAATGTTGCATCTCTCTATCCCTGCATGTACACACAGCAAGAGCAGGAACAGCTGCCACTGGTGCCTGGACCTCCTCCCCTTGGACTGACAACCTGTCTTAATGTTGAAAAACAGTTCAAGGTAGCACTTGAGTCCAAACGTGCCATTTTCCTTGTCAAAACGAAAGCTGTAAATTTTAAGCTTAACGCTTAATGTATCCAGATATTGAACAGAGGGACTTTTATCCTCAGCTTAATGGTCTGTCTAAAATCATCAAAAAAGATTACTTAAAAATTCAAGGTCCTCAGAGGTCCCATGAAAATTGCGTGGAACATTTTTTCAGGTCTTTTAGGGAGTGTTAGAGGATCCTTTCATTTTTATTTTTCTTCTTCCTTTTTTCCACATGTGATGAAAAATATGTACAGAAAGATTTTAATCTCTCCTCTCCCTCAGCCCCCCACTTTTCTTTTCTCTGAACCTGAAAGATTTACAGGCAAATCTGACTATATTCAGGGAATCAGATCTTCGGCTGGAGTAAATCATTACAGCCCCACTCGTTTATAAAAACAAGGACAATTTGCACTACCAGCCAATCTCGCACTGGCCGTTTTCTTTATAGCTTCACAGTGAATTGAGATCTAATCCTTCCAAACAATCCTCAGAGACTCAAATTCTAGAAATCATGTCTCACTCAACCTGTCTGCTTTGTGGCTTTTGTTTATTTTGCTAATGCTGGTTAGATGTCTGAGGATTGGAAGTTTCTATTTATTTAGTTTTCAAGATGTTAAATTGGAAGAATTAGCTGCATTTTCTTCCAGGGATTTTAGAAAGGGTTTGCACAACCCTACCCTCTGTTGCAATCTCAGATGCACAGGAATTACCGGTGAAGCTTTTGGTGTTAGTGCAAACCTGCCCACTTCCCCCGAAGCAACAAAGCATCTCCCTCTTCTCAGCGTTCCAGGACTTTCCAGTGCCCAGAGATATCCACCTACTTTTACTAGGACTCACACTAGGAAAAAGCAAGCAACAGTTCATTCAAAAAACTTCTGTTTTAATACATATTTACCAAAACCTCCAATATGCTAAAAATTTGCATAAGTATATGCTGACAAATCTTTCTCCCTCACTGCTGTAGTTTATCAGAACTGAAGTTGAAATGTATTTTGAATCCATACCTCTAAAAGCTTTTGAAGGGTGTCAACATCTCTCCATACCTATGAGCTACATTGCGTGGTCTGTATTCAAACATTTGTCTGTTTGTCTGTAGCTTGCCATAGAAAGCATTATTAAAATAACAAGCATACATGGATTATAGGCTGCATTTTGAAATGTTGGTAAACACAGTGTTTATATGTCAGACCTCAATGTTTCCAGAGAAGCTGATGGTAGCAGTCAGCTTTACAAAACTTTCTAATTGTTTCTTTATTTCTATTTATATTTTTGGTTATGCTTTCTTTAAAGAAAAATAGTCACACACATTACTTACATTGTGGCAGCCTCTCAGACAAAATACTTGAATGTAAGGTTGATGTTGTTTATCTGTAAATGGCAGTTATGTGAATAAGTATAACCTAGAAATTTCTTTGTTCAGCTCTGCTTTAGCAAAAAGAAAAAATTCTGTGCAAGAACTTTGCTTCATCTGGTTTTCCACGTATGAACTGAAACCTTGCCATGGTTTTAGAAAACAAGGACATCTAAATTTTAAAGTTTCTAATCCCTTTAATCAAGTACAACCATACATTTACTTGCATCTTGAATGAAATCATAAAACATACTTAACTCCTTGTGTTCAGCTGCATAATCCATTTTTTTCCCCCAAAGTCTAGGCTTTATCAATTTATATAATCTCAGGATCTGTCCCTGTCTCTACAAAATGGTGCTGCAAAGTTTACCAGGCTTACTTGGCAAGATTTCTAGCACCTTCACCTTCTATTTCTGGCTAGCAGCATCATATAAGCAACCTGATTTTTGTTTCTGAAACACTTTCAGTACTTCCATGTCCAAGCTGCTTACACACTTTGCTAGCTGTTCAAATTGCTTAGAGGAACTTGATCTCAGTTAAGATCTAGATAAAGGGTAAAGGTTTGCAATGTTGGTGTTTTGTTGTACATTATTTTTCTCAAATGTAATTTGATATGATTGTGGATGGACTTTGAGCAAGAAAAAGTACATTTTCCCAGGCTCTGGCTCTGCAGATAATGCCATCCAAAATATACAGATGAGAGTTTAAAATTAATTTCAAATATATCCATTTTGTCAGCTTTTCAAGACAATACAAAAGTCTGTAACTGTCCTGCAGCAGCTCTAGCAATGTGTCACTCGAGACAAAGTATCATGCAAAAGAAAGGTGTAGAATTGCTACTATTACCTGTGCCTCTTCTTCTCCATTCAGTCAAGACTCTGAAAAAAAAAACAACTAATATAAATGCATTCAATAATTGTTTGAAATTGCTGCTGTGCATTCTCTCATAAATGGTTTATGGATAACCATCAATTCATTCTGCCCATCTCTCTAACAAGTTCAATGCACTATTGAAAGCAGAGGATGACTATTCATTTAACAGCTTTTGGCAGGAAAATTTGTTGCATGCCACAACTTTACAAAGAACATTAAAATCAATGACAATTTATAAAACTCAGACTTAGAATTATGCTTTGGATTCCTATAATTCATCAGAATAAAGCTGTCAGATACCTTTTATTATAAATAAATAGCACGTTGTCGAGAAGCATGAGGCGGCAGGCTCTTTTGCCAGGTTAATCGTGACATCTAGTGGGTGTTTTTCTTCATTGCTACTGGTTCGGGGCTCTTTCCCGTAAGTACTCGTTAATGTATTATCTCCTGCCGAAAACGTGCAAAGGAAAAATGTATTGCATCGCGCTCAACATTAATTTTAATTACAATCAAAGGGTTGTGATCTTGTCTAGCATGCTTTTATTAACGTAAGAGAGCGTTTTTTGTATACTCCCCTTGCAAGTCACATTAGATACTTATTGCTCTTACATTATATTTAATATTGAATTTACTGATGGAAGCTTTTAGCATCTTTAGAATTCAAAATTACTTAGGGTGATCTGGGAAATTCACCTTTAAATTACCTGAGTTCCAGCCTTCTTAATCTCCCTGATTTTTAAGTATTCTTTAGCCTTTAGCAAGTGCACCCACAAAAACCAAACCTATTAAAATTTTCCTTTAAGTATGAACTTTAAATGTGTACAGAGAATTAAAAAGGCATTAATGAGTACTGCAGGATAATTTATTGGGGGAGGGTTTCATATTTTGCAGAGTAGTTATTTATGCTCAATGTAAAATGAAAATGAAGGAGTAATTTTTAATAAATTCCTGGTTTTCTCTTATTTTTCCTTCTCTATTTCCTGTGACTACAAAATATTGCATAGAACTTTTAAAGAAATTGTATCTGTTTCCTGCAGCTTCAATAGCTTGCACAGGTACTGGTGACAAAAAGAATACATGAAAAGATAATGTGTGAAAATTTTCTTTCTAGTATATAATGTCATGGGATATAGAGCTGATAATCTTCCAGACATAAGAGTGAATGGTAGCAGATGCATATACAGTAGCATCTTCACATATTCAACACATATTTTTCTCTGTATTCTAATCTTATTATACTCTTAAGGAGAAAAGTATGTGTTTATTTCTCCACTGAGAAAAATAATCACTTGTGCAGCAATTCTCAGGCTAACTTATACATGGCATGTATAGCGATAAATGGGCATGGGATCAGCAGGGGCATTGAGGAGGGATAGCCAAAGGGTTGCCTGTCCAGGTCCCTATGGATATCTGATGCAAAATGCCCCATGCAACCTGCTGTCAACAGTGGATGTATCCCACCATGGGCATCTCAAAGTCCTCTTTTCTTAATTTCCCTGTAAGCAATGTCTAGCTGTCATAGGGGTATGCTATAAGCAGGTTGTGCAGGTTCTTATTTCTAGAATAATGTGGTATCTGCTATTAAAAGAGCATCTGAATGTCTGGCCTAGTGACATGCATCTCCTGCTCACTCACAGTACTCCTACTTCTGTCTTTCCAGTTACTAACACTGTTCCCAGTTCTGTGGGCCCTTTAGCATATCAGAGACTTAACTCATAAACACCCCTTCCAGAGAGGGAAAATCTTATTGTCTACTCAGACAATGATGTGGGAATGAGATGAGCCCAGACTCAGCCTGGAAATGCATGATTGAGCTAAACACACATTTCTCTAAACTAGTGTCACAGTAATAGGATCATCTTTCCTTTCTTCATGTAATCTGCTGTTTACAGATAGACTTCAGCCTTTGCAGAAATACCTGAGGCATCACTCAGTGTTGTTGGGTTAGGGGGACTGCATCTCTTGCTGTCGGTCCATAACCCAAAAAAATCTGGCTTAAGTAGTAAACACCCTGCCCAAATTTAGTCACTGAAAGATGTCACTGAAAGTCAGAACTACCTCTCTAGGATTCCTCTGCTGGCAAAGAGAAGGGATGTGCATCTCCAGAAGTTTATTTATCTCACCTTTCTGAGATACAACACTGTCTGGAGGTCCCTGCCTCTTCCATTAACTACAGATCCAATCCAGATGACCAGTTTAGACTGCATGATAAAAAGCTGAAAATCAGTCAAGTGAATCCCATTGATAGAGGGTTGATTTTAAAAATAAAGGTAGAAAGAGTGGGATTTCCAAAGGGACAGAAATTGGGCAGATGCCTAAACTTCATTTCACTGCTAGCCCCCAAGCTTTCCTTTAAGTCCAATGCAGCATTTCTACAATAGGCTACAATGACCTTAGGAAAATATCAGAATTTTAATAATCAAAATAAACTGTCAAAAACTGCACCATAACACATATCCTGGAAGAGAAGCATCTTAGGAGGAATCCATACAAAATGAGAACTCTTAAAGTTTTCATCTCAAAGGACTTCAAAATTTTGCCTGTTCCTGCAATTTTCTTAGAAGTTTTAAACGGTAGTGCTCACCCTAAAGCCTCTTTTTGAATGCAAAACTGACAGATTTTTGGGAGGCATAAGGAGAGCTATTAGGAAATAAAAAGATGCAAAAGCCTCCTCCCTCCTATTCCACTATCGGGAAGACACTAAATCCTCTAAGACAACTGTGAATAAATAGCAATATTTTAGATTAATGGCAAATGAAGAAAACTCTAAGCTCTCTATTTTAAAGAATCTCGTAACTTGCAACGCACCTTCTTGCTCAATGTGGCTGATTTATAATTATTTTTCATGCAATGTTCAGAAAGGTTTTACAGGTCCCAGAGGTCCCTTACCAACCAGGAGCATCATTTCTGCCATGGATCCCGATTTCTAATGTATCACTCATGGCTATATTGTTCTTAGAATCTATCTCCCCTAATCTCCAAGGTTTGTTTAGAGCTAGTCTCATGCTGCTGCTGAAAATCATCCCCAAGGACAGTAACCCACATCCTTTGCAATGTTATCATCACTGACTCGTTCAGTTATGCCAAACCTTTAGCCCTCACCCATCCTAAGAACTTTGGGGAAGTCTCTCTGCTCATTTAATTGACTCTTCATAACTCATCATACCTGTAACTTAAGCACTAACCTCTAACAACTGCATTTAGATGGATGCCCAAGCCTTCAGGACATAACCCGTGCCCTACTGAGAATCCCTACCACTAGTCTTGTGGGGCTAATTGGGGTCATTTGAGTTCAGGCAACTTGTTGATTAGTTCTCCACCTCACCCAGCCTTTCCAAGAGAAAACACAGGCTGGTGTGGGCACTCACAGTTTTATGAGAGCCCAGAGAGGTGGTGGAGGCCCCATCCCTGGGGACATTCAAGGCCAGGCTTGTTGAGGCTCTGAGCAACCTGATCACGTGCAGTATGTCTCTGCATACTGCAGGGGGTTTGGACTAAAGAGCTTTTGAAGGTCCTTTCCAACCCTATGATTGTATGATTCTAATACACAATTAAAAACAAGAACAGAGATACTGATAAAGATTAAAATAGGACAGAAGGGTGATAACCTAGAATAAAGAGCAAAGTGAATCATGGGATAAGTCTGTCTATTCCCCAGTGGGCACACATGTCTGAAAAGGGCTGTCTCAGCATGTTTAAGCAATAGATTAAGCATATTTGGTGAAAGACATTCCTTGCCTTTGCCCATTTTGATGCTGCCAGGCACAGAGCTCCACCACACAGTGTGCCACTTTCCGAGCATGAGGCCTCTTCGCAGCAGTCATCCTTACAAATCAGAGTCCTTCAGAGGGATTCAGGAGGCCAAATTAAGGAGCAACAGGTAAAGCAGAATACAGTAGACCTAATTTGAACTATCTATACCGTCTGGGTGATGTGGAAATTAACATCGGGGAGTCAGCAGTGGTAGAACTGACAGAGGAGGGCGTTGGAAGAAAGACTACACTGCACCTTCAGTATCAGTTTTCCTCCACACACTCCCACACTCCCTTCTGGCCAGTAGTTTTAAGTACTGTACTGTATAGGCATCTTTCTTTTTTTCCTTTGAAATACTTTCAGGATTCAGCTCTAACAGGTCACATGGGCTTGGTAGGTTAGCTATTGCCATGAAGTTAGAAAAATTACACAAAAGAAATAACCTGCAATCACCTAGTTTCAGAAATCTGAAAGTCTGCTGTGTCTCATGTTCCCTTTGCCCTCTTATTTTTAACTTGAAATGACCTTCCACATCTTAATTTTTGCCCAGGATTCACACTTACGTTAGAAAGCTTCTAGAAGCTTATTTTCTCTGGCCTTCTGAACAGCATGGATAGCCTGGCACAACTCACCTCAGGCTGACCACAGCTAAAGGCATCTCAGTGAGTCATACCCACAAGTCTTACCGTGGGGCTGAAGCTCATGTTTGGTTTGGTGTGACAAATCACCCAGACAGTAAAGCAAACAAAATAAAATACTTCACTATTTTGCAGTGTATTGTCATAAGTGTTACAAAGGTACAGATGTTTGAAGTAGTGCGAGTAAATAAAAGCCCATACTTTACACCATCTCTCTCTTGCAAGGAAGAGGGGATGTAGTCTGTTATGGGCAGGGCTATACAACAGTTGTCTCTTTGGGAGTTTCTGGAATTACCCTTCACATATCTGCTTCTTGTCCTGCCACAGTAGCACCCTGTAATGATTAGACCCAAGAATGGGTCAAACACAAGAATGAAGTTTCCTTCTTTCCTAAATTTGCATCTAAAAGCATGTTCTCAAAATCTCCTGTTTGAGATAAATCAACACAGAAATACAGCAAGCCCTCTTTTCTTGCCAGACTGAGATTTTCTGTGCTTCTGATACATGTAGGTCTAAAATTACCGTTACAAAAGATAGCTTTGTAGTGTTAAAGGACTTAATGAACTAGCTCAATGAATTTAATGAATTATGTTAATGAACTCTTTAAGGGTGCATTTACAGATATATACACACATAGCACAAGCCAAACTCATTCAGTAGCTAGGTGTCGTATATTGAAAATTACTTAGGGAAAAGGAGCTAAGATGTCCATTATTTTTTTGAGAGCTGGACTATAGATACCAGAAATCTACTACTTCAAACTCAGTGTGCTAAGACCAACAGCAGTCATTTCAAAACATAAGCAGTGACAAACTCTGGAAAGCCCGTCAATTGTTCAATTTCAGGCAAACTAAGAAAAAAAAGTAAAGCCACATTCCCTTAAACCTGGTTTAAATCCTCTTCTGCTTCCAAGTTCCTGTGTATTAAGCAGTTCATAAAAAAAGCTTGGGAAGCTGTTTGAATTCCTCAGATGAGAGGTGCCAAACACTTTCTCCCAGCTCAGAACTAGAGCTAGTTAGAAAACAGGAAATGTTCTGCATAACAGTTTTGCAAGCCAGGAAACTGAACAGTATCCATTATTAAGACAGACACAAAACAAGGGGGTTTTTTTACCTGTAAGCCAAGCAAGTTTTATGTACATGACCATACCTTCATGCTGAAGCCAAGAAAGAAAAGCTAAGTACTCACTATAAACAGATCCAGCTAAAATCATTTTTTCAATCCCCTCTAGTCCTATCCTTCAGTAATGTATTTCCCACGTGTCTCCAGGTAGCCAGAGAGCATAAGCTTCCTTCTCTGTTGTCACCTAAAGTGAGCTGAAAGGGCACAAAGGGAGGGCTTGCAAAGCCTCATCCACAGGGCTTTGCTCATTGCTTCTGCACAGAAGTTCTTCAGTCCTTCTGACCTCCTAATACAATTTTACATTACAAACACATTGCAGGAGGAATAAAAACATTGCTAACGCATGAAGAACTTTGTTAATCTAAATACATAATAATATTAATAATTAATCTTTGTTAAGGTGAAGGCAAAAGTGAACCAACTTTAGTAAACGGGCTCCACAGTCTGCTTTTTTCCCCCCTCAGAATTTAGAGGGCTAATTGCAAAACAGGCATGAAAATCTTGTGAGATGAGTTATTTTAAAACAGAGAAGAACAGGGACAAAATGCCTGCTCCCAGGAGCTTCTATGCAGAGAAATATTAGTGAGTAGACCTTAAAAATGGCTTTTGCTTCTGTACTGAAACCTTTCAGCTGAAGGTGCAGAAACATGCAAAACCAACAAGCTAACAGCTAAAACACATAATAGATACCCCGTGGGTTGGGTTTGTACATACAGAAAAAGGTTTGAGTTCTGATTAAGTAAATAAGTGTTGAATAAATTAAAAAAAAACAGGTCGCCAATTCAAATCATCTATTCTTTGTATTAGTTAAAGCAACATAAAAACATTTCAGCCCTCCAACAATTAAGTTTATTAACAATAAAGAAGGGGTTTCAATTTAAGGAAAGCATACCAGAATGTAAAACGCCATGACTGGTGCACACTCTGTCTCTAGAGACCTAAAGGTTTGTGTGAATATGTATGTAAATCAGTGCCTGTAGAGCCCCAGGTAGCAAAAAAGTCTGAGTGTTTTCTACAAAACATGAAATCATAATAGAAACCACAACACTGCCTCACTGCTGATGGACTATAGCATGCTAAATTGTGAAAAGTGTGTATTCACATGTTCAGAGCCTGTGCTTGTCCTCTGCAGAGTGCTGTTTCTGAAAATGTTACACATTTATGAGAAAAGAATCACACCTGCACACAAAATGTTTCAATAGCTTGCAAAAAGATGATGGGGGGGCGGCCTTTTCTTGCAAAGTAAAATAGGGGAGGAGGCAAGCAATAGTGAGTGAATTTACATTGCTGTATGGGGACGGGAGATATTACTTATGAGAATTCTACCCCATAAACAAAGAAAAATAATTGCTACAATTTAAATGCCCGCTACTGCCCTTGATAGCTTTCAAGTAGATAAAAAAGCAGTCTATCCAATGTGTAATAAATTAGGAGTGAGACCTTCATCAGAAAGGTTCAAATTTTGAAATTCCAGGCAGTACTTTAACAACTATAACATGAGAAAATTTAAAGTTTTTAACAATGTATGAGCAGTTTATACAGACTTGTAACTGTGGATATCTATGACTCGAAGTATTGTCAGACAAGTACTTAGACAGGAAAAACGTTGTTCTAAAGAAGCCAAAAGGGAGAACTTCCACTGACTTCACCAGAGTCCAGATTTAGCACTATATAATGTTTTGCAGTCTCTACTTCAGGAAGACAGAAAAGAACTTCCTCAACCCTACTGTGTGGTGCAGTTGATTCACCTGAAGGAAGGGAAGCCATCCAGAGGGACCTTGACAGGCTTGAGAGGTGG
>VZTY01018246.1:0-11100 GCA_013400935.1 Turnix velox | reverse complement strand
GTTCAAGACTAGGCTGGACATGGCACTGGGCAGCCTGGTCTAGTGGGAGGTGTCCCTGCCTATGGCAGGGGGGTTGGAACTCAATGATCTTTAAGGTCCCTTCCAACCCAAACTATTCTATGATTCTATGATTAGCCCCCAGCAATTAGCACATGGAATTAAGGTCATTGTACTAGCATGGTCCGCAAAACCTTACTAATTTCTTTCAGGACCTCAATAAGTACCACTGGGCAGTGCAATTTAGATTTCGGCAGGTGTTTCAGTGCGTTTCAACCTTCTCTCTATAATCATAACATTATCAGTGAGGTTGCAGCAAAGTTCATTCTCTCTTGCTTAAAAGGGAGTGACCAAAAGGGAGAACCCCGTTTTCATATACTTTCAAGAATGTTTTCAAAACCTGAGTTTCAGTTTACTCCTCTGTGAAATGAATCTAGAAAAAAAAACAAAACACAGGCCTTAGCTCAAAATAGCTCCATGGTCATAAGCACTTACCCTTGATGACAAGATAAAAAGTCATGTTTTCTTAGAAAGGTGAAATATAAGATTACAGAGAGTCACCGTGTTACTGTAAGTATATATTGTGTGTTATCTAAAGGCATAATTTTGTGTGGCCATGAAGAACAGCTTATTTGAAAGAGAAATTTAATAGAAAAAATCTTTTCAGTTTGATAAACTATGGGCCACAAGCAATTTTTTTGCAATGGCTCATCCACTAAAGAAAGAATTTATGGCACTTTAACTCCCTGAGTTAAGGGAAAGAAAAATGTTATGGTGCTGCAAAGGTAACTGGGCTACAAAGAAGCAGATGGCTTTAATTACCTATTTACAGGATTGCTTATACTGGGAATTAGAAAGTGAAACACAGCTTAGAAATTATACTCACTGTGGGAACACTTTGTGTGTTTTAAATAATCCAGATTTTAAATAGGAATAAAAAGATTATTGAATGCCACCCAAAGTCAAATCCACACTTCAAAATCACATGTGCCATGCACACAAAGATTCAGTTATATCAGGTGAGTTCAAAGATACACAAATGCCTACATACTGAGCCTTATCTTCATTTTTGCTCCTGCTCCAGTCCTGCAAGAGGCCACAGGTACATGAGGCAGCATCCCTTCATGTAAGATTCAGGTTTAACGGGTCAAACTTGGTTTTGGAACTCAGTAGAGGTCTCTGAATTTAACTCCTATTGCTGGACCCAAGCAGGGTGAGCCTGATCCTCTTTTCCCTGAGGATCCTCTCACCATACCAGAATTTAAGTTCAGGTGCTGAACTCCTGCTGACCTGGTCCAGCACTAACTTAGGATGAAGTTATGGTGGTAACAATTTAATCTGATCTAGTCACTCAATGCTGCCAACACAGGAGAATGAGCTTCTGCCTTGCTGGCTTCCCTACCAGATGTTGATCCTCATCTCCCATTACTTCTTAGCCAAGATACGCTATTACAAAGTGAAATACGCACCAAGAATAGTCCTGGTAGTTTGTGGTGTAACACCATGTCTTCCACAAATGATGCCTGATACTAAAAGGTTGTGTTAATCCCCAGAAGAATGATACAACACCAGTAACAGGACAGAGCAGCTCTTCAGGACTTCACATTCTTTTTCTAAACTGATGGATATTTGCAAAAGTAATTTTGTAAAAACTCAGTTACTTCTTACTCAACTGAAACTACAGCAAATCTAAGCTCATAGATACTTCGTTTTTCTGTCCTAGGAAGCTCTTCTGACTATTCTCTGACTGCAGCTGTAAAATCTTTGGGACTAAGACCACATTTATTTCCTGAGTGCATATACTGTGAGTCTACTCACAGACAAGGCTATTACAACAGTATGGATGTTCCTACCTAGTGATATTTTCAGTTTAGATACTGTTAGTGGTTAAGATACCAGAAATTACCTACAAATTCTTCACAAGCTGTGCTTTTTAATTCCATAAAAGCAAGCAAGTAGAAAATTAATAGAAGAAACATAAGACTAGCAGGCATTCAAAGCTTGGTCCAATGTTTTTTCTGATGTCAGTGAAAGCCATTACAGCAACAAGAGGAATTCACTTTTTCTTTCTCCTACAAAACTTTTAATGACCCTACTCCTTGAACAGAGTCCATTCCACACCATTAAAAGCATGTCCTAACTCCATGGAAAACCATGAAGCTGCAACAGTGTTTGCCAGGTGGGAGCTTACTCTAGATGAAAAAGATGCTGGTCCACAAGATGAAAATGGCTGAAATCCCACTGCACTCAGCAGGCCTAGATGTGGTCCCTGAGAATATCTGCTGTTTTTCATCTGTGACAAGTTTCCAAGGTTTATCTTTATCTTACCTGTAGATTCCAGGTACATGTTTGCTGTCTCATTTTATTTGAGGACTTTGCTTTTCTATTAATTTTTAATACTTTTTTTATCACCCTGCTGTTAGGATTTTTTGGCATACTGACTACAGCCTTCTGGACTATGCTAATCTCTGACAAGGCTGAGACACAGACCTAACTAAAATTGTCTAGTACAGCCAACACTCTGCTTCAAATAGTTTCACATTTTTTGGATCTATTTTTACTGGCTATGGCAGGATTTAATCATTCAATCATAAGGTTGTGCCTTAGGCACTATTTTCAAATGTGTTAGAAATGTTTTAAATAGCTGCTTTACTCTGCGTATTTTCTGATGTTAGTTCAAGCCAAAAAATTAGCAGATACAATTTAGTCTTCAGCCAGCAGAAATATCAGACTTCCAGCCAGTTATGCGACTATCAACATATCAATGCATGGTTATACCTGGAGGACCTCCACCTTTTTAATGGCCAAACACTCTGCCTCTACATTGTTATCTGTTTTGGTTTTCTTTTTACCACAAACCAGTTGTTGCCAGTCCTATGTCTTGACCACATCATGCTATTAGAAAAGCCGAAACAATAGTTATTAAAAAAAGAATGAAACTGTTCCAAAGTTTGCTCCAATTCCTCTTGGGTTTCTGTTCAGTTGTGGGAATGGGTGAAAGTCAAGGCCTGAGGAATCCTTCAATGGCCATGTAGTTAGTTACAAGGCCATCAGAAGGTACAGAGCATCACAGACATTATGCCACCTAAATCCTTTAGCCTTGTTTATAAGGCCAAACTCACTTCATCTCTCTTGCATTTGCTTTTGTCTTCTGGTTACCAATCAGTAGCATTTTAAAATATTTTTATGGAGTTTGTAATTGAATTTTTATTATTAAAAGTTTAGCCCCAGGCATTCTAACAATTTTGTAAACTCAAATACAGGATGATCTTCTGGAAGACCCTATGGGAGACTATAAATACCTGAGCCCATACCTGGGGCTCTATAAATAACAATGGGATTGCACAGGCATGAAACTTAGAATGTCTCATATAATGTATCAAAAAAGTGATACTCGTATCATGTGGCTACCAGGATGAGAGTGTTTTGTATTACAGGCCTCCTGGAAGAAAATGAAGATGTAAATAAGAAACTGAAATCAGAAATTTGGAGATCAGCAGTGAACAGGAGGTAGCAGGATGCTCCAAAGGCCCCAGAGCAGCCACAAGAATGGTGTGTCCCACTCTTTCTGCAGCTTGCAGCTACTTGGCTCCTTCCCCACAGCCCCTAGCAATGCTTAGAGAGCTGACTTTGCACACTCATGCCAGGGCTTTTTTTAAGTCACAGGGGTTTGGAAACAAAAGGTTCTGTCTTGTGATTTTGCTTCTAGCTGACTAAACTCTAAAATTAGCAGCATATTGCTCAGAAATTGTGAAAAGACCTGGCTGTACCAAGGAATTGCCATGGTTTGTCTCTAGCAAGAAGAAAGAGCCATGTGCCTCTGGCTCCAGCTGCCCCCTTTGTAAAGAGCAGACCCAGAAGAGGAAAAGAAAACAACACAGGGTTGACACAAAGGCAACAAAAGCCAAGCTTAACAGAACAATAGCAACAAGAAAAGAACAACAATAAGAGGAGTGAGGGAACATACAGCTGCAATACAACACCATGCATGGCCACTAGCTGTTCCAAATGCTCACACATGGCCACTACCAGGTCCCACACCAAGACCATCCCTTCCCACCCCCATTCCCTGCCAGCCCTGGCTACCTGTGGGCATGGCTTAGGTAAGAATGGGATATCTGAGTCTGCAGAATTAACCCTATTCCAGCCAGAACCAGGACAACCTTTTATTTCTTTTTCATTTTGTATTTTAAATTATTTTGTTATCTCTTAATATTTTAATTGAATTAATTTAGTTCTGTTTTCTGAACTTATAAATCCCTTGAACAATTTATCTCTTTTGAAAGAGAATGGGGTGCCACCTGTCATTGAGCTTGTCCTATTCAGCCAAATCCCACAACACCAAACCATCATTCACCAATTCTCTCNTTTGGCTGAATAGGACAAGCTCAACACCAAACCATCACTCACCAATTCTCTACAATACTCAACAGTGAAATGACACAACTGAGGTTCAGTTCCCTTTCCCATGGATTTAAAGGTGAGACAGTGCTAAACTGGGTTATAACACCAGCTTGGTCCTTTTACTAAAGATTCTTCAATCAAATATCTTGTGTAAGTAGAGGGCTGTAGCATGAGGGAATATTTAGTGAGTATCTCATGATTTGAAAAAACAAGCTGATAACACCACCTTTAGTGTTCTACTCTCAGCTCTGCATTTGACTCACTTGGTAATCACATAGTTCAAAATTAAGAAACACAGAGGTTTTGATCTGTAGCTACAGGCAACGTTGATTATTATGTGCCCTACATAAATTAACTGCATTAGGGGAAAGCTGTCCTTAACTAACATGGGGTCAGTTCCTCAAAGTGGGCCATGGCAATGCCAGCCTCTTTCAGAACAGGAGCAAGAGTGGCCTGATCAATTGTTTATGGATTCCTTTGAGATGTCAGGAATAAAGTACTACTTAGATATTAAAAAAGTACTGTTAATTATTTCTGACCTATTAGAAGTTGGAAAGTAATTTTCTCTAGATGTGTAGAATCATCTAGAAGTGATCTGTGACTCCAATTATGAGACATTAGTGATACCTATATGATTAAAGTGCAGGCAAAAAAGTCCATGATTTTCATTACAGATTTAGTAAGGTTATATTAATCTGTAATTAGCAAAACTGTATTTCTAACATCTGGCAAGTATTGCCTTTAGTATAACACTAACTGGGACCTACAATCAAAGATGTCAGCCTAGAGCATGCTGGATCCTAATAACAAAGTTAATTATTAGAAACAATACCAGTTATTGAAACTGACTTTTAAATTAATAATTTGAATATCAAAAATTCACTTATGTATAAAATACACCTCTTTTCTGAAGAGGATCTTTCACTTCTATAAAAAAAAAACATTCTACCGGAGAAGTTAAGCTTTTTGCTCTATCAGGACTGCACAGAGCTAACTATAATTTGACATGTTTTTGGAATGGAAGTTGTGCCTTACAAAAAATTCTGTTTCTGAGAGGAAAGCATATGCATCAGACACTTTATAAATAATTTTTTCAGGGTTCTGTGGGGTGTTGATTTTTCATTTAAAATTTTCCATTTTCTTTTTGTAATTGAAAGACAGGGAAAGCAGATTCAAAGAAAAGTTTTCAAAAAAGACTTATTTCCATAGAAGTGCAAAGTAATTTCTTTTAATAGCTACAATGAAAATAATTTGCAGGTTAGTTTAAAATCCTCAACAATATTTTATCTTCTTGTCAAATTCCAGCAGTTCTCCAATGGCTGCTGGGTTGCAGCTCAATCAATAGGACAGCTGTAGCTAAAGGGAGCTAGAGATAGCAGTTTCCATTTCTGTTCATAAGTGGAAATTTACTTAGCTATGGAAGAGTAAGCTAATTCTAGAACATAGACCAACTGCTAAAATAGAGCCAAGTGAAAAGCTAATATTAACATTTGTGTTCTTTGAAAATGTAAAACACTGCACACAATTAACATTAAGTATAAAATTAACAGTGTGTTACCTAAAAATGAAAGAGTAACTCCATTTTCCTTATGTTTTGCTGTTAATCCTCTGATTTTTTTTTCAGGTCAAAATACTGCTTTTTAAAAAGAATATATTGAGTGTAAGGAAAATACAAACCCGTTATTTCACCATTAGAAAATTAACTTATATATGAAACATTGCCTTATGCAGGAGAACTTTCCTCACAGTAGACCAGCAGTAGCAACACACTAGGCATAAGTTTTAAAAGCACATATCCAAAGATCCATTCATTTTAGTTGTTCTGAAAATGTAAAGTCTCTATACTAACACATTTTTTATTATCCTCAAAGAAAATTGGAACCTGTTAATTTTATTAGAAAAACTGAACCTGGACTTGCATTCTCCAGGCTCTTCCTCCTGTACAGCTCTCACAGTTCAGCTAAATAAGGCAATCATACTTTGTAAACTTAATAAGCATCTCTAGCACTCAGGGGAACTTCTCAAAAATAACTTTGCAGTAAAAAATAGTTTCATCATTGGTTTTAATAAATGCAAAAATATAAAATTAAAAAAAATTCATATTTTGAAGCTATACATTAGCAAACACTGTCATCAGTGACTTGCAGTTCAGGCACACTGACTTCAAGACACCTAAATGGCCTCAGCTTGAAGAGCCAAGATGTGTTAACCATCAGAAAGATCTCCTGGGAGTAGGGAAGGGGAGGAGGTCTGAATGCTCATGCTGTGATACACCACCCAGAATGTGCATGAATGACAGCTCACATGAAGCCTTCCCTGGTAGAAGGACATCTTTAGAAGGTGTTCTTCAGGAGATGAAGGGGATCCTGGCTGTGACTCTGGCCTCCATGGGGAACATCTCCAAAACCCTTGCTGCATCACCACATCTGGAATATTGTGTCCAGATCTGGGGCCCTCAGTTCAGAAAGGACAGGAAGCTGATGGAGACAGCCCAGTGCAGAGACATAGATGGTGAAGGGACTCAAGCATGTGTTAAAAGCCCAGAAGCCAACCATAGCCTGGGCTGCATCAGCAAAGCTGTGGCCAGCATGTGGAGAGGGAGGATTCTGCCCCTTTGCTCTGGTGAGACCCCACCTGAAGTTACTGCATCCAGCTCTGGTACTCTCAGCACAAGAAGACAGGCTATTTGGAAGGTGGCAGCTCCAACAGGATGAATGCACAGATATTTATGCTCTCAACCCGTGGATGATGTCTACCAGCCACACACCCACTGCCAAATATTTTGTAGATCTTGTTGTGATTAATAACTGTGGTCACCACTCAGTGGAGGGACAGGCTCCCCACCTTAGTTGAAATGGATGTGGGAACTCAGAATTCCCACAGAAACATGAGGCCACCCAGACAAAAAGAAAGACTCCAGCAATCTCCAGTTCGCTGTAAATCCTGCAGTCTGCTCACTCTGCTTCTCTGAGGAATTTTAGAAAAGATTGATGAGACAGGGATTTTGAAGAACCTTGACCTGTGGAGAATTGGGCTCTTCCTGGTGCTTCAGCTGGGAGACATATAGACAGAGCACAACCAGGGCTGGAGAATGGAGCTGCTGCTGTCCCATCCCTGGGTTAAACTATATCCTCAGGACTGAACTCACACAAGCTGCACCAATAGCACCTTGAGCTGAAGCACAAAGCTAAAACACAAGGCTCCTGCTTTCCTGCTAAGCCTTCATCTGATCGCAGACAAATCCCACAGAGCATTAGGGAAAGAAATGAAAGCAAAAAGTCCATCATCCATCCGTCCATCCATCCCCCCATCTAACGAGCCTTTCTCCTCCCACTGTATTTCCTGAGAAAATGCAACTCACCAGTGACATCCTGCAGCAGAAACACCAGAAAGAGCATCCCA
The DNA here is from genome assembly GCA_013400935.1 of Turnix velox. Taxonomy (NCBI): domain Eukaryota; kingdom Metazoa; phylum Chordata; class Aves; order Charadriiformes; family Turnicidae; genus Turnix; species Turnix velox. The sequence continues at coordinate 3,297 of VZTY01018246.1, read as the reverse complement.
CAGAGGGGGCAAATGGTGGCTACTGCCTTTCCCCGATGGTGTTAAATAGGAGAGTGGGCGAAGGTGGCTGATTTGGAACAGCTGGGGAAGGGAGGAGTCTCCAGTGGAGCCCAAAGGTGTGGGATTTAGGAGAAAATGGGCTGGTAAAGGATTGGCAGAGATGGAGAAAAAGAAGGGTATGTGGAACCTGCCTAGAGGCAAACTGGGCAGAAAAATGAAAGGACTTGAGTGTTCACCATGAGAGGGTGAGACACTGGAACAAGTTGCCCAGAGAGGTGATGGGGGCCCCATCCCTGGAGACATATATGGCCAGGCTGGATGAGACATCAAGCAACCTGATCTAAAGCAGGATGTCCCTGCCCATGGCAGGGGGGTTGGAACTAGATGATCTTTAAGGTCCCTTCCACCCCAAAACCATTCCCTGATTCTATGATTCTATCAGTCCCCACTGAAAATCTTGTTCCAGGCTTCTATTAATGGTAACTGGCAACAGCCTTTGTGCAATAGCAGTTGTGCACCAGCTTCTGCTTAAGAAAAAAACTTTTGAATCTCCTATACAAGAGGAAACTCCACCATTTTCTTGCTGTTGGAATTACACCTTCAGCTACTTCTATCCATAATTAAAGCTGACATATCTTATGTGGGCCATTCACCTTTCATTCAGCATGAATAGCCTGCAAAAATGTCTGAATGATTCTCAGGAAGGAAGCAGTTAAATGATGAAAATGTGAAATGTTATGCAGCAAGCTGTGTACAATTAACTAGAATTCAAATATACAACTTCTTCCAATCCAAGCCATTTATCAGATAAAAATAGTCTGCTAGAAGAATGTCATGATTAATGAGGTGAGACTCCAGCTAATTACTGTTTCCTCCAGAAGTAATTAGGTTGGCATTGCTAATCAAGATGAATGAACACTCTGACCTGCTTTTTAAAATGTAAAACTATGAGCTGCAGCAGCAATAACATCATTTAGTTCAGGCAATGTAGTCTTTATTAGGCTTGTAGTTTGATTAAATTCTTTTGTTACACCAGGCTTTTTGCACACGAACAGATGAACACTGTGATGTTCAAAGAGTTTGTCACCCTTAATTAAAGACTGAAAAGGCTTGTTCAACTCACAGGGCAATACACAGGACAGCTCTAAATTGATAGCTTTCAAGTGCAGGATAACTGTGGGAGCTATAGGGTTTGCCCATCTGCAAAAGGATCCCTCCTTTCACCATTTTCTATCACAGTAGCTGGAAAAATAATATCTGATATTTCTCTGTCGATTCCATTAGGCAACATTAATTTCATCATAACACGTTTTCACATATGGTTATACAGCTTTACTCAGATAGAGAAAATCCATTAGAAATTAAGAGAAAGCAAGCCATAAGAAGTACATTCAAAACATAAGCTAATTTATCATGCTGGTTCTGACTGTGACTCTTTTACACGACTAACGAGTCCCAGAACATCCCCCCAACATTTCAGCAGTTAGGTGATGACCACATACGTTATTTCATACTGTGGGGGTGGTGGGGGCAGTGACAGAGAAGTGTTTCAATGATGCAGAGGAACAACAAGTTGTAAGGGAGTTAACATGTAGCAATTAATTTTTTCACCTCTTACTATTACATGAAGTGTATGCCGACTCCAAGAATTTAATTTAGGTAAATGCTAGGTCAAAAATTTCACCTGAGAATTTTAATTTAAAGAACAGATCTGAGGGGGTAAGCAAGTGACCCTTGTACCATGGTAGTTCTTTGGATCTACTCACTGTCTGCTTATAAAAAAGGCTCTGCAGATGAGAGGGTGGGTGTTTGGGGCAGGAGAAGAGGCAGTTGCGGAATCACAGAATGTCAGGGATTGGAAGGGACCTGAAGAGATCATCTAGTCCAATCCCCTTGCCAGAGCAGGAACGCCCATATCAGGTCACTGAGCAAGGAGTTCAGATGAGGTTTGAATTTCTCCAGAGAAGGAGACCCTGCACCCACTCTGGAGGGCCTTTGCCACTGTTCTCTCACCCTCACCATGTCAAAGTTTTTTCTCATATTTCTGTGGAACCTCCTGAGTTCCAGCTTGCACCCATTGCCCCTTTTCCTATCATTGGAGGTCACTGAGAGGAGCTCATCCTCCCAACATATTTATAGACTTGAATAAGGTCACCCCTCAGTCTCCTCCAAGCTAAAGAGACCCAGCTCCCTCAACCTTTCCTCAGAAAGGAGATGCTCCAATCCCTTCATCTTCTTTGTGGCTCTGTGCTGGACTCTCTCCAGCAGTTCCCTGTCATTCTTGAATTGAGGGCCCCAGAGTTGGAGACACTATTCCAGATGTGGTGTCACCAGGGCAGAGTAGAGGGGTAGAAGAACCTCTCTCTACACTGGGAGAGAGACTACGCCCTTTCTGATATACCCCAGGATGCCATTGGTTTTCTTGGCCATGAGGGCACATGGCTGGCTCATGGTCACCCTGCAGTTGAGTCTGAGGACTTGTCTCTCTCCGCGGGAATTGGTGAAAGCTGATTTTCAGGCAAGTGAGAAGCCCCCAAACACCCATTAAGCCTAATACAAACAGACTGTCCTAGCTGGGGCAATGGAGTGTGTCAGATCCTCACTTCTCTCAGTGAGAGGGGTCATCACCATGAGACAAGCACAACACAGAAACAGCACCTTTACCAGAAATTGCTGGGCAACACGATGACCATGAGCCAGCAATGTGACCTTGTAGTCAAGAAGACCGATGGCTTCCTGGGGTGTATCAAGAAGAGTGCAGGGGAAATGGGTCAAGGAAGGTCATCCTTTTCTTCTACTCAGTTGACATCTGGAGTACTGTGTCCTATTTGGGGCTCCCCAGTTCAAGATGGACAGGGAGCTACTGGAGAGGGTACAGCAAGGGGCCATGAAGATGATTAGACCAGTACACCTCTCTTCTGAGGAAAGGCTATGAGACTTGGGTCTTCTTAGTCTGGAAAAAAGAAGACTGAGGGAAGATCTTATCAGTGCCTACAAAAACTGAAGTGGTGAATGTCAGGAGGATGAGGCCAGTCTTTTTTCAGTGGTTCCAAGTGACAGAACAATATGTAACAGGCGCAAACTTAAGTATAGCAAATTCCATCTAAAGATGAGAAAAGTCTTTACTTGGAGGGTGACAGGGCAGTGGGACAGGCTCCCCAGAGCAGCCTGTGGAGTCTCTGTCTCTGGAGATATTCAAAACCTATCTGGATATGTTCCTCTGAGACCTGCTCCATGTGAACTTGCTCTAGATGAATCTGCTCTGGCAAGGAGATTGAACTAGACAATCTCCAGAGG
>VZTY01018243.1:49719-81950 GCA_013400935.1 Turnix velox | reverse complement strand
TTCAGGCACATTTACATAATTGTCAGTGCTAAAATGAAAATAATTGTTAGTCAGAATTTCTTCTGTTAAGGCTGATAGTTTCTTACTTTGTACAGTTTGCTCTAAGCATTTGTTTAGAAAATATTCTGAGCTCTGAACAAAAAATTACCACATACAAGCCAAAATCTTCATAAGAAAACCAGTGAATAAAATTTCCCACCTCTGAATTTAGGCAAAATATTTTGCCTAGTAGCCTGCAATATGGCTTTTACACGGGGGCTTTCAGTGTCCATTTCCACTTCACATGGGAGAAGAAACTATATCAGAGTTAGTTCCACACCTCTGTGGATAAAAATAAACTTATTTTTTCTTTCAGTCAGCAGGTGAACATTGTAAGAAGATAGAGAATGAGATTGGAAGTTTTACACTGACTTTATGCACACATTTTATATATGGATATGGGGTTTTATTCTTTTAAAATGTATATATCTAAAGAACTGTGAGTATATGTCCTTTTTTGAACATGTAGCTCCTAAGAGAGTGCCCCTTGTAAAGAAAGAAAAGGTTTACCATGGGCAGTAACAAAAAAGAAATTCAGCATGGGCTCAGTTTCTTCCATAATAATGAAAGAGAGAGCTCTACTGAAGAAATATGCATCCAATAATTTAATTTTGTTTCTGTAACAATATCATTACATTTTCATCATTGAGAGTGGAGAATGAGCAACATTTGATTAAACTGGGCTAGCTCCTTTCCTCACATAACAGTAATTAACCTTTTAAAATATAAATGACCTATCTGACCAGGTAAAAATCTAAATCCATACACTTGACCAAACTGCTTTGTCATTTGATTTTTCAATTAAACACCATAATTTCAACATTTGAACACAATATTTACATTCTTTCATAGTTTTTGCAGCTGATCTACTTATAACAATGTCAGCTGTGTTATAAAAAGCCATCAAAACTAAGCTTTATTGACTAAGAATAGGACTGACATCAAGGTCTTGAACATTCAGCTTTAATAGCATTAGGCTTTCTGTGGACTAGAAGATTACCATAATTTTAAGCAACCAGACTAAACCAACCTAAAATTCTCTCAAGCAGTAAAAATCTCAAAAAAAAAAAAAAAAAAAAAAAAAAAAAAAAAAAAAAAAAATAGGAGATTCCAGCNAAAAAAAGAAAAAAAGAGAAAGAATAAATCTGGAATTCCAGGCACTATGAAGAATCCTGCCTTTCAGGCTGGTATTATACAAACAGTTCTACCACCCCTTCCAAATCACTTCTGCTGTCCATTTAGGTCTAATTTGACCTACAGTTTTTATGGTTGAGATAGTCTGGGTCTCAAATTTCACCAGAACAGCACTAAAAATTTGTCAGAAAAAAACCAACCTTCTACACCTTTCTATTCAGCTTTCCACCTGAGAGCCCAATCCTGAGATTTTTCTTCTAGCTCTCTCCTGCTGAAAATGGAAGTTCAGCAGCAGCAGGAAACAATCATTTCCATGAGAAAAGGGAAAGATGTGAGAAAGAAAATATTTGGAAGACCCATTTGAATCTATTTTGTAGGACTTGAAGTTAAGGAACACTCATGTGGATGCAATTGGAACTACACAGGTGGAAAGCTGGACAAAATCTTGACACTATCTCAGAGTAAATAATTTTGAAATGAGAAATAATTAATCTCTAGTGTAAAAACACAACCAAAGAGAGACCCATCCAAAAACTGGAAGACTGTATTTCATAGATCACAGAGATGGTCTCTGAAAGCACCTGGATGTCATCTAATATAATGTCCCGCTCAAAGCAGGATTAGTATCAACAGTCATTCAGGTCAGCCATAGCTGTGCCTAGCTGAGTCTTGAAAATATACAAGTATGTAGATACCATGGTCTTTGGGGAAACCATTCCAGAGACATGTCACTCACCTAGAGAATTTCCTAATAACCCATTGGAACCTTCCAAGCTGCAGCACATGACTCTTTTCCCTTGCTGTTTCCTTTGTCAATACTACGAGAGGCTCTATCATCTTCATAAATCACTTACAAGCAGTTGTAGGCTTCAGCTAGATCTCCCTTTAGTAGCCACCCCACTCCTCACCCTCTCTGAGCAGACTGTGTACACAAGAACACGAGCTATATTGACACCTCTGATAGACCCTCTTCAGTTTCTTGACATCCTTCATAAACCAGGGAAGATATAATCAGGCAGGTACAGCCTCACCCAAATCAGAACTTCTAGAATTTTTTTAAACTGTTTGTTTGAAATAAAAATCCACTGAGGGTATCTTGACAACATGAAAGGCACTTCTACTGAGTAATAAAAAACAGTGCAACTTTGTTGACTCATCCCTTCATATATTTCTCTCTGATTTGCAACTTTGTCTGTTTTGTTCTATAGTTCAGAGTTAATCAAACCGAGTAACTTCTGGAGACTTCAGACTTCTATTTCTCTTCCAGATGACTACATTAAATAGTCACTGAGACAGAGAGAGGACAGTGCTTTCTGTGTCAGGCATGTAAGGAACTACAGTAGATGGCTTCATCAGAGGGCATGATGTAGTCTTTCTCCATTGCTCTTACATGTGCCCAAGAACCTCAGCTCAGTTTTGATTCCCATGAAGTAATTCATCAGCTTCCTACTGTTTTCAACCTTTTAGACTGCCGACACTTTAAAGTAACCCATTTGTTTCACCTGAACCTGAAAGATTGCTAAAGGATTTTTCAGAGGGCTACCAACACAGCCAGCAAAAATAGAATAATTCCCACCAGAGTGAGAAAAAAGCCACATTGACAATGCAACTACTTGCAACTCATTGCCCTTACCAGAGAAGCAAAAAAGTAGAGATTTTCTATTACTTTACATAATTTTAAGAGTGATAATAGCAGTGAAATTGATAAATTAACTTCATTATCAGCTTGCCTGATAATCTGGGCTGTTGAGTGACCTCAGCAGCCATTACAGCAAGCTCTGTCCCATCAGGACCAGTGGTGACTCTGCTCTGTCAGCTTTGGAGCTCATGGCTCTGTTTAGCAGGCAGTAACTGGCCTCACATTATTCTGGTTTCCCACCCTCACAGGAAAACCTCTAAAGAAGTGTGACCAGGAGATTAAGGGAGGTGATTTTGCCCCTCTCCTTGGCTCTGGTGAGGCCCCACCTGGAGTTACTCTGTCCAGTTCTGGAGCCCTCAACATAAGAAGGACATTGAGCTGTTGGAGTGGGTCCAGAGGAGGCCACAAAGATGATGAGAGGGCTGGAGCACCTCCCTTCTGAGGACAGGCTGAAGGAGTTGGGATTGTTCAGCCTGGAGAAGAGAAGGTTCAGGGGGGTCCTTATAGAAGCCCATAAATATCAAAGGAGTCAGAAAGGCTGGGGTAGGACATTTTAATAGGTGAAGGTGGTGAGAAACTGGAACAGGATGTGGATGCCCCCTTAACCTTTTTCTTCCTCTGAAACAACTTCATCTGTGAATGAATCAGGCATCTTATGAGACTGGTAAACAGAACTTACATTTCTATTCTTTTGGCTTTTTTCTTCAAATTATTGACTCATATCTAGCTTAAGGACATGGCAGGAGACCAGATCGTGCTGATTTTTACTTTGGCATCAATCTCCTTTATGAAAGGACTAAACACTATTAACTCAAACTTATACTGCCTAGAACAGAAATACATCATTGGCCCAACTCATATTATAAACAACATGTTGTCTGAAGTACTCAGTAATCATAGAATCATAGAATAGTTTGGGTTGGCAGAGTCCTTAAAGATCATCTAGTTCCAACCCTCCTGTCATAGGCAGGGACACCATAACAGATTAAAGCAAGTCAGCCACTGCCACATGAAAGTCCTCTCTGACTGGGAGTTACTATTTCAGCTCCCCTCTCCAGTATTTCCTTCCCAGATCCTTTTATGAGATTGTTCCCCAAAGGAAGTGCTGAGTTTTATGAGAAGAAGAAACTGATATTTAAAAATAGGTAAGCCAAGACACCAAGAAAGAATAGCAATAGGCCTACAATCAATGAAATCTACTACTGATAATATCTTTTGCCTAGGAAAGCATAAAGTCATGTGCCATCCTGAAAGGGCAGCTTCTGGTGACGGGAAGTTATTGGCTTTTTCAGCTGTGTTGGCTTTATCACATCTACTCTACTTAGTAACTGTGACGGACACTTCATACCAGGGCTTTTGATGTCATTCAGGCTGACAGGGCTTAGAGATGATATATCTCCTTTGCTTCAGCTGGGAACAAAGTGTGAAAGGAAACTGTGTGATCACACTCCTCAAAGTTAAATGCCGAGCAGAGTAAAAAAAGTTAATGGGCCTGACTGCAGTATTTGCTCTTAGCATGCAGTTGTAAGCTTTGAAAGTCCCGTTTAAGTATCTCTTTTTTAAGATAAATACCTATTAAGTAATGTATATGCACAAGCTGAAGTGTTAAATGGTTTGTTGAAACCTATTAGAGTACACAAGATGATAAACATAAATTATAGCTAATATACTGCACCAGTGATTTTTAAACATAAAAATTACTGACACTGTAAAAACACACTTGAGTCATCGTAGCAGCATAATAGCACTAATCCATGTTTATCCAACCGTGCATTTTTCAAAAACAACACAAACCTCTAATAAATGCTTTGGCTTCACCTTGACAACTTATATGGGTTATTGCCTCGTTCATGCCTGGATAACCATGTGTTATGACTTAAATGTTCTTTAATATCAATTTATGCCTTGAAGAAAAAGGATTGAATAACACAGTGTACATATGGTTCAATTTATTACAGCAAAACAATCATTTCAGTTTGAAGATATTTTCTCATGGTGCATATCATAGAAATCTTATTCAATAGAGCTCTCAATAAACCAGATTTTTTATGTCACAATAAATGAAACTAAGGCAGCTAATTGTTGCTAAGATTCTAAATAGAAGAGTCTATTTGGCTTTCTTGTCAATCAAGAAGTAAAGTCCTTAACACTTGTATTTCTGGGTTCTAATGCCTCTAATTGGATTTTACACTATCTGATTAATGATGTAGTTTATAGACTACTGTAAAAAAACCTGATACTTAAAAAGTGTAAGAGGAAATTGTGGGCTGTCAGCATTTATGGAAAAGGCCAAGACAACACTGAGTAATTTAGTGGTTTTGCAAAATGGCAATGAAAAGCATAAAACCTGGTCAATGATGCCTCATTTGTGGTACTCTTGTTGTGTGTTTTGACACAAAAAAAGACTCCAGGGTGCTATTCTATAGAATACAAAAAAATGTTATAGTCTGTATTGAAAATGGATTGCTGTTTTAGGAAACTACAAAATGAAAAAGAACTCAAAATCCAACCAACAGACTGGTGATAAACAAAACTCTTACAGAAACAGGTTCAAACACATGGCAGGAATAATACAGCAGAATCATGGAATGGTTATTATTTCTGTAGTACTCATTTATCTGCCAATGTCATTTTAATAAAGTTTCCAGTTTTTCAAAAGATGTTGATGATAACTTTCAGACAGAAAGATCTTGTCATATATGAATAAATAGCAATCCTAAAAGAATTGCTGCTGCAGACACATGAGTATGCCTGCTGTCATACAATCTCTATTATAAGGTGGAGCAGAACAGATATAAACTAATTCAAAGTCATTATTACAGCAGAAGCAGCAATGGATGTGAGCACTCTCACTGTTGTTATGATCCAGAGTTTCATGATACTCAGGTCTCAGACAACCAGCACATTGTGAAGCTCTCAACTTCATGTCACAGGTCTTTGCATGCTGTCTGTTTATATGTGGACTTAGAAAGTTTGAAAAAAAAGGTAGTCCAACTATTTTGAGGAATCTAAACTCTCCAACTTTGCCAGCCAAGAAAGAATCTTGGAACTCAAATTTGAATATGATAGTTATCAAAATGGGCAATATCCTAAAACTTCAATTAAATGATGGAGAGCACCAAAAAGAGGTAATGCCTCAGCTTTTTCTGTAGGGAACAGGTTTGGTTTCCAAGAGTTATGATCATATTCAAACAACAAATAGTAGACTGTGCAATTCTCAATAACAAAGAGATGCACCTATTGCAGTAGGGCTACTGAAGGGAAGAGAAAGGAAGAGAAGAGAAGAAAAATAGATCAATAGGAAGAAGGGACTTACAATGATCCAGTGATCAAATCAGTCTAACTGCTTGACCACTTCAGCCCAACCAAAAGTCAGAACATATTATTAAGCATATTATCCAAATATCTCTTAAACACTGACAGGCTTAAGGCATCAGCCACATTCCTAGGAATCCTGTTCTAGTGTTTCACCACTCTCTTATTCAAGAAGTGCTTCAGCACTCCCTTGGTCAACTTCCTCCTATCCAGTTAAAACCTCTCCTTGTGCAGCTTTGAGTCAGACTCACACATACTATCGCTGGATACCAGGAAGAATTTTACCAGCATTTACCTCCTATAGAGAAAAGAGATCACCCCTCAGTCTCACGGTTTTTTTTTCAAACTAGACCAGCTTGGTGTCTTCAGCTGCTCTGCCCCTCTCCTGGGTGGACAGACCAATCCTTTGTGGCCATCATCTGCTACAGATCATCTTGTCAGGAAGTAGATAAGACTTTTCTGAGATAACTGGAAGAAGCCTCATCTCCATAGGTCTTTTTCATCATTTGGAAATTCAACCACCCTGATCCCTGCTGCAAGGGAAGACACAGAAGGGCACAAGCAATCAAGGGACATTCTGAGCAAGGTCTACTCGGTTCTGGCAGTGCCTTAGAAATGTGATGTTGCAAACATTTGTGTGCCATAATGTTTCAAGCCTTCCAGCTCTATGTCACAGCCTCTTTCTCTTTTCTTGTCTCCTGCTTGTGTGCATTTCTTCATATTCATGATGAGCCACTGTACCCAGAAATATGAAGTCTGAAGAAGTTACATTTACATGAAATGACATCCTGCTTAACAGCATAAAGCAAGAGCATGGAACAGATCTAATCTACATCATTGAATGATTGAATGAACTATGACTGAAAAGCAAAGTAATGAATAGCTGTCACCTTACAAGGCAAGATATATGCTGCATACTGTGGCCAAAATGGGACTTCAGAAGTACTGTTGTGAGCATATGGAAGGACTGGATCAGAAAGAAAGAAGAGGTATGTTTGTGGGAATTGTTGTTTGCTGGCAGTTTCCTCAGTGGGTGTATTTTATATTTAATGGGACATTCTGGTTATTTTAGCCAAAAGGTCAGGAAGAAGTGTAAAACACTTCTAGGAGTGTTAGCTCTTCACAATTAGGGACCATCAAATCAACTTTTGGAAGAAGTGGGTTATATGAAATACATTTGCAGGACTACAGAAACACTAAAGCTTAGCCTGAACAGAGAGCTCAAAGTTTTACTTACTGGCAAAGCAAAGGCCTCTGACATTGATGAACCAACCCAATCCTTTACATTCCTAATTCATTAGCTGATTAGACCTAAGTGTCTGCAGCAACCAACACAGAGAATAAGGAAACAGCTAAGTCAGGCTGTATCTTGACAGTTGAAGCCCTACAAATTTTCTCTTCCTGTGTTCTACCTGAAACCACACAGATGGCTACACTACTTGGATGAGAATCTACCCATCTGAAAATCATCTAGGAGGCAGAAAGAACAACTAACAATTACTGTGTCAGGGATTTGAGTTGTTTTGTTGAGGTTTCTTTTGTTTTTAAAGTAAAGGCTGCACTTCAGCCCATGCTCACAAAGTCTCTGTGCTCTAGGCATGTGCAAATGCCACCTACTGCCTTGGGCCTTTGACACATTTAAGTGTCAGAAAGAGACTGAAATGCTCTGTTTGCAACAGTGGAGTTATGTTTAGCAACTAATCATAAGCTAGTAAATACACTTACTGTAAGTTCTTTCTGTGAAAACAACCAGAATTATTACTTGGCTGGAGTTGGACACCTATGTAAACATGTGAGTTTTATATAAAGCTGGGCTGTAAGAACTAGGATAAGTTCAATGACAGATACTGCCTCCTGTGTTTGCCTTGGTACATGGAGTTTGCATAAAGACATTAATGACACTTTGGCATTCCCTGAAGTTCTTAAGGAATTGTCTGTTAGTTTGCATTTTGCTGAGATCATAGATTTCTGTTTCTTACAAAAAAAAAACCCAAAACATTTTTGTAGCCAGTCATTTTGTACTCTACAGTACCCAGAAATGTGGGTGAATTTACAGGACAGAGAGTAACATTATAATACATACAATGTCATAATGAAACCAGGTCTTTTTTTTTTTAATAAAGATTTTAACAGAATAGTGAAAGATTGCTCTGTCACAGTCCCCTCTGAACAGTGGCCTTTGCATAGTCATCCTTCTCTTCCAAAACACACCTATTTTAAATTTCAGTGGAACAAAAAGTATAAATGCAAGAGTTAACTAAGTCTATATTAAAGGCTGCATTGCATGTTTAACAAAATTCTTTCAGGGGGCTAGGATATTGCTATATCAGTCTAATTTTTTAGCCATTTATCAAAACCTAAGAATTTATTTGCTAGTATTTCTTGTTAGTTTGTTTTCAAAAATATATGCATTCCATTTCTCTGTGAAACTTGGACTGGAATTTTTGACACAATAGCTGTTTATTATTTATTTTCAATTAAGAAATCTGTCTCTCCAGGAATACTTCCTGAAGCTGGACTTCACCTTAGCAGTCCTCTAAACAGCCATTCCAACAGAACAGTTGATACTCAGTTATGCCATAGTAGAAAATGATTTAACATTAAAGAACTAAAGAATTCATGAGAACTGTGATTTAATGGAAGGAAAGAGCTTCTCTGATGTGGTTGATTACTTTTTATTTTTATTCAGAATGATATTTTCTGCTCTCCTTGACCAAAGACCATCCAACTGAAGAAATACAAAGTCCACGTCCAACCTCATTTCAGCAGAACGTCAGGCTATAATCAAACCCTTCACGCTTCTGAATTCTGCTTTTACACTTTTAACTGCATTGCAAGTGTGTTTCTCACACAAACACTTAACAAAATGAGTTCAGACAGCCCTGAATCAAAAGCACACTGGGTTTTTCTGGGACAAAACAGGTGTTTTACTCTATCCACAGCTGTTGTGTATGACGGGTGTGAATAAAAAAGGGCTGTTTGATTTCTTCTGCAGCTGCAGAGGATGTGAGACCAGATTCTACCAGGCGTAAATTAAAAAAAAAAAAAAAAAAAGTTAAAATCCAAGATGCACCAATTCTGATGATTTAGAATGGTTATATTACCTTTGTGCTGCCTTTACTTTCAGGTCTCACTTGCTAGGACTCTAGCTATGTAAAAAACATCCTGAACCTTCTGTTTGAGTAACTTCAATACGATTAGAATCTTACATTTCAGCTCTCTGACTAGTGCCATCATTCAGCAATAATAATTTCTTACACTAGGTAAACTCATTGAGATCCAAATATCTAACCATTCTTCATGAGTGGCCTGCCAGAGGGGTCTTCTCTCAAGGATAGAAGAAAAACCTATACTGCTTCAAGCCCATTATATGTGGAAACTTATGTCTGAAAGTATGCAATTGCTTCACTGCTATAAAAGAGTTTTGTGATAATAAGACAGCACAGCAAAGCACCCTGAGGATGACAGCCTGCAGAGGAATATGGATCATTCAGTGGTAGAATTTCCTGGTAGCCAATAGAAAGCTACAGTTTGTTCTGTACCACCCTGTGGTAAACAGAAGTTATTGCAGTACTGAAGAGAGTATTTTCTTTAAATTATTCACAGCATTCATGTTTTGAGCCTGCTCATGCTCAAAAGGGGTCCTTGACACTTCAGCTCCTTGGAGACAAATCACTTAATACACTTCCACAGCTTTCTTCTACACTCTCCTCTCAGTGACATACACAAATACAGCATTAATAAACACACTTGAAGGGTCCAGTATGCCTACCCATGCAAAAACTATAACTCTTCCTCTGAGGGAGACTGAAAATTTAATATAGTGGGATTAGTGTAACATCAGTTACTGTCACCAGGGAAACACTGTGAGCTTCCCTTGATGTGTTTTGTTTTGTTTTTTTTTTATTTCATTTGAGAATCAGAGTGAAAATTAAGAAATATCTTTTCCACTGGTTTTATTGATTTATTTCTTCTCAACTCTACAGAATATATCTGAGTAAGAGAAGTTCTAAGTTGGTACTTTGGACTACAACATGTTTACCCACAAATCAAGTCTTTAAGAGAAAATTTAAAATCAGGGAATGACTCTTCCCTGAAAGTGTAAGCCACCAAAGAAAGGAGCCAGTCAGGGTTTTGCTGGTTCCAAGATTGGAGCTGTGGTGGGAACTGAGCCCACAGGGAATTCTGAAGGCTGGGAAGGAATAATGGATATAAATTGGAAGAGAGGAGATTAAGGCTAGATATCAGAAAGAAATTCTTTCCTCGAACACTGGAACAGGTTGCCCAGGTGTTTAAGGTCAGGCTGGATGAGCCACTGAGCAACCTGGTCTGGTGGGATGTGACCCTGCCTATGGCAGGTGGAACGCTTTAAGGTCCCTTCCAACCCAAACCATTCTATGATTCTAAGGAAGATAAACTGTTCATTGCAACACTGTGTCAGCATTTGTTTCTGTGAGTGGTAATTTTGTTTCCTGAACATAAACATTAGAAAGCACAATTAAAAAAGTTACTTTGTTGCCTTGATGTCTGGGGCAAATTTTAGGTCCATCACCAGGCTACTGGGCATAAAGTCTGAGACAAATTTATTAATAATACTGCAAAATTATAAAGGAAATTGTGTAGAATACCAGGTAGTATTTCTGGGTTTAATACTATTTAGATGGAAGAGACATTTTTGGACATGTTTGCCTATTCTTTTCCCAGAATGAGCGAGCTGTGGAATGGCCTCAGAAATATGGGAAGTTAGAAATAGGCAGAACCAGATGATTGCTGAAACCTAGACCTAGCATTTTGCACATGTGCAAATGTGCAAAATGCTATAGGGTACTAAAATGTAATGGGCCAAAATGTTTAGAAATCCCAAAGTGATTTAGTAATAATGTACTGTTGGCTATCTGGTAATCACGAGAAAAAAAATCCTTAAAATAATCTCCTGCCTTTGGGCAATCAGCACATTAGGAGTTCTGGACTTTGCAATACGTTATTGTGTTCAGGAGTATAAGGTTTCTCTCTCTTCCTTCAATCTGAAAAGTAGCCTTTGAAAGCTGGTTTATTTTCTGCATCTAGAAAAACCTCTAGCAATGAGTTCTCCAGTTTAATTTCATACTGCCTGAAGAAGTACTTCTAAGGCTTGTTTTAAATGTGCTGGATTCATTAAGTGCTGCAAAGTTCTTGTGTTATGAAAAGTTTTTAATGACTTTTCAGTACCCAGCTTTTTCAATGCCAACCATCTTACCATCCCCACCCCAGCTGCCATTTTTCCCAGCAGAACGGGCTCAACCTTGTATCTCACCAAGCAAAAGCTACATAGAATAGTTTGTGTTGAATCTCAAAGGTCATCTAGTTCCAACCCCCCTTCCACAGGCAGGGACACCTCCCACTAGACCAGGTTGGTCAGTGCCTCATCCAGCCTGGCCTTAAACACCTCCAGAGATGAGGGGGCATCCACAACCTCTCTGGCCAACCTGTTCCAGTGTCTCACCACCCTCACCATAAGAATTTCTTTTTTATCTCCAGCCTGAATCTCTCCTCTTCCAATTTACCTCTGTTATTCCTAGTCCTGCCATCACATATCCTATTAAAAAGTCCCACCCCAGCCTTTCTGTAGCCCTCTTCAGGTTTTGAGAAGCTACTCTGAGGTTCTCCCTGAGACTTCTTTTCTTCAGGCTGAACAACCCCAATCATACTTGTGGCCATTTTGTTGCACCTCTGTACCTCTTTAGCTCACTTTTTGAGTTTGAGCTGGGCTTTTTTGACCCAAGCAAGAAAATCATGTCTGCTGAGAATGACATGTTTTCTTTTTTTCCTGTATATAAATGCATTAAAAATATCTAACACTTCAGTATGTTCCTGTGGGTCCTAGGAATCCTTACAACATACTTCAGACTTAATCCAGCTGCTTTTTACATTTAGCAGCTTTTCTGGTGTTCATTCTACTAGAAATGTGAGCATTAAATATTACATTTGATGAAGCCTAATACTTCTTTATGTTGCTGTTTCCCCCAAAAACTTCTTCAGACACCAAAACGCCTTTGGAATACTGGGTTTTCTGAAATTTGGCCTATGTGATAAGAGCTTAAGCTCATAAGAGCTGAAAAACGTCTAGAATGTAACAGTCACAGGTGTCAGTGTAATGTAGGTAGCTATTAAATTTGAAAAGAAGCTTGCTTGATAAGCAAACTAATATAATTTTATAGGCTGAGTTTACACAGGAACAGTTGCAGTTGAGCTGCACAATGTTGTCCTAATTATTTTCTCTTTTCCACAGTATGGTTCCCTCTAGTGATTCTTGTAAAGAAAGAGGCTAACTGATCCCTTAATCCAGCTAACATTTTACAAAAGAAGATCCAAATTAGTTTTGCTTACACCAGATGCTTTATGTGCAATTGGGTATCAGACAATGGTGGCTGAAATATGAAGCAGGTAAATTCAATGATCTCCATTGAAAGAATCTCTTACCTGAGGGAACTCATGTGAAATGAGTTGTTTGCATACTTGCTGCTGCTCTGCAGTCCTGTCTCCTCCCCCATATCCAAACCAATGACTGCCAGACATCCCCAGTGTCAGTCAGACTCAGTAACATGAATTGCAATCAGTAGTTGATGGAAGAGAAACAAAACCAGATTTAGCAGGAAAATATGTTAGAAAATAAACACATTTAAGTCTACAAGCTGAAAGGAGCTATGATAAGGGAGATGTTTGTACAGGCAGCAGCTAACAGAAACTGCAGAAAGTACACTTAGACAAATATTCCAATAATTAGCTTTGCCACTGACTTGCCACATGGCCTTCTGCAAGTTATGCAACTTCTTACCGTGTTTCAGCTTATTATGTTGTAATATTTATTATGGCACCATACAAAAAAGCCTCATTGCTTATAGAAGATCATCTACTTCTAGATTTGAAGAACATGCATGTGAGCATGTGCAGTGAATCACCAACTGTGTGGTGAGTAGTCAAACTACAGTAACCTGATCCCAATGTTCAATACATTGCTACTTTTCATGTTGCTTATCTCATACATCTACATATGTTTTTAAAAAGTACTTAAACTATCACATAAATAATCTGAAAGTTTTTGGTTTTTTTTCTCATTTTCCAGAAATTCTGTGTACTGAATGTGGGAGTCACAGGTCTGCACAACCTGACTGATGCATGTTAGCTTGTTAATGGGTTATGTCCCTCTTGTGCACACCCCTGCTTGTCTCCTCATGCTTCCTTCATTGGCTGTCCTTTCTCCCCACCAGCTCAAAGCAGTCTCCCTGCCAGTCTTGTCCCTATTCTTACCAGGTCCCCCTGCCATATACTATCCCTTCCTCTCTAAGCCTTACACTACTGTCCTTCATAGATCCCCTGGAAATTCTTTCTGTCATCATCTCCAGTCTCTTCAGCTCACATATATTTGGGGCTGCACTTGGACATGGACCATTTGGTGCCACTGATTCTTCAGGACATTCAGCTCTGCCTTGTCACTGTGAGTTAACCAGGCAAACCCAAAGAGAAAACTGCAGACCAGAATCTACACTACATTAGAGTGAGCTCACATTGGATATTTAAAAATTCAGAAATCAGTATGATGGTGATGCAAAAGGAATACCTCGGAAATTTTAGGCATCTGGATATAGCCACCAGATGTATTACTGATGTCAAGTGAGTGGCAGAAGTCAAGAGGGAGAGAGGAAATGCAAGACAAATAGGTGAAGCTCAAGAACTGTTCATTTCCAGGTCAAGACTCCTAAATGAAAAGTTGAATCTCAGTTTAACTGTTCTAAGTGGTGAACTAGTAACACACCATGGCACAATGCAGCACAGAAGTTACTGTCTTTAGTGTAAAACCTTCCTCTGGGGATTACTGCTTTCAGAGTCAGTCAATGTTTTCCAAGCACTTCCATAGGATTCTTTTCTTGCATCTTTTGTGCCTCTCAAATTCACTGCCATACATGGTTGGCATACATGCAGCATCATTGCATTTCTGCTGTCAGCACTTCTGCTTCATGGTGTTGAACAGCTGCCTTTATCATTCATAAAGAAGAAAATATTTTGGTATGGATAAAGTGAGTCCAGTTTAATCTGTACCTCCAGTGGAGAGATTCTTGTGAGTCTTAATCTTAGGTCTGCCAAGTAACTGAAGATCCCCAGGTCAAAGAAAGTCTAAACATAAACCACTATGTTAATAATAACCTTATTTTAACATTCCAAAGCAGCATTACTCAAATTGTAGCACAGTAGAACCTGCAAGTCATTATCATACATCATCACATTTTTGGGTAGCCCTCTGGCAACTTTGAACAAAGCTTTCTAGCCTCTTACCTGTTTCAGTCACAACAGGCTGAATCATCACCATCTCTAGCTAAAGTTTTAACTATGCACATCATACACAAAAATTTGCTAGCAAAATGCAAATTTCCTATCCCATTTTAAAAATTTTCTACCAAGAAACTGAAAATAGTTTGTTTAGAATTTTGGATTAAAACTATTCTGTCACCTTCAGGCATTTAAAAAGGTTACTTCTGGAATTTCTCTAGATGATACTTAGAAAGTTATTTAAACCCCCATTTAAATTATTTGGAAATAAGAATAGACATGTGGAAGACTGCCACTTATCAGGTTATCCATCTTTTCAACATTAATTCAGTTAACTGTAGTAAAGAGCAGATTACAGTCTATTTCTGTTGTGTTTGAATGTGTTCTCCTTGAAGTACTGATGTCATTGCAGACTTCATATAGGCACAAACAAAGCATAAAATCACCTGCACCTGTCTTTTCTTGTGCTTGGCCTGTATTTGATGCTTCTATCATTAAGAGAGTCTTTGAGGAGCTAAAACAACTTCTTGTAATCAAATTGTGGAGGCCCTTGCACCAACTCACTCTGACTTCTAAGTAAAAGTAATGAGAAAAGTAAGATAATTCATCAAATTAATGATATACTTGAAAGACTTTGCAATCCTTCCAGGCTCCTTACTGCAGAGTTGTCAGTGAAGCTGGATATCTGTAAGTGTCTAAATGTGACAAGGTGTGGTTGGAGTTTAAATGAAAATTCCAGGACTCTTTCTTTCTAGGAAAAAAGGGATCAGTGCTTGAAGAGATAACAGAAAAGTTCTATGGAGCCTGTAGCAGTCCTGGTACAGGCTTTGATACTGATTAAATATCTCTTCAGATCATATGGATTGCTTGGTTTTTGCTTGTAACAACTTGTTCTTCTCAATTCAGAGAACTTTTCTTGAAGACAATGGCTTCTAATGGGTTTTCCTTCAACTTATCTTCAGTCTTAGATATATTCTTGCTCCTTACAGCATGCTATGAGTACACAAATTGGAACACCCTTAACAGTTTTTTCTATCTGATGTTTCAGAACAAGCAGGTGAGAAAACAGCACTGGGACTGTAAATTCAGTGATCCTTCCTGAAGTAGCAGATGTCCATATGCAGAGAGGGCTTGGCAAACAACAGAGTGGTTAAGGCTAGAATGCCACCATATTGGCCACTGTCTCCTCCAAAAATGCTGAGCTCGCTGCCTGAATTAACTTTTACTACCAAATGTAAGTGTTCAGAACATTCACCTACACTTTTGATTTCTACCAAAAGAGAGTTGCAAACAGAAGGACTCCCTCCCAAGCAAATACCTCTCCTAGTCTGTTAACATCTTGCTGAGCAAGACAAAACTAAAAGCTGATATTCTATGATAATCAGCCAGTGATGGCTGAGTGCCTTGTTTTGTTGCAGAAGCTGCAGATTATTTCTCATTTCTTCTTGAGAAAAGGAACAGAAAAAAGCAAATGGAATGGATCATTCTGAATGAGAATAGAGCAAGAAAACATTCTTTATCAGAAAAGCTGGTAAAGGACTACTCAGGACTTCTGAAGAGAGCAGAGGCTTCCCCTTTATATAGAAATACAGAGAAGCACAAGGCGAACAGTTTCATAGTCAAAGCCATTTCAAAGCATCAAGTATAACACACAGGTATCTCAACACTGGGATATACAGTACCAAGAAGAAATAAGGATTTCATACAAGTGCATGTTGGCATACAAAAAAACCTGTTGCTCCCTAGTTCAACCCACCAAATCCTCACCTGGATTAGTTCTATTACCCACGCTTTAGTCCCCACACTGATTTTTCTTTATAAATTAATTATTTTAAACATCTGCCTTTTTAAAGAGGTTCCTTGGCCTCCACTTGCTCATTTGTGTAGAGGAAAAAAAAATCATCATACTGAGATCTCAAGTGTTGCAGCAATTAGTAAAATGAGAAAGATGCAGTTCTAGGATTTTCAGGGACATTGTACTTCACAATCTTCAATTTTAAAATTATGATAACTTCAAATGTGTTTATAACCTTAAGAATGTCAACATGTTTCCATTATCTACTGTGTACGTATTATTTTGAACCTACTTCACAGAGCAGAATATATTAATGTATTTATTTTGATTCTGATAAAGTGGCCCTTAAGAGACTGTTAAGGACTTAAAGCCCTCATAGAAGTCTTGTACTGAGAAGTATTTTAAAATACTGAAAAGCTATTAAATGTTAAGTAAGAACTTGACTGCATTTTCATTGGTTCATTAGGACTTTTGATTAGTAAAGGCACACACAAAACAGCCATAATAACATGTAAAACTTAAGAAGAGAAAATGAAAATGTGAATATTCTATGACACTTCACAGTTCAACAGAGCATAGTCTTTTGTATTTTTTTAAGGAGGATGATGAAAAGTCTATAAGAAAAAGGGAGAATTAAGTTTATCCTTCTTTAAATGTGATGGGCAGACATGACAGATGGCAGCTCTTGTACTTTCACCGTTTCTCTCTGATAGAAAGGTCAACTTGAAAAAGGTGACCTATTATATAGGGATCTGAAAAACGGATCCCATGGGAGTCATACTCTTTTACATTACTCTCAAAGTGTCCAATGAGGAGTACCCAGTGTGTCTCTCCTCAACTTTCAGGTGACTTCAAAGTTGATATGGCAGGTTCCAGGCAGGCACTTACTAAGCCAAGCCTCTAAAACTGCTTGAAGTACAATTGTCTTTTGAACAGGAATTATGTAAAATTAGCATCTTGTTCACTCCTCATCTGCTCACTTTTTTCACTTGGAGCCACACTGTAAATTTTTGAAACAAAATCCTTTCTCTTTTTTTTTCCTTTTTCACATGGTTTTACCATCATCTCAAAGTAAGAAACAGGATTGTCTTGGGCAGTAGCAGCAGTGTGGCAGAGAGACACACATGGACAGTAGGTCCCATTGCCATGGCAATACAGAGATGAGAGATGATGTATCATATGACATGAGCTTTGTAATTATTTCAGTCCTACATTCTGTAGGCATCCTAAATCTACATACTCATCTCCCACCTACTTTCAGGTATATAGTTCCCAGGCCTGCATGGGTTTTTTAATCATTTTGTCCATCATTCCTTATTTCAAGAGAGGACTAAGGAAATAAATCACTGACTCACTGGGCCAATGTCTTTGCATCTCTTGAAAGGGGTAGGACAGAAAAAATATTAAAAGCACACACAGAAGAAAGAACACAAATCAAACAACTTCTTATTTTCAAGCTGAAATTGGATATGAGAATGAGAAAACATGCCACTATTCAATAGCAAGCATTTAAGTCTTGCACCAATATAGCTACCATATGACTTATATATATATATATGATTTTAGACTCACAAAATTCAAAACATATCACATTTTTCTTTAATGAAGCTCTAGAAATGTTAACCCAAGTGAACAATCTACTGGGAATGAATTATTGAATATATCTCTTTTTTTTTTCTCCAGCAAAATTTAAGTCGTTCTTTGATTTGAAATTATTACCCAGTTTTTTTTTTTTTTTTTTTGCAAAGGATTTTCTCCCTCTAGAGAGCAAAAAAATTGCACATTCTAGTGCATTTAGACAGAAATTTGTCAAATTCACACACTTGTCAATATTTGTCTGTGCAGTAAGTAGCTCAGTGGGAGGTGAAGAGAAACACAGTGGGAAATGAGGGTGCTCACCTGATATTTTTTAGTATTAGCTTTTACTTGGCAGAACCAACACCAGTTGGGAGCTCACATAAAATTATTCGTAGAAAACTAAATCATCCATAAGGTCAGTAGAAAATGTCCTTTTTCCAATTAACTCATGCCATAGTTTTTAAAACTTCAAATACAGCAATGTACCCGTGAAAACTCACAACTTGGCGTTATGTAATGTTTTGAAGGTGGCTTTTTTTTTTCTGTTCCTTATTAATGTGAAATGAATTACCAGCTTTCAAAGAATCACTTTTATGCTGACAAAACTCAAGTATCTACTGCAAATCTCAATGAAAAAAGACACAATGCCTTCTGACTGTTTCAGATATCTTCTTATGTAGGCTACTATACAGATGATACTTTGATGCATATAAAACTTAAAGCCCATGAGTAATTCCCTTCAGGTCATGCTATTACTCATACCCTTTAATGAACATGCACATTTAAGTAATCTGGTGGCTGTTTAGAACACACAGAGTCAATTGGAGAATTAGGGACTTTTCATGTGAGCTTATCACCAACTTCCTCTGCTCCTCCTTTCCCCCCAAAGTCTATTTTTGAGTCATCAAAGCCTCTGAGAATTAACTCCCTGGGCAAAAAGTTAGTAAATGACAAGACATTTAGTGAGTTTTAAAACCAAATACTTGTGTGGAATGGGCTGGCCAGATGGGTTATGGAGTCTCCTTCTCTGGAAACATTCAAAACCCGTCCGGATGCCTTCCTGTGTGACCTAGTCTAGGTGTTCCTTCTCTGGCAGGGGGATTGGACTAGATGATCTCTCCAGGTCCCTCCCAATCCCTGATATTCTATGATTCTGTGTGTTGGTAGACTAGTGGAAGACAGTGCAGGGTAGTGCAACAGGAAAAGAAATCAGAAAAGAAGCCAGACTGACTTACCTTTCCCTAAAAAAAAATCTATTCCACCTTGCATCTGTGTGCTCAAGTCCTTCTGGAGTTATAAGAATGTGATGCATAACTAATTTTAAAACTAAACAAAATTACCATGTCTTTTTCTGAATGTAACACTTACACACTTGTGCAAGTTTGGGGCTGCTGATTTTAAATGGCAAGTGGGAGAGGGACCCATACTGACACCAAGAAACACCAAAGAAATCCCCTGGGAAAGGCCCAACATAGGTCACTACACCCACTGTCCCTCCATCTGGCTAAACAGAAGCAAGGAAGTTTTCTAGTCTGCCACCTAATTAATAAGAGCACAACTCCAGAATTCATTTGCAGCTCAGTACTAATGAGTATATATTGACAGCAAGAGTTTCTATTTTAGACATATTAGTGAATATAATTGTATTCCATTCTCAGTGATTGGCATTTTGAATCACACATCATAAAAGAGGGTGGAGATAAAGTTTTCCTCTCTGAAGAAATTCAGTGTCAGATACCAGGGTTCCACAATAACAGCTAAATCATTGTTGGAACTTAACACTGTAAAACACTTCTCTTTCAGATCACTTCATGACTTTGAAAATATGAATCCATTTCTTTCTGCTTTTTAATCCATATGGAACAACAGTCCAAACTAAGGTCTAGAATTAAAACCACAAAAGCACATTGGAAAGTCTTTGTACAAAAGGAGTAGACAAGAACTAAATTATCTTCCTACAAATAATATAATATTACCTCCTTGTATTTAGTGCAACAGGAAAAGGAACCAGAAAAGAAGCCAGACTGACTTACCTTTCCCTAAAAAAAAATCTATTCCACCTTGCATCTGTGTGCTCAAGTCCTTCTGGAGTTATAAGAATGTGATGCATAACTAATTTTAAATTTAAATCCAGCAGTACTTTACTGGATTTCTATTCTTTCTATGCAATTTCTTAAGATCCTTCTAAATATCAAATAACAGACAATACTAGACAGTAATGATACCCATTTTATTTGAATAGATTTTTTTAAGAAATAAAACATGCCGGTACTTTCAAATAAAGGGGATTTACTCATTCCTATCCTGCAGTAGCCCTCCTCTACCTCTGTGTGTTGCCTCCAGGCAAGAGGGAAGGAGAGGGAAATAGCATTGCAGCTTGCCTGATGCTCATCAACAAGAATTTCAAATCCCTCACTAAAGTGGGTCTTCCAGAGAATGATATCATAACACAGAGGAAAGAGATGTGAAATCCTAGTACCAAAACAAAATCCAGAAGCCCACATAAACTCCAGTGAAGGCAACATTAGGCATTTTAAGGGTAGCAGTTCCTTTCCTACTGGTTTTCAGACCACCTTAAAACCCTCTGATTTGATGGATGCTTCTGTGATGAAGCATATGTGTGTATCACTTCACAAGTGGCAAAGTTGGACACAATGACATATAAGACAGCTGAATATTTTAAAGCATATTCATGAAAGAAGATTAGTTAAGGAAAGAGAATATATATGAATTATCAGTAATAACAACCCTCTCCCTGACAATTTACAAATTTACATGTTAGTGTACAGTACTAGCCATTAAGATTTTTAAAATTGCCACTCACAAATATTGTAATTAAATAGCAAACTATTACCAAGTATCTTCTCTACTTCTCTATAGGTTAATTATATACAAATAGCAAATGTGAAGTTTTACAGATGTGAACACTGTAACTAGAGAAACACAGCACCTTTCACAGATATCTCCTTTAATCAGAAATTAAAATCTTGATTTAAAAATTCATTTGTTCTTACAGAGTCTGTGACTGAGATCTGAGAGTGTTGCCTCCTGGACTGTACATGTGTGCAGCAAGTAAGTTTACAAGGAATTTCCAATTCAAACAGCCAGGGTGTAATAAAAACATCTTTACCCTGTATCGTGGCAGCACAGACAAATCAACTTGTCCGAAACACAGGCAGATCTGGCTGCTGAATAGAGCAGCAAACTTCCAGGGAGTTTCTCCCAGCAAATACAGTTCCATAATCTGCTTTCCTTGCAGCAAAGCTTGATGTGGGGCATCAGCATCATTCCCCAGCTGATGATAAGGGTTTGGTATGCTTAGGGTCTAAATTTTACTTTCAGATACTAAATCAATGTATGGAACTGATGTATCCCCATTACCCACTGCCTCCTCAGCAGCTGCACAAGGGACATTTTTGTTGGGAGGTGAGAAATTCAGTGCAAGGCATCAGCTGCCTTCACATCCTGCTGCCTCAGGAATTAAGACCTAGCATAAAATACACCACCCAAGTAGCTAGAACATACTTGGCTTAGAATGGCCTTAGAATGGATGAGATGTCCTTTGAAGGTGCCTTCCAAGCCTTTGATTCTACAATTGTATGAGATTACCAAATCAGCTTGGTCTGTTTTCTTAAAGCTGGAATTTTCTGAAGCCACACCTTGTGACTTACACAGCAACACAATATGTGAAATCACAGCAAACAGATCTCTCACAGCACAATAAAACCATAGAATACCAGGTTGTAAAGGACCTTGGGGTCATCTTGTAAACTTTTCTTCACAATAATACTGTCCAGACATGAAGGCCCAGCCCCCTGTCCAGCAGAATCTTAAAAGGGTCCCATGTTGGGGAATCCATCACTTCTCTGGAGAAATTATTACAATGGCTGATTATTCTAGTTTTTCTCATAATTTACATGGTAGGAGTTGTTATGGTAAAGATAATCAAGGATATAGACATCTGGATTCAATCAGCAATCCCCTTTCATTTCAATTTTTTCTTAACAATACGATGGCACATTAGTAGGTTAGAACTGAAATCCCCTAAACTGAAGAGAATTTAAACCAATATGGCTAAAGAATAAGCCTAATTAAGATTTGCTAGGTCCTGAACTTGCTACTAAAGGAAAATTCAGATTTGTTTGATGCAGCAGGCTCCTTTTATCTTTAAAGTTAAGAAAGAAATCCTGACAGCTGTAAAAAAAAAAATTCAAAAAATTTATTTTTTGTAATTTATAAAATAACTGCAGATATACTTACTGATCTCAAGCCTTTAAAATAAAATATTCAAATTGTATTTGTGTAGGCAAAATTAATCTCTACAAATCCAGCATGGTTAGAATGTATTTTATCTCACTGTAAAAATACTAAAAAATGTAGAAGAGAACACTGAAAGAAACAGCATTGGTGAAAGCTGCGGTTTGTAATTGCAAAGTTAATTATCTTTCCTAAACCATCAGTTGTCACTTAGATAGACCAGATTCTAGCAGGCTCTCAGGGGACTGACTTTATTTCATTCCTAATGGCTTGGGACCCACCATTTTGCTGTCTCTGAACATTTGGTCACTGAATGCACCATTTATGGAGTATTGTTTAATTAAGGACAAATTAAGAGAACTGTGCACAGAATTTAATTTCATATCCTGTGTAAATTCTTTTAAAGAGGGTACTAACTATAGGCATTATAACTTTTCATTATCCACTGCTTCTACAAGGTATTGACAATTTATTGTATGCTACAGTTAAGAGTTTTGTTTACCCTATAGGGAATTCTGCTGGCAGTGCAGATTTTTGCCTCATCATTCTCTTAACCCCCTATATGCCACTTTCCCTTTCTTGTGATAAACCATGCATTTGAAAATGGACTTTTTTTCACGTGTTCAAATTTACTTCCACAATAAACTAGAAGATAAAATGTACTTTCTACATGGGAATTCTTCTGGGACTAGCGTAGACTTCATTGTTCTATGATAACTTCATAATCACCTAAGTTGGGAGGTCCATAAAGAGTGTCTGTGAATATTGGATGTCTATAGTTTGGGTTGGAAGGGACCTTAAAGATCATCTAGTTCCAACCCCCTGCCATGGGCAGGGACACCTCCCACTAGACCAGGTTGCTCAGTGCCTCATCCAACCTTAAACACCTTCAGGGAGGGGGCATCCATAACCTCCCTGGGCAACCTGTTCCAGTGTCTCACCACCCTCACTGGAAAGGATTTCTTTGTTATTTCCGGCCTGAATCTTCCCTCTTCCAATTTACATCCATTATTCCTATCCTGCCATCAAACATCCTATTAAAAAGTCCTACCCCAGCCTTTCTGGAGCTCCCTTTGGGTATTGAGAAGCCAGTATAAGGTCCCCCCCGAGCCTTCTCTTCTCCAGGCTGAGCAATCCCAACTCCTTCATCCTATGTTTAGAAGAGAGTACTCCATCCCTCTCATCATCTTCATGGACCTGCTCCAACAGCTCAGTGTCCTTCTTATGTTGAGGGCGCCAGAACTGGACACAGTAACTCCAGGTGGGGCCTCAGCAGAGCCAAGGAAAGGAGCAAAATCACCTCTCTTGACCTGGTGGTCACACTTCTCTTGATGCAGCCCAGGACTGAGTTGGCTTCTGGGCTGCAAGCACTCACTGCCAGCTCACATTGAGTTTGTCATCCACTAACACTAACATCCTTCTCTTCAGGGCTGCACTCAGGCCACTCTCCACCCAGCCTGTGTCTGTGCTCGGGGCTGCTCCAGTCCAGGTTCAGGACCTTGCATTTGACCTTGCTGAACTTCGAGAGGTTGGCATGGGCCCACCTCTCAAGCCTGCCAAGGTCCCTTTCTTCTGGCATGTCACCTGCAGTCAATCCCACTGTCCATGTCCCCAACAAAGACATTAAATAGCCCTGGTCAGAAAGTGCTCTACACATAGCTAGAGTATTCATTGCTGTGCAAAACCTCCTGGTCTTGTCTTGGCAGAGCCTCTTGTAAGTTTGGATGCAGTGCCCATGACCTGGTTCTTCAGCTCCAGCAGGTGACCTGAGGAAGGTTGCTTTTCCTTCTCCTAGTCCTCACACTCACCCAGTCCTTCTGCTTGAGCTTCAGAATCAGTCTTTACTTGAATGCCGTACAACAGCTGGAATTGCACTAACATAAAGAAATTCACATTTATTGAAATCAGCTATATGTTGTCTAGCTATTTGCTAACTATCAAATTATTGCATCTGGAGTGAAGAAACAGTTATATTTTATAATCATAAAAGCGTATAGCTTGAAATCAGATATTGCTAGTCTTTGAAAGCAACAATCTGTCTCCAGAAAAACAAAAACATGTTTCTAGATAAATTTAACAATCACTGAGAGGCATGCTCTGGAATAAAGGTGTTCCAAACATTAACAGAGTTTTTTGATTATATAGAATCACAGAATGTGATAGAAAGGGTCCTGGAGAGACCACCTAGTCCCATCCTCCTGTTGGAGCAGGAACACACAGGAAGGCATCCAAGAGGGTTTTGAATGTCTCCAGAGAAGGAGATCACACACCCTCTCTGGGCAGCCTGTGCCACTGTTCTGTCACACTCACTGTGAAAATTTTTTTCTTCTATTTCTGAGGAGCCTCCTGTGTTCCAGCTTGCACCCATTGCCTTGAGTCCTATCATTGAAGCTCACTGGGAAGAGCCTGGCTGCATCCTCCTGACACTCATCCTTTTACATATTTTTAAACATTAATGAGGTCAAATCTAGTCTTGCCAGCATATGAGCTCACAGTAAAATAGCAAATATTTTCAGCCTTCACTTTCATCCACTTGGTGGAACTTGTCCAGTGCAGACCTCTTTCAGGATAAGCTTCCTGGAATGCTCAATTCCTAGTTGTCCTCATTGCTGTGAGCAATCTAATTAAATCCTTCAACAGAAGTTAGTAAGTTACAACAATGTTCAAGAACTCAGAATAAGCATCTTCCTATTTTCAAACACGAAAATATCAGTGCGAGGTCTAACACTATGTATAGCAACCATGCAGAAACCTTTTGAACAGCACTCACATTTTGATTAGAAAGGCTGAATTGTTGCAAGCACTTCAAAGTCACACACACTAGTTCTAACCTGTATCTAGAACACAACTATGGAGCACAAGTAAGTATCAAACAGTTGGGTGCATTTTACAGAACAAGTAGAAGCAACACAAATGCAGGCTCCTATCAGCAAAGAGGTTATCAAAGCTCAAAGACATCTACTCTCCTTACACCAAACCAATACTTATTTTGTTCAGGAAGATGGTATAAATACAACCAGGGAGGTTAAGGAACCAACAACAGTTACAGCTATGTGGAAAAAGAGGACTCAGTTTTCACTTTGAGTTAACCTGTTCTCTCTTCAGGCTGTAACTGCTGTAGCTGAACAACTCTGATAATTCACTCCGTGTCTTTCCTCACACTCCCGGTACTTCCAAAAGGAGAAAAGTAAATTGTAAAGACTGGATAAGTGGCAATAGCTGCAGGAAATACCAACCAACCTCACCAGCAGAGAAATACTCAGGGTTAAATTGCTGTCATTTCCCTATTTCAAGAAAATGCCTTAACCTTAACTCCAATCTAGGAGGAAGGACAGCAGAGGAGTCTGTAATTAAATCCATCCTGGATTTTTCACTCACTTCCTTAAAGACATAAGATTCTTGATGTATACCAATCATCCAAGTAAATTAGTTTGGAATCCTAATAAAATTAATGCTGTTTCTGCATCTTTACTTTCTACTCTATTTTTATAATGGTACCAAAACTGACACTGTAAATCATTAATATATATTTAAAAGCTCAGAGCATAAAGCACTGTTGTTTTTTTCTCTCCAGATATAGCTGCCTGTTTTTGAGGGAACTGGATCTGTGTCTTGGTGAAGAATGAAGCATTTAATTTTTTTTAAGGATGCTCATTTGTCTGCTCAGAAAAAAAGCATATGAAATTTCACTGCAAAAGCAATTATAAGACAAAATTAGCACTAAGAATGAAGGGACTATCTTAATGATGACTGTAGCATCACTGGTGTGACATTATAATACTGTAAGAATTATACAGCATCCAAAAACTGTCAAATGAGATTTAGGGATATAGTTCAGAAGTTATCCCCCATTGAGTTACTGTCCATAATCCTGATACAAACCCTGAGAAGTGTTCATGTGAGGTAGTCCATATGCTAAGGGTAGCATATAATTTCAAAGCTGTCAGCTTTAATTTCTGTTTTATTAATTTTCCCATAAGTCTACAGACTTACATTTCAGAGGGTATTTATCAAGTAGATTGTATCCACACAAAGAAGCAATACTTCCATGGCTTATTCTGACATGCTCCACCACAAAGAGCTCACACACTGGAAGGAGTGAGTGTAGTTGCTATGTTTCAAGCAACAAGTGGGAAAATTTTGAAAACCCAGAACACCAGAGATGAAGGATGAGGACATGAAGCAGGGATTTGAGAAGATTTCTGAGAGCATGCAGAGGGCAAACAAAGGGGAGTGTACCTGAACAACAGGTCTGCATCTGCTTCAGTTTTTCAGTCTTCCTAATTTATTCTTTCTCTTAAAGAAGTAACTGGCAGGGAGTAACTTTCGTGCTCTGGCTGAATAAACAGCTGTAAGAGTTCTATCTGCAAACAGAGAATCCCTACATATCTTGCTAAAAGTCTGCTTGTGACTGACTGTGATTTATTGAAAAAGGAATGATGTAGGAAAAGACAAATGAACTGGCAGAGGCCTTGTCTCAAAGACAATAAGGAAGCATAAAAGTTTTCAGGAATCTACTGCCAGCTGCTTTATTTCCATCTGCTGCAGCAAGGCAGAAGTAACCCTGATAAAGCAAATCCCACTCACTGGAATTTGCACTGCAATCACATCACTAAGACTTATATCTAAGGGGCACAATTATCTAAACTCTCAGAACCCTGAACATCCACATGTCCTTGCAGAATCAGCATGATCTGAAAGCTAGACTGGTGGCTGATGCCACATAGACCATCTTTACCTTGTCACACCTTTCCCATCTGTATTTCTCAAGCCAAAGACAAGGGAACTCTTACTCATTAGGTACAGTTACACAGTCAAACAAAATAGTGACTGGAAATTGGAGCATTACTGCTCTCTTGTCTTTGGCTGTGGTGAACTGCATCTTACTCCAGACATCATTCTGGACACAATGAATCATCAGGACAGCTTCCTACATGGGTATGAGCACAATACAGTCTATGCTTCTCTCTACCTTATGTCATAAGTCACTTTTTAAAGTGTAGCTTTTCAGCAGTTCCATCCCCACTCCCCTCCATCAAAAAAATAGCCCAAACAGAAAGTTATATACAAGGCCTGATGTAAGATTGCTTTTAAATTTGTTGGCACCATGGATTCAATTAAAAGAAATGTTTATACTTAGGTCAATACTATATGAACAATACATGATGTATAATACCTCTGTAAAGTAATGTATGAAAGAGAATTATGTAACCACAATAATTTACTAAAAATAGTAGGCTAACTCTTCCTATTTTTTTCAAGACCAAAGTCCAGATTTTTCTGATCATCTTTCACACTACATCTGATAATTCCTCTTTACAATAGTTAAATATTGAGCACAAGCACAAATATCAAAACTTTGAGTGGTTTAGCTCTTGATCTCTAGAAACACTGAGCCAGTGTTGAAGACTGAAACATTTGCTCTCCATCAGGTACCAGCAGGACTCTGTAGCTAAGATCCAAACATTGGAGATATCACAATCATGTGAGTCAATCACATAAATAGCTGCTATCATTTGGTATCTTCCACATATGGGTTTGACTGCTTGTACTCAGCACTGGCTCCTCCCTGTCTGTACATCTATTGATGAATGAGAGCAATTGCAATTAACACAATTTTCTTTCAAGAAAATGAGTATTTTCTGTTAATGATCCCTGCAGACTACTTTCTCCAAAATTCTGTTATTTTCAAATAATTTGTACACATTGCCACCAGAAAATTTGTTGGCAATTTACTGCAGACATAGACAATTGGATTCTTAACAACAGAAATCAGCAACCACATACATTTGGATGCTTGATCACACAGTTCTGGCCCCATCACTAATCAAATATATCCTAATTGATGTAACTGATGTGAACGGGAGTTCATTTACAAAACACTAATAAGGGAACGTCACAAATTATGATGATCTTTCTCCCAGATTTTACAACCCATCTTCTCCAAGGTACACTCTAGAATGCCAATCTTATGAGGTGAGGAAAAAGAATTCCCTCTCATGACTTGCATGGAAAATGATGACTTATGGTCTAGCCTTAAGATTCACAATTGAAAGTCCTAAATGAAAGTGGTGCCACTCTGCTTGTGAGATACAAAACCATCATTTCTCTGAAGATTAAAGCCTTGACATTTCATTCTTTTACTAATACCTCTTGCTTACAAACTGAGAATGTCCTTCATCCAGCACAAATCCCTCTCCAGATCCTTCCTAGTTCCTCCTTTCTACAGAGGATCTACATTCTCAAATCATAGAATCATAGAACAGTTTGGGCTGGAAGGGACATCAAAGATCATTTAGTTCCAACCCCCTGCCATGGGCAGAGACACCTCCCACTACACCAGGTTGCTCAGTGCCTCGTCCAGCCTGGCCTTAAACACCTCCAGGGAGGGGGCATCCACAGCCTCTCTGGGCAACCTCTTCCAGTGTCTCACCATCCTCACAGTAAAGAATTTCTTATATTTAGCCTGAATCTTCCCTCTTCCAATTTACATCCATTACACCTAGTCCCACCATCACATATCCTATTAAAAAGTTCTACCTCAGCCTTTCTGTAGGTCCCCTTCAGGTACAGAGAAGCTACTCTGAGATCATGTGGAAAGGCATCTCAGTTTACCCACAAGGGTAAAAATCATCTGAGGATAAATCCTCTAAAGTCTTTCCATGGTACCTCAGCATAAAGCTAATTTTCTAATGTGATTCTTTACACTGATAACATCTCTTTTGCTATAGAAATAGTTACAGTAGAGCATTCTTTGAAAGCAGTGGAGGTATGTAGGGGTTTTAATCCAATTAAAATAGAAGTTTACCCCACTCTGCTCTCAACCACAATCCATGGGAATGCTTCCCTACAGTTTGGCAGGTGTGATTTGGAGATAATTGCAGCAAAGGGAGGGGGCCATCACGGGCTCATAATTCTCCTGGAGGTACTTCAGGTCTTTTTTTTTTCTTCTCTGTATCCTTGTATGATAATTAGTCCAATTCCACTTGTCTGGTAAAGTAGTTCTTACAGTTTGGTGTCTGTGCTTAATTGATACTGTTCTGGATTAGTTCAAATTCTGTGCTAGTAACAAGGAACAGGCAGAAATAATACTGAATGTTGAAAACTGAATCCAGATTTACTACAATATAAATATTTTGCTTCA
Organism: Turnix velox; assembly: GCA_013400935.1. Taxonomy (NCBI): domain Eukaryota; kingdom Metazoa; phylum Chordata; class Aves; order Charadriiformes; family Turnicidae; genus Turnix; species Turnix velox. The sequence goes on along the minus strand of VZTY01018243.1, from coordinate 52,745 downwards.
AGGATGCACTGAATGGCTAAACTGATTGGTTTTTATTTTGAGGACTTCAGATGTGTTGGAAGATTTAAATCGAAAAATATCTTCTCCTGAAGAAATACAGATTTTCATAGTGGAAAATTTAAAAGCAGAACTGAAAAATAAAGGGAGGTTGGGGGGAAATGTTTTCCAATAATCTCTTGATCATGATAAATAAAGATAGGATGAAATAGTTAGAGTGACCTTGGAAAATTAGTGCAAAAATTTGCTTCCATGGATATGGAAGCAAAAGATCTATCACCAATAACCCTGAACACATCCACAGATTGAGAATGAAGTTGAATCTTAGATACTGATCCTGTAACCAACCATCTGGATATTAGTTTCCCAGTTTTGCAAGGAACTTTAGCAAGTGCCTGAAGTTATATTTTAAGTACTCATGGAGGAAAAGCTACTAATGTTCACAGGAACCTTGGCTAAACTGCTGGCTGCATATCTAGACAATCAATCTATTTATAGATACACATATATATAGGCCATATGACACCAACAATCCATATTGTATATGCTAACTCAGCTGAAGGTTTCACAGAATACGTTTTATGGAAGCAGCAATATGGGTCACAGCAGATGGGAGAAAAAGGCTAAAAAGATTCAGTGGAGGCTTCAGCGGACACAACAGATGGGTTGTGGGGGGAGAGAATGGGGTTTCTGGAGTAAGACTGGAGATAGCAACTTGGAGGTCAGTGAAGGTCCATGATATTCTGGGTGCAAAGTGATTGAGAAGGCTAAGAAGCCTGGAGAAGCCAAGTGAGGCTTTAGCAGGGCTGTGGATCAGGGCAGTGACAGCTTTCCTCAACTTCTGCTATTTTGAGACCTTGCCACCTTTCAAGGATAATCCTCTTCTTCCTCTCTTTCTGAATGCAGAGACTTCCATTCTTTGCATGTCATCCTTAGACCTGTCTTCATCTACTTACTACCTGTTCCCTGCTAGGAAAGCCTGCAGAATCTTGTGGTCCTACATTGGCAAGATCTGCTTCTACTGGGATAAGCAGCAGCAGAGGATTGAAAATGATGGTGTTGGAGGGAATTTTGCCCCTACACCTTCTTGAAGGACAGACTGACAAACACAACACTTACTGCCATTTCTCTGGGGAGCTGCACATCCCTAGGTCACATCCTGTCTGTTCACTTGATGTTAACAACAGCAGGAGAAGAAGATGGATGTTTAAAGCAGGAGACAAAGCCCTGCTGTTCAGCCTAGAAAGCCAGGCCCCACAATTGGCAGAGAGGAAGAGCTCAGTTTGCTGCCATAAGCTGCTGCCTACCTTGTCTTTTGGCTTCATCCAACTCCGTATGTGAGTGTGAGTGTTGTGTGTCTATACATATGTCTGTGTGGATATAGTTTAATTCAAGAAATAATGATAAAAACACAATAATGAGCTTCCAAGTATTATCAAGCCTATTAGGCTCCAAATAGTTCATTGAGGACCAATTTCTAAGTGCTAAATGGTACAGCTAGATTTTGCTTTTATGCAAAAATCAATGCAAACACATGAATCATTGAGAAGCGTGCTGCAGCCTTCCAAAGCCAGTTTCTAATTAGCAATTCATTGATCCAAATAGTTAGTACTACAAATAACACAGGGAAAAAAAAGTGTCCTACTAAGTGTTCAGAAAAGAAGAGTCAATTTTTTTGCCCTTTACAATTAATTTCAATTCTTTCCAGAATTGAGGAAAGTGCCAAATGTTTGGATCCTTAACACTAGCTTCTGTGTTCAGCAGTTCTCATTTCACTCCATCCCATCAGTTAGGAAACTTGGATTATGCATGAGAATAAATCTTAGAAAGAAAATAGGTAATGAAAAACTAGGTTTTGTAGGAATATTTTTCTTACTACAAGAGTTCTCCCCCTCTTGCAAGAAAGGAATTGACCTACTCTAAATTGGTCCACCACAGCAATGTAAATTTGTCATGTTGTTTGTAAATTTAATGTTGTTTTGATAGATACTTTTGATAGTTCAAAATCTGACATCAGATTGGAATAAAGACTAAAAAACAAATCAGACTTTAAAAGGTTTTATTTAATTTTTGCTCAATATGAAATATTTTAATATGTCTCAGTCCTTTTCAGATGAATGTAAGGAACCTGCAGAAATGTATAGCTATGTCTCATAGGAAGTGAGGGCCCATTGCAGTTAAAACTAATAGGAATGTCTTCCAGAAGTAAAGGAGATTATGTATTTCACCATACATATTATTTCAGTATAAGAAGGGAAATTCTACGAATGCCCCTAGGTGACTTTCTGCCATTTCAGGTAAAACAAAACTGAGCTGAATCCTACAAAAAGACAGTCAACAGAAAGGAAAGTATTGCACAGTTGCAGCTCTGTAAGTCCTGCACTACTTCTGAAAAAAGAATGAAAGTTCTAGTACTAGTTAAAGTTGAGCTTTGCTGCTCAGTGATTTGTAGGGTACCATAGGGTACTATGAATCTGGAATTTTTCATCCTATAAACTTTATTTAACTTCAAATTTCAAATAAAAAAAAGCTTAAAATTGATTGCTATATTTTGGAGTAAATGAAACTATTTTTTTTTAAACTCATTAAAACTGTGGTTTGCATTCTGTAAAGAAATTAATTCTTAACTTCAGAATTCACAGTAAAGCTTATAATGGTGCTACTTTAACGGCACAGAAATCAAAGCTGACTGAAAGGAATAATTTAATTGAAAGATATCCTTTTAATTCCTTTCTTCAATATGTGCAGAAAAAAAGCTGGGATTTCCCTCTCTATTAATATCCACAGATTAAGGAATTTGTTTTGAAAGAAATTATTTGAGAATCTTATGAGAATAATTCCATCAAAGCAGTACTGAGCTATTAGAATAAAAATCTTCAGCATTCAACAATCTTTCAATCACCTCAAAATTATATGGGTTCTCAATGAATTTAGAAAATTATTTTTAAAATAATTTTTACAGGCAGTTTTAAATGTTAAGTAACTCCCAAAGCTTAGTTGCACATGTTCTTGCATAGTAGGGATTGTAA
>VZTY01018243.1:0-36960 GCA_013400935.1 Turnix velox | reverse complement strand
GCTGCTGCTACCAAAATCAATTCAATTTTATCCAAGTAGAAAGTTAGGTACATGTGTTCAGCACAGATTTAGCAGCACTTCATAGTTTACTTTCTCAATACTTTTCATCTGTCTGTTGTGAATTACAATATGGACAAAGGATGAGGAAATTAAGGCTTCAAGGAAACATACAGAAACCAGGGACTACATCTCGCAGAAATGGAAGAGGGAGAAAGAAATGGAAGTAGGAGTTAAGGAAATACTAAGATTCACTGAATAAATAAGCTATGACCACAGTAGTAAGAGGCAAAGATGGAAAAGGACAGAGAGGTAGGACTCAGGCTCACTGCAAAACCCTCTTTGTTACTTCACTTTTCTACCTGAGCATATAATCCAACTTCAAAAAGTTCAAGTGTTGCTTTTCAGTGAGACAAAGCTACAAACTTTTGAGCTAGGAGATGATTCTGTGCACCCATGTCTCCTTGCTTTCAACAGAGATTCAAGGAGCAACTTACAAAGAACAGTATTTACAAAGAATCTTCATGCATGGCTTGCAGTTTCTGCATTTTTTGAGAACTTCTCAGGAGATTGAGGATAAAGAATAAGGTATTCCCTGTCCTACTTGTGGAAAAAAAAAATCAGTATTTTTTCTTCAAAATTAACATTAACATTGGGTAGCCTAAACTATTTTAGCTTTCCCTGGGGGAAAACTTGTCCACAGTACTAGTTTCACACTGGATAAATAAAGGGTTCAAAGTTGTATACTTTTTTACTTCACAATGTAGGATATTAATAAATGCCTCCACCATAGATGCTTTATAAGCTATAACTTTATTAGCTTGCTGTAAAAGTAGAACTAATCAAAAAGATCAGGAAGCTCATGTTTTTTGTATAGTGCTAATAATAACAAATTGATGAAGTTCTGGCTTAACAAAGGCAGAATTTCATCTATTAATACTGAAAATGCTATTTCATTCAAGCCATTATCAGTCATTGAATGAATTAGTTTATTTCCTGATAGAATAACTCTAGAGACATTCCACTTTCACTATCATCATGTTAGAAAACACTAGTATCTTTTTTTTCTGCTATTATTACTGTTAATTTTATTATTTTAAGTGCAAAACTAATGTTCATTAGTGGATTCATCTGTTCACAAAATGAACACAGGCAGAATTTCTTCCATTAATATTGATAAAATTATTTCATCCAGTCATCATCAGTCATTTAATGACTTCAGTTTATAAATCATAACAAGAGTCAATCCAGTTTTTACTGCCAGCATATTATAATGCCTTGTTATTGTTATTATCACAATTATTATTGTTGTTGTTATTATTGTTGTTACTGCTATTGATGTTATTATTATTATTGTTATTATTACTGTTGATGATGTTATTGTTTTTACTGTTGTTGTTGTTGTTATTATTTTTACTGTTGTTATTATTACTGTTACTATTATTGAAAAATGAGGACCAGGACCATTGCCAGCTTCCATAGTATTTTGATCTTCAGCAGACCCTGAGGAGTACTGAATTGTAACAGGAGCTGCTTTTTGTATTGTGCACATTTTCATTTTACCTTCAGTCCTAAAACCTCATTTGGTTCTTGACTTCAAATATCTATGCCCATGATTGCTTTTTCATTAAAATGCCTACATATAAGATGAGAAAAAAAGGTGATACAAGAGCTATGACAGTGTGGTGTCATCCAGGAATTTTCTAATGGTAGGGAAACCTCAAAAAACTAGCTGTGGTTGGGGTGGAACAAATCAAACTTAAAGAGCTGGTGAATCTGATTTTACATTTGCTGCATTTTGCCTTCAGCAAATATTACTCAACAAATCCTTTTTCTCCCCACAGGGATGGCTAGCACTGGTGCTGGTTTGAATCTGTGTCAGTATTTTTTGCTTCAGACAAATAATAGTGATTAAGAAATGGTTTGAATAAGTTTCTCAAAGCAGTATTAAATAACAAAATTAATTCTGAATTATTCAAGCAAACACACGAAAACTGAGATAGCCATAACTTCTCACTTTCTTAACATTTCATGTACCTTTTTTTGTTATTTCAAAAATATAAGGCAGATGAGCTCTCTGCAGCAGCTTAGGCCTGGACATGCATGTATTTCTGTCAAAATCTTAACTCTTTAGAAAGGGTTAACAGCAAACAGTATGAGTGCTGATGTTTAAGAAAGTGGTGTGGATTAACCTTTCTGACTGTCAACATAGGAATCCCTTGTTCTGTGGTCACACTTCAGTTACAATAAAACACACTTATGGAACATGTAGTCAAAACGTGTTGTCAATTATTTAGTATTCCCATAAACCATTAGATGGTCAAAAATATCTTTAATTGATTCCATCTCTACCTACACTACTTATTATTTATTAGTATAACAAACTTCTCCATGGGAACAGCTAATTGTACCTCCCTAGTGGCCACTTCAAGTGGAATAAGCATTGCACACTGCTGCCTAAGATAGTGCTGAAAGGTCTTCAGCATTTGGGATTTGATTAAAACTGTATTACATGTACACATCAGCAACCATTGCTAAAACAAGCACTAATTTAAAAAATCCTTCTACTGTACTGCTTAACACAATTGAAAAGCCTTGCATGCATGGAAAGAGGAGGGTGGGAGAGTCTGCTACCTCCTTTTCTCTTTTTTTTTACCCACTCAGACAATCATTTTGTAATAGAAATAATATAGCATTCACTTGGACAATGAGAAAGAAAAGTATGAACCCTACCAGCTGCACTGTGGGAGAGACCTTTTCCTCTGTCATACACGTAGCACAGTTAGTTACTGCTGCTTGAGCTGTATGGTTTTGTTTATTGTTTTGGTTTGGGTTTTTTTTAAAGACATAATTGTTAATCTGTTCTATAGTAGAAAAGACAGATGTTATGGAAATAGTAAACTGGGCTGTGTTTAGATTTTTCTGTGACAAGACATTCCATAGGCAATGTTTCACAAAGGAAGACTTGGAGAACAAAGCATCCATTTTGAGATGTGCAGGTGTTCTGTGGTACTACTGAGCAACAGCAACACAATAGCATTGCCAGTATATTATAACATTTAACTTTAAGTGTTCAAAAACACTGTGGAAAAGGTAGTAAACAATTTCTACAGATTAAACAGTGTGTGTTTCTGGCCACTGGAGGTTTTCTAAAGGGGGTACTTGGGACACTGCTTATTAAAGTCTCCCTGGAGGTGTTTAGGGCCAGGCTGGATGAGGCATTGAGCAACCTGGTCTAGTGGGAGGTGTCCCTGCCCATGACAAGGGTGTTGGAACTAGATGATCTTTAAGGTCCCTTCCAACTCAAACCACTCTATGATTCTCTATGATTTAGCTTATTATTTGCTTAAAAGCTAACAAAAACTTAGCAGGTATTCTTTCAAAATATTTTCTCTTTCATCACACTCAGAGACCTTTTTTTGGTATGAGCAACCTCTGAAAATTGCCAACTTAAAAAATTTTTAGGCAGTCCTTTTTTTTCTCTGTTTTTCACTTTCTAGAAGTGCCCTTTCAGGCAACTGTTAAAGAGATAGAGTGCAAAAACTGTATCCTAACCCTGAAGAAAGGAGACTCACACTCAGATTACATTATCTGAAAGTGGATTTGGACTATAAGTGCAGCTAAGATGAAGAACAAAGCAAGGAAATCATCTTATCCACAACAGCATCATGGATTAGTTCAGAATGGTCATGGATAACACAGTCAGTTCAAATGACCTGGTCATTTGACCTGGTCAAGAATCTTATAGGTAAAGTTGAATTCTGACTGTATGCAATTGGAGGTGTGATGCTCTAAGCCAGATGTTGAGTGCTGGCCACTGACAGGGTACATTTCTGTCTACATAGAACTGTAATTTAAACCCAGTTGAAATTTTCTACTTTACAAGGAAAAATAAAATAATTNCCAGTCCCTGGCGTTCTGTGATTCACTGGAGTCAGTGATGTTTCCCTGTTAGAGGGTGTGGGTCTTAATATTGATGGCACAATGTCACACACCGAGATGGTGACAGGTATCTAAAGTGCAACCCTTGGCACTCAGCTGTGATTGCATTAACTGACTGTCTCCTAAGAGCAGGAAAGATGACAGAGTGGCAAGTGCTGAAACCAAAAGCTAATGTTAGTACAGTTAGAATCCGATTCACATAGAACCTTTGCAAATACCAGTGGAATAAAATGGAAATGAAATGTCATATTGCTGATTGTCCTTGTAGCTCCTCTCTTTGAAATGGAAAGATGACATACCTGGGGGGTGACGACTACCTGCACATCCAGGTAGAGTTACTGCTTATGTGCAGTGTGTGTCCAGTGAGGAGTTTCTCAGCACATATAAAAGGCTAGCACAGAGAACATTTGCAGTAAGGATGTCCCTACACAGTATTAAACTCTTTGCGTTGGCTTGGGAGTATCCTTCAAACTGGATGCCCAAGTTTCATCTTGAGGTGTCAGAGAGGCTAAGACCCACAGCAGCAAACAGTTCTCAGAGGGGAAATTTCCTTATCTTAGCGTAGGTAACACAGCATTAGTTGTAATTGCAGGATCAATATTCCACTTCATGCCTTTAGTAATTTTTGAAAGAATATCAGGCTTTTAGGTAAGTCAAATAGCTTATTTTTACAAAGTCTTCCTAATGTTGATCTGATTTACTTTCCTGAGTATAAGATGTCCAAGAGTATAACACCTCCATGCTCTACTTTCACCATCCTACTAATTTCTCCTATAAGGTCAGTGGTAGCAGTGAATAGGAATAATGTATAAAACCATCTTAATATATTTCTACCCACCATAATGTGTGGATAGCTTGCTTTAATATAAATCTGAAATAACTTCATGATGCCTTAGTATTCACCATGAATTAATAAAGCAAGATAAGCTTAGAATCTGCATCTTGATTCTTAATCTTTGTGGGTCTTGTTTAGAGTCCTTCTATTAGTCTCTGGTTTTGAATTATGGTCAGTGTTTTTTGGGTAATCACTTCTACTCACTATTTTATGTCCATCATTTTTTCTCTAAAGAGAAGGGGGACCTGAAACACTGTTTTATGACTGAACCCACAATTACCTCAAGGAACACTGTTCTAAAAACAGCAGTCTAACTCCACCAATACTTACTAGATGATCTTTGCCGTCTCTATTAGTTGCCATATGACTAAGGCAATAAATGGAGGATATTAATATATGCCTCCACCATAGATGTTTTATGAGGTATAACTGTATTAGCTTGCCATAAAAGTAGAACTAATCAAAAAGATCAAGATGTTCATCCAACAAAAGTTGAGTATCTCAGTGTATATTTTTACTCTGGCAATAGAACAATAAACTACAAATGCAGAAATATTTTATGAAAATAGTAGGACTCAAGATGCTCATAAACCAATGTGCTTCCAGTGTGGATGAAACAAAAGAATCACTGAAAAAGCATCTCTAGAAGGGATAAGCTTTAGAACTAGGAAGAAAATATTCTTTTCATCTTGATGAGAAATCCAAAAATAGAAATTCCTCTAAGTTATTACTTCACCAAACTTGTTTTCTTGACCTATCACTTAATTAAAAGCTTTCCCAGATAGCCAGAAAAATGCAACTTTTTGTGTTCTAAATGCCTAATAAAGGGGGAAAGCCTCTGTAAAACCCAGGCAAATCACTTGATGTTTTACAGATTAACATATCTGGCTCAATCATAGTGGTAGAAATATGGAAACCCAGAGGGAATTGTTCTGCTGTTATTAGGACTCACTATAAATAAAATATGAAGCATATATTCCAAGAAGAAATCTCCACCGTGATTACAAAGAGATATCTAAATGAAGAGAGAATTTTCTTGCTTGCAGAATACAGTGGAAATCATTGTAAACAAAAAGCTTTACCAAAATAACTTTTCCTGAAAATCTTAGGGAATTTTACAATAGAATTCTATTTTCTATCTTGAAGGACGTCCCCCCAATTGGTGCCCCAGATCATCTCTGTATTAATTCATTCCAATATATTTTAATAAGGACCATAATATCTAAAGTCTAAAATAAGAGCTGATTTAAAAGAAAAATAAAAACCAAAAATAATAATTAAAAAAACCCCATAAAACAAACTACCAAAGGGAAATTATCACCAAATAGCCCCCATCCCTGAAGTTAGCATGACTAACTTGCAGTAGAGGAGGAGTAGAGAAACATAGATTTTTTAAATACACAAAAAAAATGGCTTAAAAGCTGTACCTAAAAGTCATGGTACTTTCCAAAAGACCTTTCAGCTTTCTCTGCCCTGCCTTATCATGCCAATATCTGCCAATATCATGTCTTATCAAATCTGATAACTATTTATGACCAAGACAGATGAGATCTCCCTGTATAGAAAGCCCCTTGAAATAATAACAGATCCTTCTTTTATTCCTATCTCTGAAAGCAAAGTCTTCAAAGATCTCCAGCTCCCTACCAAGACCAGTTCTCTTCAGAGAAGCAAGCACAGTCACTTCTTCTCACTTTCTGAGAAGAATGACAAAGTGAGGAGTTTCCATTTTTTCCTGTACCATAATTTCTCAATTCATTTTGTGTTTCCCAGCCTAGCCTGGGGTCAGATTACCCATCCATTTAATCCCTAAACCATTTTTCATCTGCCAATCATTTGTTTGTCACTTTTCCCTCATCACACCAGTGATGCAATTGGATACAGAAAGGCTTAAAATCTTCTCTTTCACATGGCAGGAGAAATCCATGCAGTCGTTTCACAAAAGGGACATTTCCTTAATAACACCTCTAAATCCCCAACAAAGAGAGACAACAGAGATGAAGAATCCCATGATATAGACAGGATCTGACTATCATCCCATTCTGTACAAGGCACAGCACAGGGATACATTCATCCTAATAAGTATGTTCAACATTAAACAGAGAACAATAATAATTACTGCTACTAATTAAAGTATGCAAGATACAGCGTGGGCTAGGTTGAAAAGTGTCATCATTAATATCAGGAAAAATTAGTGCTAGTATATATATATATGTATTTAATGCACAAATAACTCCATAAAGATAAAATTATAATTTTCACATTAAGTTATGGTTTTTAATGACCTCAGTGTTCCATTATATGGTTCAAATGTTTAATGGAGAGCTTACTTTCATTTAATTATTACTCTAATATATTCCTATCTTTTCCTTTGGGGGGGAGAAGTATGTAAGATGACCATTCTTTTGATTTCATTGTATGATTTCTCTTTAAATGAAAAATGAAGCAGTGAAATTTTGCTTCTGTTTGTGTTTCAACTGCTTTGGGTATAAATTATTCCTGGATGGTAAACTTATCAGTTATAACATCCATCAAAGATTTTGACATGACAAAGTTACAAAACACTGACCAACAGAAAGCACCACTAATTTTTTAGCCTTCAATTCCAGAAGATACTATCTAAAAGGATTCCATAGATATATCATATATCATGTTTACCTTGAGGCATCAGTTCATATTTAAGAAATTATCTACTTTAAAGAATTCAGTTTTCCCACTGTTCTTGTGCAGAATGTAGAAAGATATACCCAGAATTTTCCATTTTGGGAAATTTCACCATTTTAAAACAATGATCATTAAAGAACATTAAAAAATGCACTAATATAAAAATGCTTATACATGTGTATATATACAGATGTATAGGCACACACACACATCTTAATCTCAAAGACCAAGTATACAGTTAATGTCTTAATTGTGATCTAGAAAGAAGTTTTCATTCTGGAGATGACCATGACTGTCTAATTTCACGTCAGTGTAGCTCACCTATAGGGATTAACAAGAACAAAATCTTCCTACTGAAAACAAGCCACATATCTGTAGATTATTTGTCTAACTGATGGCTTCTAGAAGATACTAAAAAATACAAGAAACAAGACTGGATTAAACGAGAGAGCACAATGGGGAAACTGGATGCAGCTCTATCCTTTGGCTGTAACAAAAGCCCTCTCACATCTATCCATCCACCCATGTAAGAAATGATACAGCTCATGCATGCTTCACTTGATTCAGCAGATTTTGGTAGATAGTATCATTATGAGTCAGAGCTACGAGGACAAAATGCCTTCTCCATTTAAAAGAATGCTCTCCAAACTATGTAGGTTCACAATGTTAACTAAAAAATGTACAGTAATAACAGAAGGAGAAAAACTATCCTTCCATCTGCTTCCACACAAATACTGCTGCTGCTTCTTAGCTGCTCAAAGTTTATCCAGGAATATGACTGTGAAGACTTCCACAATAACCTGTTATGAAATAATGCTGGTAATTCTTCTATATAATCATTGACTTCTATGCCTTCCATAAGGAATATAAAAAAATCCATTGGAAAAGTAGAAAGGTCCAATAAATTATTAGTAACAGCTTAATGCTGGTAATCTTCAGAGAACTTGACTGCTAGAACCTAATTTTACTGAGGGAACCAATGTTTACCACTCTTCCATACATAAAGTAATGACTGTATTTTATTTCAAGGGCTCTGAGATGATTGGTTAGCCAGCTAGACACAATTAACAACTAGTATACTGAGATTTTCTCTTTTTTCTAGCAGTAGTGGGGTACAGCTAGAGAAAGGCTGGTGGAGTCAATTATTGACTCTCTCACTGAGGGAATTCATCAGAGTTCTTAAGAAGCAGACCTGCAGTTTATAGAATCATAGAATAGTTTGGGTTGGAAGGGACCTTAAAGATCATTGAATTCCAACCCCCTTCCTTCTCCTATATTTGAATAAAACAAATAATTTGAATAAATAATAATTTGAATAAATTTTCTAAAAACTGCATGTTGATTCCAGATCCATTTTTTCTTACCCACAATTATCACAATGAAAGGGAGACCTAGAGCCATGTTGTGAATGGGAGAGGTGACACAGAACTGAAGCTGCAATTGAGTGAAGTGATGCAGTGCATGAAGTGTGCCAGTGATGCAAACAGCATGGACTGGGACTGCTTTATCCATGCTAAGGAAATCAACCCCTAGGTCTGTGCCTGGCAACCAGAATATTGTGCAGTAACTTTTTACAGAATCCTGGGAGATTAAAGTACCTTTAAGGAAGATTTTGGGTTGGTTTTCTTGCCACTGAACAGCAAATGTTCTCCTGCCCCCTTTAGCTTTAGTAAAGACTGTTCATTATTATTGGATGAAAAACTCATCATGAGCCGGCAGTCTGCACTTGCAGCCCAGAAGCCAACAAAATCATGGGCTGCATCAAGAGCAGTGTGACCAGCAGGACAAGAGAGGTGTTTTTGCCCCTCTGCCCCTCTGTTCAGCTCTGGTGAATTACTCCAGTTACTGTGTCCAGTTCTGGAGCCCTCAATGTAAGAAGGACATTGAGCTGTTGGAACAGATCCAGAGGAGCTCACGAAGATGATGAGAGGGCTGGAGCACCTCCCTTGTGAGGACAGGCTGAAGGAGTTGGGTTTGTTCAGCCTGGAGAAGAGAAGGCTCAGAAGGGACTTCAGAGTACCTTCTCAATACCTGAAGGTGACCTAAAGAGGACTGGGGTAGGACTTTTAAAAAGGATATGTGATGGCAGGACTAGGAATAATGGATGTAAATCGGAAGAGGGGAGATTCTTCCCTGTGAGGCTGGTGAGACATTGGAACAGGCTGCCCAGAGAGTTTGTGGAGGCTTCCCCTTCCTGGAGGTGTTTAAGGCCAGGCTGGGCAAGACATTGAGTGGTCTAGTGGGAGGTGTCCCTGCCCATGGCAATGGGGCTGGAACTAGATGATCTTTAAGGTCCTTTCCAACTCAAACAACTCCATGATTCTATTAAGTAATGTTCTCACCATGAGTAAAAGTGGCAGAATCTGATCCAAAGGGATTTAAGCAAACTTGTGGTTTCCTTTACTGTTTGCCTCATGTTTTTACTGCTTTCCCTTTTAATGCTTCTTTGAAAAATTCAAGTGTCATTTCCAAGGAAATAGCTATGATAATCTGTGGTAAAGCTGACTAATTCACTTACGCAAATTTCAATGACCACAAAGTTGTGAATGTGTCTGTGTGAATGATCCACTTCCTATAAAGCAAATGAGTCTCCTTTCACATATTTAATAATACTCGAAATTCACTTCTCCTCTTTCTCTCTGCATTCACTCTCAAGTCCTCTCCTTCTCTCGTTTGTTGTTGTTGTGGCAAAGTTATTTTTTTCTTCACTATTTCCACTCACCCACAGTTAATCATTTACGGCCTTTTCCACAGCAAACATGTAGAAAACACGTAAAAAGGAAGCCTGTTATCACACAATCAGCAACTCTGATTATAGCTTGATCAGAACTGACATCACTGTGGTTTCATTAGTGATATTAGATAAGTGCAATCTATTTTCAATCTCCTTTTTCTTTTTTTCTTGTCTTTTGCAGTGTCAAAGATGACACTCAGTCTTCTCCTACTGGTTCTATTTGACAGTGACAGGACTACATAAAGAATTCCTTTCACTTATCATTTCAAGACCATTTTACATGCCAAACAAATCAAATCTACATATCTCTTACCATCTTTACCAACCTGCCCAGACAAAGGGTAGGAGGCATTACAACCTTTGACTTGTAACTTCTTTTTCTCTCTTTACAGCCTAAAGCAACTCTTCAAATGTAGAGGATGTACGTGCAAATGTGCAAGTTTTGCAATATAAGTACTGGGGCAGAGAAATTCTCCCACTGACAAGATCACCCAATGCAGAAAATGTTCTCCCCCTGTGTTTCATGTCACATGTTCTATCAGAGGTTTGGCAGATATCATGCCTAAAGCATTCTGCAGGAGAAATAAAACACGTACTTATTCCAGGAGGGTTCTCTAATTTTTAATCTTTTGATTTTGTTTTTATTTTGTTACCTCTACAGTCCCAAAAAGTGAATGAGTCAAAGTGCTCTCCAGAGAGGAATCTGAGATCGTTTGGAAAAATAGCTTTTTGCCTAGTGAAAACAGTTCATTTTAAGTTATCTATTTTCCATTATGTAATGCTTCTAAAACATAGCTTAAAAGAAATGGAGCTGACTCTGGCCACCAATGTGATTCTTCAGATTTGACTTCTCTGAGAGTTTTCTGAAAAGTTTATGTGAAAACTAATGCTGTCCTTACGTTCAGCAAAGTCTGGTTTTTTCCTGAGATGTTTCCAGCTAGACTGACTGAGGTATGCACTTTCACAGAATCACCAGAAGCAAGGCATTCTTCTTGAGAGGGACTTAAGAAAATCTAGAGATCCTGGCAAAGGTGAGGGATGTGGAGCTTCATGATCATTTCAGGGAAAGATCTGAGGGAAGAGTTTTTAAAGTTGTTTGGGTGCCTAAGAGTCCACCAGAATGTTTGGACAGGAATGTAACACTTCAATATTTGATTGTTAAATTAAGTCATTTTTTGCTCAATGAAGATAGATCCGGAGACTATAAAAATTCTGGTTTCTCATCTCTCTCCCTGAGTACTTTCTACTGGCTACTGGATAAAAAAGTGCCATAGCTCTACCAGGCTTATTTTACTTGGTCTCCAAAGTTCAACATCCCAAGGAAGGATATCTGTAGCTTCTGCAAGATTGTGCCCTGAAGTTATATGTTGGAGACTCAGCATTAAAAAGAGTAATGGATATTCTTCTCACAGACAAGCAGGGAATTGAGGGGCATACCAAGATACATCCAATATGAAGTCATCATGCACTAGGTAGTCAGCCTCATCATCTATACTACTTATATTAATAGCATTGCACTGTTGAGAAGACTTTGGGAAAGAAGATAGACTGGATGTAAAGCAACATTAAGATTCCATATGTATTATTTGGGCTGATATTCATAGTGAGAAGTGTGTTAAATCTTTCATACAAGCTATATTTGTTCTTCAAAGTAAAGAGGAAGGGAAAGTTCCTTCTTTCCTGCCATAAAAGGAAGGAAAGGAAGCCAGAGAAGATGAAACATTGATTCTGGATGAATACTGAACTCAGTCACACATACAGGTGATTTAGGGTGAGAGGAATATTCAGTCCGGGTAGGTAGCAGCATGCAGAAAAGCTGCTCCACCTCCACAACACCTCTAAAGCAAAACTACAAAACACAGTTTAGCTCCTCCTGCCTTGAAGAGGAGAAAGGCCATCCAGAGATTCCCAAGGGTATCAAATTGAGGGCCTTGAAATACCAAGACAGACAAAGAAAGAAAGTATAAAATTCAAAAGTTAGGATGAGACCTAGTAATGGCAAACACTGCAACCCCAAATAAGCCCTGGTCAAAGTGAAGACAACAAGAGTGAGTTCTCTAGATGGAGGCAAACCACAAGGCACATTATAGTCACATAGCTTTAAAATCTCAGGTAAATACACCACCTGTGCAGACACTGCATCTCTCCTTTGCTCATTTCTGTATGTTTCCCTAAGAGCCTCCTTTCATTTACCTACAACCTCCATTCTCATACAGACACACCTACTCTTTGATCTTCATTCAGGTCTTTCCCCCACTCACATACACTTCTCATTAGCACAGACATATGACCAGAGGATGCATCTGACTAGAGAAAGGGTTTCTGTCTGAGATGGGAGTTCACTGTGTGAAGGAAGAGGCTGTGTCTTTGGGAGAGGAGGAAATTAACATTTTTAACAATGCAGTAGCTTTGGGAAACAGGTACATGTCTGAGTGGGGGAGGAGGCTGGAATGGTAGAGAGAGCTACAAAGATATTTTCATACAGATGAAGATAAACACAGTAAAACCATTAAAGTCTAATTTTGGAAAAACTTCTTAGAAGCCATTCCTGGCTAATTATTCTCCAGTAATAAATTAATAGAATAGTAAATGCTGTTAGAATAATTTACTATTCATCAAGAATAATAAATTAATAGAATAATTCATTATTCCTACATCCTTGTTCTTTGCAAGCTCTGGCAAGCTAAATAGGGCAAGCAGGAGTGTTTCAGGAAGGACAGGGATACAAAATTTGGAAAAGAGGCTTTCATTTTAGGTGAAAAGTTCACATATCCAGTGTTTTGTAACACTGCTAATGACATGAACTATCACTCCAGGTATATATATCTTACCATAGTCTATAAAACCTCTTTAGCTTGTTATTGCCTAGATGGCAATGATGGGATAGAACTGACATCTTTTCAAACAGGTAGCACTTTTTTCAAAACTATGGCATTGCTTCCTGGTTATACTTTTATTACCATTAACAGGTTAAGCAAACTGGTATGTAAGAGAAATCAAAACTAATACAGTGCACATCTGATTCTCTCACCCAGTTTCCTGGCTCCCCATACTTTATCCAGCTATTTAATATATATATATATTTTGTTTTCATCCATATAACACATCAAAATCGTAGAATAGTTTGGGTTGGAAGGTACCTCAAAAATCATCTAGTTCCAACCCCCCTGCAATGGGCAAGGACACCTCCCACTAAATCAGGTTGCTCAGTACTTTCTTCCATCAAACAACATACATATCCAGACATATTTAGCTGTATTACAGGCACAGTTATCTCTGTAGACTCACCATGTGCTCTGTCCCAGAACTCCACTTGCTTCATGCTCCATTTGCTAAGCAAGCTACCCTTCACCAGCAACCAAAGGTCACAGTATATTCATTCCAAGCAAACTTACCAGAAGACAAAAGGATATAATGGGGATTCATGACAGTANACAGGAAAGGATTTCTTTCTTACCTCCAGCCTGAATCTCCCCTCTTTCACTTTACATCTGTTATTCCTAGTCCTACCATCACATATCCTATAAAAAATTCCTACCCCAGCCTTTCTGTAGACTCCTTCAGGTATTAAGAAGCTACTATGAGGTCCCCCCTGAGCCTTCTCTTCTCCAGGTTGAACAACCCTAATTCCTTCATCCTCTCCTCAGATGGGAGATCTTTCCATTCAGATTCAGTTTACTACTAAGAGCCATCAAAGTGCTCTTATTGAGGCCCATATTTTGCCCTTGCCAGGTGTTTGTTCCACTAGATACTTCTTCTGACAGACTTTGTTTATTAGAGGAAATCTATGATTCTACAGTTTCTCAAGGGGTCATAATAAATAACTTAAAAAAAAAATTCACCCAAGAAACACAGTGAAAAAAGGGGTTTTTCTCATACATGGGGTTAAAAGTATTTTTTCCACACTAGGTTAGTACTGTGCATTACAGAAGGGGGAAACAATAAACCAACAGTTGATCAGCTTAGGGTAATACACTAAGCATCCTTATAACCTTGGGCAAGTTATTTAATCTTTCTATGACTCAGTTTCTAAGATGTAAAATAGAAAAACAAAATCACTCTTTATCTTACTGTCTATCTTCCTTTTTTGCCCTCGGTTTAAACTTCAGGTTCAATGAGTTCAGAATTACCTCTTGACATGCATCTTGTAAATGGCCAGTCTTACAGAGGTTCTGCAATGAGCTCCTGTCACTTCTGTCCTGGGACATGCTTGTGTTTTGCAACCTGCTTTACACAGGAGGTAAGCATCACCTTTGCTCCATTCTCACCCTTTTTAGACTATGGAAAGGGATGATTAGTAAGACTAAAATAATCCATATGCATGGAGAGATTTAAAAGAAGATGATTAACTCATGCTTATAATATAGATTGATCACTTAAAAAAAAAAAGAAGGTTGAGTCTGAGCAAGTTTCAATAATAATTCTACAGTAGACCTGTATGCTCGGTGATGCTTTAGTGTTCTAAGCTCCTCTCTCTCTCTCATTGTGCCGTGCATAAGTAACTTCTGTGAGTTTGCTGAAGATTTAAACTCAGAAAAAAATTCCTCATCCCCTCTGAAAATGTAAACATTAAATAATGATTCAAAGAAAATATTTCAGATGTTGTAGAATATATAAATATCTTGGGATTGTCCTGGCCAAGCTGTTGCAGCTGAAAAAGGAGAGACAGCAGAGAGATGTAAAGAGGAGGCTGCCATTGACTTTGATTTCTAAAGCAATACTTGAAATGCATGTGAGAGAGAACAATGTCTTTCCAGCTATCATGAGATGAGAACCTGCTCAAGTGCTTTAGGTACATGAAGCTCAGAGGGTCTGTTTCTTATAAATCTTATACACAAATGCCAAAACCCAGAGAGATGTTCACAAAACTGAGCACGTGAGCTGTTTGTCCTAGCTATAAAAATGAGATCTCTTAAAAGTGGAGTGTCTATTTTTTACTGCCTTTTGCAAAGAAACTGGCACATCTAACAGGATTTTTCCAGTTTTGAAAAATGTTACTATTCTAAATTGGTACAAAAAAACTTGGTTGAAAAACTTTTTCATGACCCGAAATACCCCTCAAAAAAAATCCCATGAATAAAAATATTTTGCTTATCCTTCTCATTAATAA
This sequence comes from Turnix velox, assembly GCA_013400935.1. NCBI lineage: Eukaryota > Metazoa > Chordata > Aves > Charadriiformes > Turnicidae > Turnix > Turnix velox. The sequence continues at coordinate 21,681 of VZTY01018243.1, read as the reverse complement.
AAGTTAATATTTTAACCCAAAAATGTTATTTTTTTCTTAAATTTTTTTTTTCTCAGCTTCCTTAATCACTCCGTGTTTTTAAAATGTAAATATGGGATGTTTCAGTATTTCATTCCTTAAAAATTTTTAGTCAGGAAAACATCTAACATTTTGTAGTTTGTTGGTAAAATTTCCTTTGATTTGAACTGTTTTAGCTGACTTGCCTTATCTTTTCTGCACTGTCTAACCTATACTTTTATTCCGTGCTTCACAGAACTTTCTGCTTTGCTTAAGGGTAGGCTGGTAATCTACTTGATGCTACCCCTAATTTTCTTACTACAGGGATCTAAAATTTGATGACTCTTCCTCTTACTTTAAAAGTCATTGAAAACCTGATGAAATAAAGTGAGGGGGCAGGAAAATGAGAAGTTTCTTACATCGTGACTCTTGGTCTTGCTATATCCAAGAACTTCCACAATAGTTTTTATTAAATTCCTAAATACTTGAAAATAGCAGGTAATAAAAAATAAAGACAAAAAGGAAGGAACATCTAATATATTTAAGTTGTTCTCATCTAGATCAAGATTCTCCCAGCTAAAAAAAAGAACTGCTGATATGAACAAAATAATTAACCATCATAAGAAAGTATGAGAAAATGAAAGTGTCTCACATTGCCCCTGAAGGGAGGCAGGCTTGGAGGCAGAAGACAAGAAGATGCAAGGTATGAAGTATGCCATAGGTGTGGAATGCTTGCAGGTGCACTTTACATGGCCGTTACACCTGGGAAGGCAATCCTCCTCATTCTCTTCTTGGAATGAGTCTCAGCAGACCTGTGACTAAAAATACCCACAAATTTCGTGGCAAAGAATGGGAAATTACAACTTGGGCAGCTGATGGTCAGTCACTACAACCTCAGTATATTTCAAGTGAGTATTTTTGCTTAATGGGTATTTGAAGTCTGAACCCAAAATCTGAGACTTGAGGCTGATTCCTGTTAACTCACGCTCAAAGTACCCAAAATGATACCATGAGCTTGGTTCTGAACATGCCAGGAAGAAGTGCATTTTGTTGTTGTCATTTAAGCAAAACATGCTATTTCTACTTTTATTTCATATATTTTGTTTTCATTTTCATAGAGATATATTTTGCACTCCTCAAGTCTGTGAGCAGTAAAAAAATAAGCAGTACACCAAGTTGTTTATCACAGTTATCAGTGCACTTGTTTGTGCGAGATTTCCTGTGTTAACAGAAAGGAAACATACTAATAATAGACAGCAAATACATGGTTTTGAATTTTTGCAACTGGGCTTGCTATTTATATTTTTTACAAATGAAGTTGCTGTGCACTTGGAAAGAAAACACTGAGAATTCCAAATCTAAAATGAAACAATGTGCTTGTCAATACAGCTTTTCACCAACATCTAAGTTTCATTAAAGACAGACTGAACACCTTTAGACACCTGCAATTACAAGGTAAAAATCCATCAGCTTTGAGTAAAGGTCAAAGATATGCTTCCATAACTTCAGAGGAATATGTCTTAAAATAACTTTGCACTTACATAGCAATAACAACAATATAAGGTAAACTAACTTTAGAATTATTTTGAGCTGCTATTTCAGGAAAAAGCAGTATTTTTCTTCTCTAATAACTACACTCACCAACAAAACCAGATCATTTTCCAAACACATACAAAGGTCTCACTTCTAAATAGTTACAATATTTGTTTCTTAAGTGCCACCGGTTTATTTCTCACAAATCCTTGTGAGCATTTTTCAAATGAGTGCTTGTAAATGTGCTAAAAGTCTAATAATTTGTAGGAGGTTTCATTTTGATATTTAACCTTAAATTTGGCCACATGAGAGGTTTAGCATCACACCTATATTGCCTTCAGGATGTAGCAGAACACCTTCCACTTGGAAGTAACCTTGATGTGAGTGTTAGCAGCACTCTGCTCCCCATCTCAGATATTATTAACTGTACCTCAACAATCCTTTGCCATGTAGCTTTTTGCTTCCATTACCAGATTCCCTAATGATCACTTGTCTTCCCATTAGGCTTAGTTGGACATGTTTGATCATCCACTCAAAGAAAAAAAATATTTCCATACAGGCTGAAATTCACCTGAATTTTATTACCTTCAAGGGAGAATTTGTGAGTAAAGTATCCTCCTAAACTTATTGGACCCAATACCTCCTAAGTTAAATCAATGAAAGCTGAGTAAAAAGGCATTGTAAGATTCTATGTAAATTATCTATGGAAAATAAATGAATAAATCAAAATTTTCTCAGACTGGAAAAATACCTTAAGCTAGATTTTCTATTGTAGACATCAATGCCTTTTACCTTCTAGCATATCCATGATACATGCATGCAAATCAGATCTTTACATCTGCCTACTTCAGGGTGTAGATATTTGTCTATATGTGTGCAAATTAGCAACTATCCATGACAAGCTCTGAAAAAACAAGTCAATTTAAAAGACATCCATGTCCTTAAATCTCAAATGAATTATTGTATACATGTTATCTCCTGTATTTTGGGCAACATTTAAAACTGATTTGCAGATTTTAACCAGGAACTGAGGATGGATTGTGGGAAATACATGAGTGTGGACTTGCTGCTGAGTCCCTAGACCACGAGAGCAAGGTGAATCTCCACTGCCTTGTGCAAGGGAGAATTTTTTGAGAGAAGTTTTTTTCTTTCACAAAACCTTACTGAAAAGTCTGAGAAAAACTGAACTCTAAAACAGGAACAGAAAAAGTCTCTACATATGACATCATTAAGGGCAAGGAATCAGTCTTTGATATTCACCAATAGTTGTGTTTAATAAATATATCACCTGCTCATAACAAGTAAAAGGCTGCCCAGCAAAAATCTCTTTCTAGGGGTCATTTCTACTTTCTTTAAGTTTTTCCCAACCTATGGGCACTAAGTTACCCTGTTAAGTTTCTGAGAGAAAGGAATAAACTCTTTCACCTTTTAAAAAAAAGGAGTCTGTCAAAGACTACTCCTGGAGTACTCAGTAGTCTTTCATGCTACTCCGTAGTCTTCCCCTATTGCTGTCTGCTTCTGCTCTCCTCTCAGTAGTCCCTTAGCCCAGAAGAAATGACAGTGAAAAGGTAATAGAAATTAAAATCAATTCTCAAAACATTTGAATAGTAAAAATGACATTTGAACAGCAATTCAGATAGAAAGAATGCTTCTGAGATCTATCTAATTGTGGTAAAGGCTTTTTAATGAGAAATAGCACATCTCCGTGCTGCTTCATAATTCACTCTGCCATTCTAAATGCCTACATAGCTTAAGTACTATAAAATTTTAGTAGGATTTTGAACACTCCCCAAGTTAACAGGTAAGTCGATTTAATGCCATAAAAAGAGATGTAACTCCAGAGATTTTCAATAATTTAATCAGGTGTAACCATTTCTTCTGAAGTTCTGTCGTATTTTCTATCACAGTAAAAAGGACTACAGAGTATCCAAATATGTGGCTACAGGCAGCCTCAACAGCTGAATCATTTCATGAATGCAGCCTGTTGCTGGGCAATAAGGACAGTCTGCACAAATCAACACAGGCGTGGGAAATTCTACATGAACCTCTGCACTGACCCAAAATTGCTCAGATTTGGCTTTTGTGAATGAACTATAGTAAAGTCATGCAATTTTGATGAGAAAGGGGATGCATTTTTTAATATATATTTAATTGTTCTTTTGAGCTAAAATAGCTAAAAGTTTGATATTGATTTGCCATAGATTGACAAGGTAAGAGAGCTGGGGTTGTTCAGTCTGGAGAAAAGAAGGCTCCAGGGAGACCTTAAAGCAGCCTTCCAGTACTTAAAGGGGGCTTACAGGAGGAACTCTTTATCAAAGATTGGAGGGGCAAGATAAAGGTATTGGTTTTAAACTGGAAGATGGTATATTTGTATCAGATATTGTGTAGCTCAGTGGGAGAGCATCAGACTCCTAATCTGAGGGTCAAGGGTTCAAATCCTGTCCAGATATGAGGCATGTCAGAGTTGAGCTGATGGTCGGATTTGATGACCTAAAAGGTCCCTAAAAGGTGATTATGAAATTATGAAATTATGAAATGGGAACATGTTGCAAAGAGAAGTTGTGGATGCTTCATCCCTGCAATTGTTCAAAATCAGGTTGGATGGGGCCCTGAGCCACATGATCTTGGGAAAGATGTCTCCCCACTTTGTAGGAGTGTTGTAAATAGATTCTCTTCAAGGTCTGTTCCAACACAAACCATCCTGTATTTGTAACTTGACTCACTATCTCTTACAAGTACTCAGAGAACAACAGGAATATCTAAAAAAAAAAAAAAACCTATTATTCTGGATCTGAAGGGGAATGAGCAACCTGATCTAGTGGTAGGTATCCCTACCTTTGGCAGGGGGGGTTGGGACTAGATGATCTTTAAGGTCCCTTCCAAGCCAAGCTATTCTATGATCAGATTCACCTTGTCCCACTTTGATAGAACTGTCATGAGCTCCTTTAGCAGTTGTCATCTGTGATGATGGACAATAAACAAGACTGCAATAGGTTTTGGAGTGGGGAAGAATCATCTATCACCAGTGCTGCTCCACTCTTTAGGCCAAACTCATTGTTCAAGGCTCACAAAATCAAAATCAGTTAAGGGTATTTCTTTTTCTCTAATGAAATTATTTTGTGTTTATTTTGTACTCTATTGTGCATCCTCCTACACGTCCACCCACTATTTACTCCATGTAGTAACAAAGCAGAAAAACAAGGCTTGCTGTTGTCCTGGGAGATTATTTTGTGTTATCACTAGTTTGCATTTTATTAACTGGTGCCCTCAGGGGACATGGCATCACCAACATTTGTGATTTCATTTTAAGTTTTACAATATTTGTCCATCTTATTCTGTAGGGGGGAAGGGGAAGAGAAAAGAAAATAGAAATAAAAAAGAATGATAAAAAGTCAAATACTGGAAGTTTAGCCTAAAAAAAACATATGCAGGCTTATATACAAACATATGTATTATTTCTAAAAGTCATGGCTTTTTTTTTAATCTGTTCTCACTATTTAAAGGCTTGATTTGTGATTTTGAGAACTGGTGGTTGGTCATTTAGCAGAAATTGCCTGGGTTTTATTTTCTTCCATTGAGGATAAAGTAAAGTAAAAGGATAGGATTCACCATTTGCATAAAATGGGAACATGCACTAAAGTTAATATTAATCCTTTCAGAAATCTAATTTTTTTTTCCTTATTTTTCTTATTATTATTTACCTCAGCACTAATAGATTCTTACCTCTCATTCACAGCCTAAATGAAGGCAGGGTATTAAAGCAGAAACCAAAATCCTTGAAAAAAGAATTACTGCTTGCCTTGAGTTACTCCAACTTTTCTATTCTTATTCAAGCACAGAAAACTCCTAGGTTTACTGAGCACTAAAAATTCATTATCTGTATTGATTTCAAATTATCCCAGTCTTTTGGAAGTTGACTACAGAGAACAGAATGGTGAATAGCCATATTTCACTAAGAATGTTACCTCTTCGATTTCACATTTAGCTTTCTGCCTTTACATCAACGTTCTACCTTAACTACTTTTGATGAAGCAATTTTCCAGCTGCAGTTGTTTTCTTTCTTTAAAGAAAGGAGTTTTGATTGGCATTTGTGAAGGAAATTAAATTTCAAACAATATTTAAAGGGAGAAAATGTCTGTTATGTAACTAAAAAATCTAAAAATGGAAACAGTTTTTAGTTATTAATATGGAATTTTTAGAGCATGAAACAAATGGATCCTATCATGCATGAATCAGTATGAACTACTGAACATACCTTTTTATTCATTGCTGCATAAATGTTCTATGACTGATTATGATTTGTAGTGAATTACGGAAAAAAAAAAAAACCAAAAAACAATCAAATGGCTGTAGAAATACAAAAGATACCTGGACCTACTGGTGAGTTTTATGTATGTTCTCATGTCATGCCTTGATAGCAATGGGATGGGAGGAAATGACAATTAATAATGACTCTGTAGTATTCTGGTTTGGTGAAACACTTACAAATTTGACAACTCCTAGGTAGTACCATTTGTATCTTTTAAAAGACTTTCCCGTGTCTGTCTGGATGCTGTTTTTCTCATATCCACATTTGCAAGTTTTGTCATGAACACTGAAGTAATGAGAAAGTTAATAACCAAGGATGAAGCCAATGCAGTCAATACAGAGCATAAGTGTAACACATTACCTGAGTGTATTTATGAGACCTGTCTACACTGTTCTGTCAGCTTTCTCTTGAGAGCCATGATCATCCTTAGACATAAGCAAAGTGGAAGTGCCCCAAGGTTGAAAGGATTCTGTCTGTATCTGTGCTGCTTGACCAAGGCACAAGTTGCTTCAGACATGCTGATATTCCACAAGATTTTCTAGCACCCCTGAGAAATTTCAGGTAGCCCTTGAGCTGCGCTCCACTTGTGACCCCTCAGGATGTTTGCCCTAAGGAATTGTGTCTGCCTCTCACCATTATCTACCAGCTCTTCTGATTATCAGGAAAATGTGGGAAGGAGGGAGAGAAGATGAATCCAGACCCCTAGGCTATTAGCCTTCTCCAGTTTCCAAAGAGCTGTCTATACCTGTATCTACCAGCGTACAAGAAAACAGCATAACAAGTACTTGCCTCACAGGCTTAGCCTGCCTAAATCCTTGATGACACATGATGTCCTTTCCCACTGGAGATGGGACAAGCAACACAGCCCACAGTCACTCTCCATTGTTCCTTACCTGAGCATCCTCTTCAAGAAAGCTTTGCAGTTGGCCTCAGAACAGCAGAGCACTTGAGTCCTCATCAGTGCTGGGAGAGATGGAAAACTCTCATGGAGCTCTTCTATGAAGAAAAAAAGTGGGAATAGGGAGGTAAGGCACCTGCCAGAGCACCAAGTCAAGAGAATTGTGCCAGCAGAACAAAGGTGCCACAGTTCTGTAGGTCTGTCTATGCAGAGGTCCCCTCCTGACTCAAGCCATGATCTCTCATGCTAATGACCATCCCCATGGGTTCTCAGTGCGAGCAGAGGCCATCTTTCCCAGCACATGGGATGGCAATAACAAGAGCAGAATAGATTTCCATCGCTGGCACTTTTACGTGTCATTGTATGCTCTCTGGGGTTCTGGGCTGTGGAGTAACACACAGCTCTGTGGGGGTGGTGGCAGCAGCTTCAGGCTGGGCTGTGTCCAGGAAAAGGGTGAGGATGGTGCTTCCCCATGGCACCTTGGCCTCTTGGCTAGCAAAGTGTCCCTCAGGAGGACTGGAGACCAAGGGGAGGTGGGTATTCAAGAAGTTTGGCATCAGAGGGTGATCTTACAAGACAACACAGAGACCAGGTATTAAGACTAGAAATCTGGTGGTGCTCATTTTCTGTAAGTACCCAGAGGCACTGAGTGTATGTAAGGAGAAGACATCTTTCCATGGTGTGTACAAAGCAAAGCAGCAAGATACACAGAAGGGCACAGAGAGCTTCCTTATTCCTTTACTCACTGAAAACTTTACATATGTAACACAGTACAGTGTATATGTTTGCAAAAAATGCATTTACATTGTTAGTCATTCACAGAATGATGAATTAATTAAAATCAGAATATTTCTGATTTCAAGATGAAGCAGTCCTGTTTGTGGTTTGTTCTTTTTTGTAAAAGGGAAATGCATAGGTCAGACATTATATCTGGCATTAACATTAGTCTCTTAGTTTCACACATAGATTAAAATCTTAATACTTTGTGGCTAAATCTCACTACCTGAAAAGAAGGGGATAGAAATCCTCTTTATCTGGTCTCATTTGTCCTTCTCTGCTTGTGATGAATAACCTACAGTCATTTGCAGAGCACTTAGCAAGAGCAACAAAATTCAGGATTGGGACTTTCTACTGTTATGTAGAATCAGAATAATTTGGATTGGAAGGGACCTTAAAGATCCTCTAGTTCCAACTCCCTTGCCATGGGCAGAGACACCTCCCACTAGACCAGGCTGCTCAGTGCCTCATCCAGCCTGGCCTTAAACACCTCCAGGGAGGGGGCATCCACAACCTCTCTGGGCAACCTGTTCCAGTGTCTCACCACCCTCACTGACATCTCTGTTAAAAAACCTGAAAGTGGAAAGGGGAGAGAAAAAGATGCTGAGGAGAAGCACAGAGAGACTTTTCTTCTAGTAATTCCATGAAAAATTCCTAGGAAAAGTAATGCCAGGCTCAAAAATAGATGTTAGCATTTCTCTACCACTACTAGTGAAAGGAAGCACTCCTCACCTATATACTCCTACAGTAAGGAAAGTGGGGAGCATGGGGAATTACATGGGGCTCCTTGCAGAAGCTCTTACACTGCCAGCCCCTCTGGCTTTGACACCATGCTTCTTTTTATTTCCAGATTTACTGTAGAGAAAGTTTTCTCTTTTGTAGCTTGTTGACAGGGATATGGCAGCCACCAGTTCTTTTGTACACACTGAGCTCTAGCAAACGAGCAACTCAAGAAAAACAAAACTCTTCCAAGCTGGCAGCACACTAAATAAAATACGACATAGCCTTTCTGTAAATCAAAGAAATGCAATTCATAATAAAATCTAAAATGAAGAATTTTCTACAGAAGCTTAGAGAAGGAAAACATTAGATAGGAAATGAGTAGAGTGAGTTTCTCTTGGCTCATCATCAGGGTATTTAAAGGAATGTTTCCTGAAAGTCAAAAGGAAGAAAAGATGGAGACAAGCTATAGCTGGTTCAGGAAAGGCTTCTATAGCTCTTTTGCTCTCAAAGGACCTGAGTCATTAAGCTGTTGCTGTCTTGAATTAGCCAGATGAATCACAGAGTCATAGAATGGTTTGGGTTGGAAGGGACCTTAAAGATCATCTAGTTCCAACACTCCTGCCATGGGTAGGGGCACCTCCCACTAGACCAGGTTGCTCTGTCCCTTGTCCAGCCTGGCCTTAAACACCTCCACAACCTCTCTGGGCAACCTCTCCCCAGTATCTCACCATCCTCACAGGAAAGAATTTCTTTCTTATCTCCATCATGAATCTCCCCTCTTCCAATTTGCAACCATTACTCCTTGTCCTGCCATCACATATTCTACTAAAAGGTTCTACCCCAGGTTTTCTGTTGCCCCTTTCTGGGCAAGCCTGCCTTGGATGACTCTAGGGCTGGGGCCTTCACCATCTCTCTGAGCAACCTCTTCCCAGCGTCTCACCACCCTCATGGCGAAAGAACTTCCTAATGCCTACCCTAACCCCGCCCTGCTCTAGTTTTAAACCACTGCCCCTAGTCCTGTGTCTCCATGCCCTGACAAACAGCCCCTCCCCAGCTTTTCTGTAGCCCCTTCAAGCACTGGGAGGCTGCTGTGAGGTCTCTCTTGGTGCCAGCTTCTCTTCTCCAGCCTCAACAGCCCCAGCTCTCTCAACCTGTCCTCGTACTAGAGGTGCTCCAGCCCTCAGATCATCCTCATGGCCTTCCTCTTCCAGTTTAAAACCTCATCTCACGGCTCCCCTCCCTGCTCCAGAGTCCCCTCCCCAGCTGTCCTGGAGACCCTTTAGTGTGCAGAAGGGTCTCTAAAGCCTCTCTGGAGCCTTCTCCATATTGAACTTCTCCCCCCCAGCCTCAATTGTATGGGTTTGGGTTTTTCAGACTGGAGGGATAAACATTACATGCTTCTCTCAACCAGGTTTCATTAATTTCCTGAAGTTCCCACTCCTGATTTCCCTATCTTTAGTCTAACCATTAATCTTGCCTTTAGTTGGGATGCTAAAACTCATCATCCCAACTTAAACTAAAGCACTCCTTGCATTTCTGGAGCCAAATTTAGATGATGTGCTGTCTTTAACCCCCAGTCCTGACCTTGTAGCCCATCTTTCCTTTCCCTATTCTCATCTGCTTTGTATAAACTGAAGAACTTTTTATTTGCCTGAAAATTCTGCCTTTGAGGCAGATAAAGATCCAAACGACCGCAGAAAGCTTTGTAATGAATGCCAGCCCCTTGAACTACACTCAGGAACTAATTAGCAGCTGATGTAGTAACAAGTCAAGAAGCTGTTAATTCACACTGCAAAAAAGTCAAGCCTACCTGGGTAATTCATTGTCAACACACTCCTTTAGACAGATGTTTACAGCTGGCACACACATACAGCACATGTGTACACACGTCTGTCATGGACTGTGTATACACACACACACACTGAAGTTTACAGGTGATACCCTCTCACTTAAGTGCAATTAAGTACGGGTTCTTGAATAGAACTTTCCCTGGTTTAAAAAAACAGTGCTTACTTTACTGGGAAAGACCATGGACCTTGACTGTTTGTATGCCACTAAGGGAGACACAAAACCATGACAGGTCACAGATCATGTTTGCATCTTTATTTCCAACCAAAAGGAATCAGTCTTTCCTCAAGTCTCCCTGATAAGAGATCCCTTCCATGAACAATGCATAGCAAATGAGATGGAGATAACACATAACAGGATTTGCTGCATGAATATCAAAAATTGAGACTGGTCACACCTTCTCATGACACTCCCAGCAGATTATGCAGGTTGACTGTGCTTTAGTGCTCTACTTCTGGCCATGCTGATGCTTATTATTTCAGCTAAAACACAGCAATATTTTTCATTAGGTCCTGTGCACTGTAGCTGGGCACCCCAAGGTGCCCTGCTATGCTGCCATGCTCCCTGGTGCTTCATGGACACAGGGAGGTTTTATGCATGGTCTTCTCAATTCTTTAGCCTGGAGACTGAGGGGAGACCTCATTCATGTTTATAAATATGAAAAGGGTGAGTGTCAGGAGGATGGAGCCAGGCTCTTCTCAGTGACCTCCAATGACAGGATAAGGGGCAATGGGTGCAAGCTGGAGCACAGAAGGGTCCACAGGAAAGGTCCTGAGAAAGAACTTTTTCACAGTATGGGTGACAGAAGAGTGGCACAGGCTGACCAGAGAGGGTGTGGAATCTCCTTCTCTGGAGACATTCAAACCCCTTCTGGATGCTTTCTTGTGTGACCTGATCTGGGTGTTACTGCTCTGACCTAGATGGACTAGATGATCTCTTGAGATCCCTTTCAGTCCCTGATATTCCCTGATATTCTGTGTAATTCCTTTCAGAAAGTAATGCAGCTGTGGGGCTTCAGACCAAGGCAGACATTTCTCATGATTCTTTCCTTCTCTGTCAGAACCATTTTCAAAATGCTGCCAAGTAGCATGGAGAGACCACCAGTGAATGCACAGTCTTCCTGAATGCACATGAACAAATTGTCACTAGCATATCTATAGTCAGATGATAGTACCTCAGGGAACTTCACAGGATCACTAAAAGCACATCATTCCTCCCCCTAAATATCTTCTACAAGTAAATGTACTGATGGTGTATTGCTTTCAGACTCAGCCAGCAAAATCTGACTACTGGTGCAGGTAATCAGTCTTTGATCTTCAGGATGTCAAAAGCCAATTTCCTAGAACTGTGCTAAGTTCCTCTTGGAGCAATAACAGAAAGCTGAATGTGAGTTCCCCTCAGCATGAAGAATCTCATGGAAACCTCTCAAAAACTATTTTGCTGCTTATCAGTAGCTAGTCTGGTGCTTAGTTTGGCATGGGCAGACAAATCATCACTTTTTTTAGTGACAACAAGCACAGTTCTGAAGAAGACACTGCCCTTCCTACATCATAAACAGCAGCAGAGAGATAGACATTTGTCCACACATAGGTAACCAGGGGTGTGTGTGCACAGTTAGGATTATATAATTATGCTGTAACTGATGGAACACAGAATTCTTTATTTCAACCTCCATCCCTTGTAATTCACACCTAAGTGATGATCCATGATAGTGCAAGGCATGATTAACCAGTAGTAGGTTACTATTCAGGTAGAGGTTAGAAAGATTCTAAACAGAAGATCTCTGTAAGTTCAATTTTTTTGCACATTTGTTTTGAAATGGAACTTCTGCTGTCAAGGGAGTAATGCCCAGGTGTTCTTCTCTCATCCTGAAAATCCAAATTATCTTTTTTAATCTTAGTTTATGAAGCCTTTGCTTCATAAGAAGCACTGGTAAGAACAACTATAACAAGGCAAAGACCCTGCTTCTGACAAATCCAGGTGCAGATATTCATAGAATAGTTTGGGTTCAAAGGGACCTTAAATATCATCTAGTTCCAACCCCCCTGCCATGGGCAGGGACACACTACATCAGATTGCTCAGTGTCTCATCCCAACCTGGCCTTAAACACCTCCAGAGAGAAGTTCACACCAGAGGCTGGCAAAGATTGGGGTCTTCATCCTGGCTGGGGTCAGTCCTGGAGCCAATGTGACAGAGAAACTACCAACAGTGAGTCAGAAAGAGCTGAGCCTCAGGAAACTGAGGTTCTCCAGCACCTCAAAATCCAACCACAGGCTCTTTAAAATCCAGGATCACCTCCTCATCATGTGGGGACACCCACAAAGAGAGAGGTGGGAATTCTTGGAGCTACCCAGAGACTCATCCCTTTGGTCAATGGCTCATCCAGCCTGGCCTTAAACACCTCTAAGGAGGTCCTTGATTATAACAGAGATCTGCAGCCCTACATCCCCTTCAGCTTAGGAACAGCCTTGTACTGTAAAAACTTTCAGGGGAACTTTAAAACAAGTATTTGTCCAGTTCCTTTTTGAATTAATGGAACATTTTAAGATTCGCAACATTCTATGACAAGAAGTTTCATAATTTAAATATACACCATGTGAAAAAAGTATCTTGTCTTGATATGATTTCAACCTGTTATCTGCATGGAAATAAAGGTCTTTACACCCCAAGAGGATGTGGAATAAAAGCTATGTATTTGAAAGATGCAGGAATAGAAGGAAGATACTGAAGGTAGAAGTGGGAGAGAAGTATTTTTCAATTGAGATATGAATTTCTCTTTCTTTTAATTACCATGACAGGAACAAAGGAGAAATATTTCTGGGAGACTGGAGCAATAAATGACCATTTGCTAAGCATTTTCCCTGGGTGTTTCACTTGGCATATTACAACCCAGCTGGCACTACTCTGCTTCCTGGAGAATGGGCAGGTATGGGGTTTACATGTGGCACCATGACACAATTTCAGACACGTTCACTGCACAAACAAGCACAGTGTGGTTGGGTGAACACCCTGTGCTGGAATCATATGAGGAGCTCATTGTTCAGCATTTAAGCAAGTTGACTTATTAGACAGATTAGAGCATTCTCAGAACAGTACAAGGCACTCAGATAAGGAAAGGGCTGACTCCAGCACCCAAAGTAACTTGAGAAACTCAGGAGGACTCAGATATCTGTTAGTTGATATGTGATGGGCATAAATTCCCTTTGTATTTTGCAGGACATCAGTCTAGCCCCCATTTCAGTAAACCCATTTGCAACCTTATTTTAGTACCTTGCATTAAAATGCCATAAGATTTGCAACAAATAAACAAAAGCTCTTTACCAGGAGAGGACTCCAGCTAATTTGCCACATACATGAAGTGCACAAGGCTCACCACAAATAGGAAGTATATAATGGACACTGCAAACTAGGATTTAATTATTCTGGTTTGTTCCTGTTGAGCATCTGACACGTATTTTCTGCAAAAGCAAGTAGGAAGGTATGTGGCTTTCATCCTTTCTAGGCAGGAATTCCCTCCTTCACTCCAAATATTAAAAGATAAGAAGTACTATATGTAGAGGAGTGTATTTGTCTATATGGCTACCTGTATACTGGGTCAATACAATATTCCCTCTGCATGTATTAGCATCATTTGTTTCCTTGTTATTCCTGCTGTCAGTAGCAAGGGTGATAATGGATTTGTTATTTGTGGAATTAACAATCTATGACTGGGAAGCAGACCTGACTGTAGCACTCCTATTTCTATGATATATCTGTAATTATGCATTCGGGAAATTTGACAGCAAAATGTCAAAACAAAAGCAGATTTGCTCTGTTGAAGGTACTTGAAGAGCGTTACATCAGAAGCTGGTATCTGGTTCAGACAGGCTATTTACTGCAACAACAACAACAAAAATAGCCTTTTGAAATACTTCAAGCTGTCCATATCTCATGTTAAAAGGCTACCCTCATTCTTTGTTACTTACTTACCAGCAGAGCAGGGGTCAAAGATGAACCACAGTCACCAAAAGAGTTAAAGGAAATGATCACTTCAAAGAGCTGATTTCCTGGAGCTTTGAAAAGAGAGGGTTTCCTTCAGTAGCACTGAATAGTTACAGCTGAACACATCTCCTGCTTTACAGGCATTGCTAACACCAGCGTGTGGCATCACTGATTTTCACAGAAACACAGAACCACAGAATCACAGAATATCAGGGATTGGAAGGGACCTCAAGAAATCATCTAGCCCCATCCCCCTGGAGCAGGAACACCCAGATCAGGTGTTCAGGTGTCCAGGAGGGTTTGAATGTCTCCAGAGAAAGAGACCCCACAACCTCTCTGGGCAGCCTGTGCCCCTGCTCACTCACCCTCACTGTGAAAAAGTTCTTTTTCATAATTCTGTGGAACCTCCTCTGTTCCTGCTTGTACCCATTGCCCCTTGTCCTATCATTGGGAGTCACTGAGAAAAGCCTGGCTCCATCCTCCTGACACTCACCCTTTACACATTTATAAACATGAATGAGGTCACCCCTCAGCCTCCTCCAAGCTCAAGAGATCCAGCTCCCTCAGCCTTCCCACAGAAGGAAGAACCCTTCATCATCTCTGTGTCTCTGAGCTGGACTCTCTCTAGCAGTTCCTTCCCTAAATGAGGGCCCCAGAACTGGACACAATTCTCCACATGTGATCTCACCAGGGCAGAGCAGAGGGGGAGGAGAACCTCTCTCCACCTACAGACCATACTCATTCTAATATGCTGCAGGATGCCATTGGCCTTCTTAGCCATAAGGCTTATGCTCAACCTGCTGTCCACCAGGACCCACACAGGACAATGTGTATCTGCTTGAAGGAGATACCATAGTACTGTAGTACTCACAGGAGACTGCACCAAGCTCCAGAAAGTGACAATGATGAATCCTCTCATTCTCTGTGAGGGAAAACATATTTCTTTCTTTACCCTCCTATATCAATACTTCCCATGTTTATGAACCACTGAAAAGGCAGTGGGAGCTAATTCTACAAAAATCACCTATGTGATACATTCCAGATTGCAGTTGAAAGTGGAGTTTAATTGTTTATCTAAGAGTTTGGGGTTTGAATGTCTCCAGAGAAGGAGACCCCCACAACCTCTCTGGGCAGCCTGTGCCACTGTTCTCTCTCAGCACCAAGAGTTCTGATCACCAAGAGGCTTTAAGTTCAATGTATTAATTTTTATAAAGGGATATCATTCCAATCCTGCTATTTGCAATGAGCATAACAAGACTGCAATTAGTACAAATATCAAGCTCTGTCTTTTGCTAGACTGTTTTACATGGGTGATAAGAAAAGACTGACAGGGAAATTAGGGTTTTGTGCCACAGAGACAGGTGTGACTTCTGTACCTGTACTGAAGGTTTCCATCAGACCCATGTGAAAAGAGACATCTGAGCATTCAGCCTGGAAAATCTATGGTGGCTGTCACACAGCACTCTCTCTCTTCACCTTCTTAATTTTTATTTTGCTTTTGACAGTTGGTAAGTCATCTTTTTAATGGCTCACCACAGCTTTAATGCACAACTTCAGACCAAATTGTTTGAAACCATGATTTAATTCATGGAATCTATTAAAAAATGTGTTGACAGCCTTCATTCCAGGAAGAAAATGTTAATTACTTGTATCACAGTAGCACTCAAGATTCAGGCCATATTGCCCTAGATTATAGATATGCATGGTTCTTCTATCTGACTGTTTTTTTCTCAGAATGGAATTGACTGATGTACCACACTGCCACACTTCTTTTGCACACTACCCAGCTAGCTGTTATTGTATGGGTGAGGAATGCTGCCAAAGCCATGTTCAGTGAACTATCTAAAGTCACAGAGAGGTCTGTGACAAAGCAAAGAATTGCTTACACTGACCTAAGCCTTTCTTTGGCACAGTAAGAATGAGCAGACCTGAAGACATGATGTCTAATACAGTAAGAGAACTTGTATGATGGGGAGATGGGCTATTTAAATTCTCCAGAATTTTGCATCCTGAAGCTCAATTTTGAGACATCCTTGGGTTTGGGACTCTGGAAAAAAAAAAAATAACCCTGCAAGTCCACCAAACCCAAAAAGCTTCCCACTGGGCACTCAAAATCTGGGGCACCCAGACAGATCAGTGGCTGCTCGCAAACATTTGCTCTTACAACTGTGATTTGACCTATATAAGAGAGTAATTCAGAAAATGTCTGGAGTCTTGTTTTGTTCAACAGATCTGTAACTGATATGGGCTAATGAAATAGCATTCACCATAGTTCCTAGCCAGATTCACAACAACTTCTTGGTCCATCTGTTCACTGAAGACGCAGCATTTTACATATCTCTTTGTATCCATATTTGCAAATCCTGTATTTAACTTCCTCCACTATATTTATGATTTTATCTCAGTCAGAAATACAGAAACAAGTGGATTCAACACAGAAAATCATATAGATTTGGTACTGTAAAAACATAAACCCCCACTCTGAAAAAGAACCCTCGAACCAGCACGCTTGAATCTTTCCTGCTCCTCAAAAATACATATTTATGTGAATTCACTTTAGAGCACTTTCTCTTCCACCAATAACGGACCACAAATAGCTAAAGTGAACACCACATGAATAACGAATAGGCTAAATATTAATCATTCAAAATATTCACTTAGTACTTAGAATTTTTAACTACTTTAAAAGAACGACAATTTTATCTGTTAACGATGTCTTAAGCAAAAAAGGAAATGAAATTACTAAGTAAGGATTTTATTTTCTGCAACTTCTGAGGATGGTTATTACCGAGCTTTTCTATAAAAATTATCCTTACAGATACAGGTTATGTGTTGGAACAACAGCAATTTGAAATATGCTACTGAATTCTTCCTTAGAATTTCCACTAATAACTTGTATTTCTCTGTTTATAACATAAAGGCAAGAACTCTTTAGATTAGTTTTCCCCAACAATACCATTTAGTTTGCACATACAAATGAAGCCATAACATTTCAGAAACTGTGCCAAGTCATAAACATTAAAATTTTTTAGTGGTTGAAAGGATGTGCATGAAAGAGTTAAGTTTTGTCTTCAACACTGTGGCTGTTTTCTTTTATTGTCTTAACTGCCAGGAAAGGAAGCCTGATTATAAAAGACTGATGGAAAAAATAAGTTAAAGGAGCCCACGTCTCATTTATGAATTTTTAAATGGAGATATGCACAAGGAACCCTCTCGTTTACACTCAGTCTGTGTAGAAAGTGTGCAAATTCATTTCCTCAGAGTTGTTGTGCCCCACTGACTTACTTCTCTTTCTTTTTTGAGTAATAGGCTGTTGGTGAAAAGGGGTTAAACAGAGTTTCTAAATGAAAAAGTGTTTTATTGTGTCAAGTGTCAGGAAGTGAGTAGAGGTGCAAAGGAAAGAGAGCGAGAGAATAAGATCGTTAGAGCTGATACCATGAAGTGTAACATAAATTCAGAGATGACAGAGCAGGTGAGGTCTTTGAAATGCAGCCATCACAATCATGTTGCCTACAGCTGAGAATCCACAGAATAAGAGAAAGAAAGAAAGAAGAAAAATAAAAGGAAAAGCAAACAAACAAAAAAAGAAAATAAAGAGAAAAAAATGAGAGAGGGGGGAGGAAGAAAAGAAAAAGAAAGAAAAAGCACAACCACAATGCAAATGTGATTTAAATACAGAGCAACAGACTTTACTATATGAGACCTACCAAAGCAATATTTAAAAAAAATCCAATATTTAAAAAATAATCCACACCTACCGTAGGAAGTGTGTAATTTCTCTTTATCAAGTAACTCTCTCACAATGCCAGATCTTGTCTCGTATAATCAAATTAGAAACATAAATTGCAGGAACATTTGGCCTTACACATATTGTTACTTTGAGTATTTATTTTATCTTGTCAGATACCACAAAGTTTGACAAATTCATTTGTGCTTACAGTGAGAAACTCTAGTATTGCATGTAAGAGTATATATTTGCTGCAACAGAGAAGACAAGTTTATACCAAGCAGTCTTTTTCCTTCACGGAGTTTTTTCATGGCTGGAGAACGAAACTATCACAGGAAATTTCCTTTCTATTCTTTTCTCTTAGCATTTCATCTGGTAGGCAATAGTTACTACTCATCTTAAATGTCTCAGCTGCACCTATCCCTGAGGGCACAATCCTGTAGCCAGGATCACTTAGACAAAGCTCACATTGAAGTGAACAGGAGCATCATGCACAGAAGGCTAGAAGTCCCTTGTCTGGTTATTCAGAGGAGTGATATACAAGGTGGGCCAAGCTTTCAGATGGTGTAAATCAGTGTAGCTCCACCTCAGCACAACAGAGTGAAAGAAAAAAAAAAACAAAACAACAAACTAACAAACAAACAAAAAACCCTACTCCACAACATTAGGACTCCTCCGGTCAAAATGCTGCACCTAGTTATGATGAGAGAACATATAAGAACTGTATTTCATCAAAGAGCAAACTTTTCAGGCTCATACAAGATTCATTCCTGTTTACATTAGATGTCAGATTCCCAGCACTTTCTTTTGCTGTTAATGTAACAAGAGCTGCATTGCATCTCATGAAATCTATTTAAGTTTCAGAGTTAGGAAGGGGAGGACAACAAACTTTTCAGGGAAAGGATTAGAAAGGAAGGCTCTAGGAGTCAGTATGAGAAATGAGCAGCATCTAGACAGACTTGTAAAGAAGAGAAACAAGGCATAATGACAAAATCATAAAGGGGAAAAAAAAGACTTTTTCAAATTCAAACATTCATGTGCTACCAAGTATTCTGAAACAAAAACAGTTTTAAAGATTTGCCATTATGGGAAAGTGTTTGATGCAGTAATTTATATGTCATTTGCTTAGATGAGAAAGTCAACATAGGACAATGCTCTAATAATTAACATTTAAGTTGTCATGTATAAACAATTACTACAATATCTCTTTTTTTTCTATGCCACAAGTATATGTCTTATGTTCACCTATAAAACAAGAACAAAGGACTAAAGAAAAGTTTTAAAAACACAGGCATCTTCAAGAGTGGAGAACTTTTATCCTGTTGACTCTTTTTTAAGCAGCCATGGTGAAAACAAGACTGGTTAATTATTCTGTAAAACCAAACTGAAGCTGACTACTGTAGAAGCTATTGGTGTAAGGCTGCAAGAAGGGCAGTAAGTTCCAGTTTGTTTTCCTCAATGACTACTACTGACAAAACATCCTAATTTGGAAAAGGTATTTTGGGGAAGGAGTCTTTCTGTCCTGAAATCTATGCATCCCAATGGACCAGGTTGTCCATTCAACATGTTTCCAAAGAGCTTTTAAATATAGATACACCAACTGATGATATTTTAGACCTCCTCTCTACCCACTACTCACTCAGTATTTATGGTACAGTTCTTTTCACATCTGTTAACAGATACATTTCATTACTTTGAACAGCAGAGGCAGGACTAGATGATCTGTAGAAGTCTCTTCCAACCTCAACTGTTCTATAGTTCTGTGATCTTATCAAAGGAAGAGCTCTGCTCCTTTTAGTAGCCACTGTTTCAGGAAAAAGTTCATCTCAGATTTCAATGGTTTAAACTCCACCTTTGCTCTCACACACACACCATTTCCTAGTAGAGAGATGTCTTGGACAGTGTGCTTTCTGTTTCTGTAACACTTCCACAACTGCATTTGGCAAGGCAAGGACAAACTCTAGAATAACTGAGGGAATTCTCAGACTTTAAATTCATGCCCTGATTCTTTTCTTTTTGTTGTTATAAATTGTATTTCTACTGTTCTCTATTTCTACCTGCATTCTTACTTGTATCCTGATACATTCTAGTCAGTGCAGCCTCAATGGTGAACAGCAGAACTCCCATGATGTTCTTTCCTCTCCTTGGAAAAGGGTATGTTCAATGAATTTGCAAGTAACTTCTCGAATTCTGGTAAATAAATGGAAAAAAATGGTTCCTACTCTTCTTCAATTATCCAGATAAATGTGTGTCTGGTGCATCATCGTGTTCTTTATTTTCCATCACTCTCTTATCTGAGACAGATTTTTCTAATGTACAGTATTTAGATATGATGTCTGGCAGGAGTGGACATTTTGGTTCTTTAGTGGCAAGGGAGTACTTAGAGATAACAAAGTGCATTAGGTAAGTACACAGAAAAAGCAAAAGCTTGATCCCAGATTAAAAGGACAACAAGACAGTTTAGTTTAAGAAGTTTTATTTCATAGACAGAGTGCTGGCCTTTATGCAGGACATAAAGAACATCTCGCAGCAAGGAAGGACTGCCCTATGTGACAGATTTGCCCTCAGCAGCCATGTGTCTGAGTACAACTACCTTCTGTGGACTTTGTGTGAAAAGAATCTCAGCAGGAAGACAATAGAGCTCTTGCTGTGAATTGATTTCTCACTAGAATTGGAACAATGATGTTGGATTTTTTTTCCAAGTGGTCACTGAGATCACCGCTGCCTGCTCCATCCTGTGACCTCATTTGGGGCAAATCTTAGGTAAATCTGAGAGCTTTCCTATGCAGCCCAGGGACCATCATGGAGCAGGGTCTGAGCAGGGCAACAGTCATTCTTGGCCACCCACAAGCACATCTTTCTCTGTGTAATGGAGCTGGATGCTGTAGTGCTGGGTGTCACTCACGCTGCTGCTTCAGCTTGAATCCCACAGAATAAAGCAAATATTCACAAAATCAGTTAAATCTTTTTGGCAATTACAGAAATGGATAGAATAGTGAAGGGGGAAGAAATAGATACAGTCCTCTGGAGAGTTTTATAATTTGACTAAAGGTATTACGGATAGCAGGGACTTTACAGGCTGTCAGCATTAACATTAGCAGTTTTTAACCATGACCTGAGCTGTGACAAGTTGTTTCCACACTGTCAGTCTCTCTGCTTGAGCTGGCAAGTCATACACAGTAAAACTGTCCAGACTTTAACTGTGCAGTTACTTAAAAAGCCTATCTGGTGCATTTGCCTGTCCCACCAGTATGAAGAGAGCCTGGAAAAGTCTGAGTGACCTGTTAATCCCAGCAATGTTATTGGATAGTTAAAAACAAAACATCAACATGCACCGTAAGGTTGGCCTGAGAATCCTCACTGCCTTTCTACTCCAGCAGAGTTTTTTAGAAAATACCTCACTGCTGCTCAGTGCAGGCATTGATTAAAATACCAGTCACCAAAGAATTAAATTAAAGGAATTTTCCCACCATTTGACCACTAAAATGTTCATTCAAAAAACGTGACAAGTAGAAGATACTCCTTATTTAGGAGTATGCATGCCATTAATTTTTGACATCATCTGGACTTTTTGCTGTGTCTGTGAATCCAGCAGAACTTTACAAATCCTGATTTGAGCAGCCTGGTTAAGCCAGAGTGGGATGGCAGGTACTGTGCACAAGAAGGTAATGTGAGCATGTGTGACCTGAGTTATCATGTCCCCAAACTGGTCAGCAGACTAGGCAACAGTTGCTCCTCAATTTAGAAACGGCAAATAAAACTTAAATACTTTTTTCAATCTGAACTCTCTTGTGCCAGATTATATGTGAATAAATTCTTTCCTTGCTTTCTTAACCAAAAGTACTGCATTTCCTTAAAGATCACCCAGTTACAACCTCCCTGCCATG
>VZTY01018242.1:0-74294 GCA_013400935.1 Turnix velox | reverse complement strand
CGGGTCATTCTGTGATTCTGTGATTCTGTGATTCTGTTTTCAGGTGATTAAGAAGGTGGATTACAGTTGCATGAAGCCACTTTAGGTTACAACAAAAGCCTTTACTGATTTGTTCAGGGAAAAATCTAGTCCTTCCAAAAAGTGTCAAATTATTGGCACCAATTAGAGTGTGTCACCCATCAACTCCACTGTGATCCACTAATTCTCAATGCAGAAAATAGTTGTGCCTAAGGAAACTCCTCTGGGACTAATATCACTCAGCATGTCACCATGATGCTCACCAGTTGACTCCTGTGTTGCTTAAAAAAACACTGCCTTCTATAAAATATTTTTATTTCCTTCAGGTCCTTGTTGTAACTCCACTGTGACAGCCTAGGCTACACTGGAAACTTTCTGGCAATAACAGTTATTGCTGTTGTTTTCTCAGTTCCAGAGGAAAAACGAGGACAAATACTGAATGTTCATGAAAGTGCAAAACTGGAAAACAAAATTTAGATGGGGGGGAAAAGTGCAGAAGTTTTCTAATTATGAAAAAAGAAGCTAAATTTCTGCATTTTTAGTAGTAACTACTGTGAATGGGAGTTTGAATAAACTGGTTCAGCAGGCTGTTAAGAGTGTCACCACCAGCTAGTATTCTGGAGCTTCTAGAAATCCATGAGACGTAAGGAATTGTGTAAAATTTTTATTAGGGTAAGAAGCATTCGGACTCTTGCAAGATGAAGCAGGCCATCCAGTGGTTAGCATCACTGTGTGCATTTGCACCAGATTGTGTGAACAATTATTAATATCAGTAAAGCCACTGTGTTATATCTATTGCTAAAAAGTGGCAAGTCTTTTCTGCTAAAAAGAAATAATTTCAAATTAAAAATAAGCTTTGGTGGCACTGTAGGCAAATTTTCCTATAGATTTCAGACTACAAGATTTCTGGTGGTTTACTCTGAATATTTGAGAAGATGCATGTGGCACAGGCCTGTCTGATGAGAGATACACATGAACATATCACCCTGTAAATGCTTCAGCTGTCTTATCTATGCACAGAGACATACATCTACATATACAGACAGACATATTTATATATCTGGGCAGACACATAGTTAAGTGTACCTATTTATAAATTTAAAAATTACAGTAGCTGTATTACTCAAATATCTTGCAGGTATAAGTGGAAAATCATCCTTGAAACAAGAAAAATGTAAAGCATAAGTCATCTTTTGAATTATGTTACAGGACTCAGTCGGGAGAGCATTGCACTCCTAATCTGAGGGTCAGGGGTTTGAGTCCCCATCCAGGTATGAGGCTTGTCAGAGTTGGGCTGATGGTTGGACTAGATGATCTGAAAGGTCCCTTCCAACCTAGATGACTATGACTATGACTATGACTATTTTCTCCCGCTCTATACTCAAAAAAACTCAGACCCTCAAACAAGCAATTTCTTGCTGATTCAGACAATGTAAAATGACATTTTTGTTGTTCATTGCATCTCTTGTCCAATCAGCAGCTGCAGTCATGGAAATTATACATATTTACCAAAATCATAATGGGCAAAATCCTTTCCACATTCCTTATTCTGCCAAAAGTCCAATGTCTTCGATGTTTTACTTGGAACAATCATTCTCTGCAAGCCAAGCATGAAGAACCCAGGCTATGACTTCACTCACCTTCGTTATACATGGTTTACAGGGTTCAGTGGAGAATCAGACTGAATGGCTCTATGCAATTTGATAAATCTACATTCAGGATTTCACTCTGTGCAATTCTGATTATGTCAAGAAAATTTGTATATTTTGGGTGACTAGCTTTATATAAAAGAAAATAATAGTCCCAAAAGGATGATATATTTATGACTAGAAAAACAGTAGTGCATGTGTGATTCACTCTATACATATTTATTCATCTATCTGCTAGGACAATGTGCATAAAAATATGGTATAATTCATATAGAGCAGATCCACTCAGTCTTTTTAATAATGCAGAATGAAGTGATCTACACCAGAGATTTTATGCTGAGTCTCCTATTCTGTTAAGCAGGGAAGAAATTAAAAACCTGCTATATTTTTTGTAATATGGGAATATTTTGTATATTTTTAGCCTGATCGGGAAGCAATAAATATGTATTCCTAAATCTTTGCAGTACTCAGTTTTTATGACAACTACCTGCAGGTAGTTCCTATTAGATGCAAAATAAGGAGCTAAATTCAGTGGTTGCCTTCTGACTGGTTAAGAGTGTAGGAGGTTGTTAATTAAAACCTGAAATTGCTAGTATGCTGTCAGGAGATCAAGTGATCTGGGTTAGTATTTAAAGTTACAGGACAAAGATCTTGGGTTTTGTGATTTCCAAGGTGCTTTGGTCCTTCACGGGTCCTCCAGCAGCCTTAGCAGGAGGAGCCCTACATTCACTTTCTTCTCCAGGCACATGGACCATCCAGCCTTGGAGACAGAGCCCCAGCAATTCCCTAACTCAACTTGTAGAGAGCACAAGTAGCACAGACAGTTTCATGTTTTAGATGACCCTTTAGGGGATCTAGAGGAGACAAAGGAGCTGAGGAGAATAGTGACGTTTTAGCCATGGAAGAGATGTCCCAGCCTTCCACTTCCTAGGAAAGAACCTGTGGGTTGAAGGTGCTTCATCTTATACTCCTGCAGGAAGACAGACAAAATGTGTAATTTTTCCCCAAACTCTTTAAATGAGGGCTGTAGGAGAAAAGATGTGGGTTGGAGGTGCTTACACTTAGCTCTGAACTGGGAACTCAGCTTCTGAAAAGGGATTGAGCTGAGACACTTTTCTGTGCAATTTCTAATTGATTGTATTTGTGTAACTGCCTAATCAGAGCTGTGTTTCATCCTAATGCATATCAGCCACTGAGGAGAAGTAAATGCCCAGCCCTGGGTTTCAGATTTTCCTCTGGGACATAGGGCATGTAAAACACAGCACAGGAATTGCAATACCTGACTTAAAGTGCCTTGAGTTGGATCCCTGAAAATGTATAAATACAAATATAAAAGGCACAAATATAAAAGGCTTCAGTCCCACTTGATGCATTATTTTTGTTTACCTGTAAATGGTTATGGATCCTCACATACAGGATCTTCCACAAAATATTGATAAAACTCTTTTATAAAAAGAGTTAGAAAAAATCTTTTTAACTGTACTATAATTTTTAGATTTACACCAAACAAAAATGGAACAAACCCAATACAAATGACACTTGCAACCAATCACAAGGACACAACGGAATTCATGTTTCAGCATTTTCAACAAATTGATGCCTGATGCCTTTGCTGATGTAGTTAGGCAAGTTGTGGTAAAATGTCTGCTGAAATCAGTTTTCTCTGTGGAAAACTTTGTAAACCATATGAACATGGGGTAAAATGAGGTCCAAGCACTGAGTAGAAGAGGATCTAGCTCTCACAGTACTGACTTCCTGAGTAAGTCACTCACTTTCTCCCAGTAGAAAGTTGAAATGTGTCAAGTAAATTGTTTATTATGCTTGTTCCAACAAAGCATGTATGTGACAGATAGATCAAAGCTGTGAGCAAAAGGGGAACACAATGGAAAAAACATTAGATAATAATTCGTATTGTTACAAGAATAATATAGTTGTTATGAGAGCTACAAACCATTAATCTTAGCAGAAAAACTCTAGAAGCTGAAATCCATCTATGTTTTCCTTTCCTAAGGCACTAAAAGAAATGAAGTCAGAGACCTACAGGCCCCACAGAGATATGCCACATTTTTATTTTCTCAGTCTCCTATAGAGATAACAATGGATCCCAGAAGGCTCTTCCTCTTGTCTAGTTAAGGTTATTGACTTGTGCTTGATGACATTAAAACCTGCTTCTGCCAGTGTTTTGTCTGCTTTGATGGGTGACTGACAGCCCACCAGGGCATGGGGGAGAAATAAAAATCCTCCGCAGCCTGCCTCACCTGTAAATCTCAAAGCTGAAATCTGGGCAGCTGAATACCAGGGAGCAAAATTGCAATTGTGTTGCCTGGCAAGGGGGTGGAGAGATGGAGTGTGGGGGAATGGCCATGGGCAGGAAGGACATGGTGCTTAGGGTTGGAGAGGTGACTGTGAGAATGACAGAGCACCAGAAGCCCAGCTCCCACTACAGAGGAGAAAATGACATGATCATTTGCCTTCATGCTGTTTTCAGTCTCTTTTGGGAAATGTGAGAAAATAAGTTTATTCCTCCAGTCTCATGATGTTAGAACTTCACTGGAGGGAAGCAGGCAGAGTTCTCTGTTACCTCAGCAGAGTTCTCCCAAGAACTGATCTCCCACCTCCTCTTTTTGCTAGAGCAGGGTTGAAAAAAGAGCAATCATTCACTCATATCTGCGTTGGATATAATTTTCTTACATCCCAATTGTTAAAGATTAGCAAGTCACAGGCAACTCTGTAACCTAGCAACTAGGATATAGCCAAGAAAAAGGCCTAAATACCAATTCCTTACAAGTAATATACACACCAATACTGTAACCTTTAAACTCTTAAGGGAAATCAGCTGTCATTCTAACACAACGATTCTGACTATACCAATTAATTCTGTCAGCCAGCTCTGTGGGGACAGACAGATTTGTCGGACATCATTGGTAGAACAATAACATAAAAAGTTGTTTTCATTAAAATCAAAACTTTATTTTAACCTGGACCCTCTGCAGATTGGATTCTTTTACAAATCTAGTGTTAGAGAACCTCTGCAGACTTTAACAACTTAATGTCAAAGTACACATACAAAACTCATTCAAGGCTTGGAGGAAGTAGACTGTGCTAGAGGTGACACCAGAAACTGTGGGATCACAGGCCTGGAATACAGCAACAGCAGCTCTGATCTCAGTCCCCTCTAAGTTCCCAGGCACCCAGAACTCCTGTGAAGGAAAAGTGAGCACATGACATTCTCACATTTAATCGCCACCTGCCCACAGTACAGCACAGTAAGTGTTAGGAGTAGGCAGCACAATTCACAAGCCATGATGCTGTTTTCCACTGGTCCAGAATCGCCACCTGCCAGCACAGCTCTTTGGAGCCACTCTGTCTGGATTGTGGCTGTGAGGTCCACTGTGGGCACCTATGTCCCAAGACGAGCAGCCCACATCCCAACAGGGTGCCTATGCCCCATGGAGGATGCCTGGGGTATGCCTATGCCCCAGTGAGGTGGCAGTGATCTGTGCATGCTCAGGACTCTGTGGGTCATGCCCTTCCAGGAATAATTCTAGACTAGTCACACTCCTAATTCTCAGTTGCTAATATTTTTATCAAATCAGGAGTGAATCTTTGTCTTTCCTTTTAGCTCAACTGCACTTGGTCCCAAAGAATTTTGAGCAGAACTGAGCAGTACAGTGGTATTAGCTCCCAGCCAGCAAACCATGTTGTAATCTGTGTAGGTGCCCTTTCTTCAGCAGTCTGTCTTCATGGAAGATGAGGCTGTCTATCTGCTTTTCTGGAAATGATAAGGTAAGGGGTAAAATGAAGTGGTGGGAGATTCAGAGATCAAGAAGTGTCCTGTTAGTCTTATCTTTCTCTGAAAGAATTCCAGCCTCACAGTGCTGCTGCAGGGGGACAATGCCACTCTACTGGTCAGGCACCTGGGGCATGTCTGCTGCCTCCACCTGAAAGAGCCCCAGCACTTCAATAAAAAAAGTGCAAGAAAAAGGCAAGAAGAAGAGACACTTCTGTAAGTCAATTTGCAACTCCAACCAGAGTGCACATGCACTGGATTGGCACCATGAAAGGCAGAAGTGCAAAGGTGCATGAGAATGCTGCTGTCCATATCTGGTGGGCTGTGAGGCAGAACAGGCATCTGTGATTGTGAGATACTTCATGGCTGCCAATGTGGCAAGAGGAGGGGCTTGCATTCTGGCAGAGTGCCAATGTCCCCATGAAGTCCCTGATGGGTGTCCAGCAAGGTGTGTAGAGGTTGCTTCCCATGTCCCTGTAAGGTTTTTCTTAGGCCTTAAGATTTCCAAGGCTGGTGCGAGGATGAACATCACTCTAGGAAGAGGGGCAGGTATTTGTAAGTAACTAGGAAACAGTTCCAGCTGTAGCATTTTAATCCAGTTGATGATGAACTCTCTGCATGGTGGCAGCCTGTTGATGAGTCAGGACAAGCCTCCACCCACAGATGACTTCTGGAGTGAGGGCAGCTCCACTCATTTCAACTTCTGCTGTCTGGAGGCCATTATCAGCCAGATATTCATCTGTTTACACTCTAGATGACAGAAAAGCTTGCCAAGAATAACAGTTGGAAGAACAGTATTTTCTGAGTCAAATTAATGAGAGAAGACTGAATTTAACCATAGACTCCACTGTGCCCTGTGTGTGTAATCTCTTGCCATGGCAGTGCTGTGTTTAAATCCTTAAGCCAAATTCTACTTTGTTCATTCCTATAATTTTACCAAGGTTAAATGTCTTCTGTTGCTCACATTACTGCTTCAAAGAGTTTTCCCTAGTTGGGGATGGTTCTGGTTAAATTATGCCTTGAATTTGCCAGTGCAAGATACATAAAAACATTTAGCATTGCAGTTTATTAATCACAATTCACTCACTTATAGCTATAATTATTTACCTTTTTGATCCTTTTTCTGGCCTGAATCAGAAATACAGGAAAGTTCCTACCTGTGCATTTAAGATCCTGGACAAGTATATAATAATTTCACAGTACTTACTTAAGCCTGTCTAGATTGAATTTTCCCTGCTCCCATGGGCATTTATTATACACCTGAAACTCATTTCAGAACATCAAATTGTTTGACTGTCATCTGTCATCTTTCCCTGAACTCAACTTTAACAAAGAACTTCAGTTTGAGCGGACATGCTTGTAACATATTAGGCAGACCATATGACTTTCTGTGCATGGTCTTAGAAATTGGGAATATCTTGTTTGTATTTCTAGTTTGGAGCTTTTGTACACACTCCCAAGGCTGTGGTTTTGGGTGGATGTGTCCACTCTGCAGCTGTCTTTGGGGAACAAAAATAAGGAAAGATGAGATCTGCAGCTAATCATGTTCTGCATGATCTGCAGTACACATTTAGTTTTGAGCAGTGAGAATGGAAGTCTTTTCAGAGCCACTCAAAAGCCTTTTTTTTCTGCTTTTACTGCTTTTTCTGCTTTTCTCTCTTCAGGCTCCATGCGGCCATATGAAGGTGCAATTAACCAATAAACTGTTGCAATATAAATAGAGAATTAAGTCCCTTTGAAATAAAGCACTTGTTGCAATTATTTATTGTCATCTTCTTGGATTTGGAGTTTTGTTTTTTTTTTCATGTTCTTCTTACTTGGGAAATAAGGGCAAGAACCAATCTAGCAGCACTTGCATGGAGAAAGAAAAACAGTTCTCCATAAAACCCTTAGTGCCTTTCCTATTAAACCGTCTTTCATTTATTTCATTACTATGCTTGTTTTACCTTTTTTTTTTTACCTTTCGAGCTTTAGCTGGTTTTGGACCTTTCTGTGAAAGAAGACAAAGAAGGACTTGGTGGTTGAGGATAGTGTTTTCAGGCTGTTATCCTAAAAAATTTTCATAGGAACATCATCTGGGAGATAAAGTTAAGTCCTCCTACATTTTTGAAACTCCTGCCTCACTTTGTGAAGGGAGGGTGAGTTTCCTGCTCAGGGCAGAATCCACAGTTTTTTCCCCACATGTATGTAGGAAGTTATGAATCAGCAAGCATAAATCCAGAATGCCTTCTTAAGGCTGGCTACTTCTCATCCTTATGAGTCAGTAGCACCTTTTCCATCCAGTTTGACTGTCTCCCCACCTACTCTTCTGGAAAATAAAAATAATGTGGTAAAAAAAAAAGGGATTTCAAATGATTTAATTCAAAACCCTCACGATGCTCCCACAGAAAGACTGTCCTTCCCAATTTTGACTTATAATCACACAGAAGAAAGCTCTAAATAAGGCAAAGACTTCTACAGCTGCTGTAGCAGCAGTCCTAAGTAGCCAGCAAGTCCATTTGAACAATAGCATGTATTTGCTTTCTCCTGCAGGCTCTCTGTGTCTTTCCTTTAGTTCAACAATGAGAACTTGTTTTCAGATTTGGAAACTGTGATAAAAACAGAGAAAATCTTGAGCAGAATACAGAGCAAGAAGGCTAGAGCAAACTGGAAAAGCAGTGAAGGCATCTCTCCTAAGTTCTACAGGTACTGCCATCACGGGGCTGGTCACATCTACATACAAGTGGTAACAGTATGAGGTGATGATGTGGAGATCATCTGGGCCACAATCAGATAAAGTATATGTAATGCCCATTGCAGATGTCTTCAGCATCCTTATCAGATGCCACTATTCTATAGTCCTTACATACAAATGAACATTTATGATTATTTCTGTGATCTGAGGAATCACAGAGTGCTCAACACTCTGTCATGCACTGGTGTGATCAAGAGAAAACTTTGCCACCAAAAGTGCACAGAAACATGAACTACATAGGGTAGATAAAATGGGGTAGACCATCCAGTAGAAAAGCTGGGATGCTCTGCAGTAGAGGAGCTGCTGTAGATGTTTTCGTATTTCAAATTACAGCATTAAAAATTATAAATCATATGAGTAACATCAAGGATATTCTCACAGTTGAGGTACCTACAATGTGGTGATAAATGAAGTATTTGTACTTTTCCTAGCAAAATGGAATTCTACCTCTACCTCAGTCAGAGACTTTATACTTGGTGACAGGCCACACTTTGACAAGATGCCTCAAATTTACCTTCCTCATTTTCAGTTTACCCTGTGAGCCTGTTGAGCACTCACAGTCAAGGAGAGCTGGACCTTGCACCTGGAGTTGTTAAGTAGGCTAAAAAGTCAGGATGCAAGTATCTCAGACAAATGGTCTTTCCCATTAAATGGTTTTTTTAGTAAATAGGGCAAAATGAACCCTCTCCCTACTCCTCACATATCAGTATAAGCAAAGGTGGCATCTTTTTTTCTACAGTGATGACAGACACAAAAAAACAGACAGGCAATTAATTATTCTGCCTTCAGAGATGTTGAGTAATAAGCATTAAATAAGGCTTGGGGAAATAACTGTAGGAAAACCAGAATACTGAAGACTTGCTGTTGAAATGGCAATGGTAGTTTAGGCAAGAACAGAGAAGCTAACTTAGGCAAATAATGGTAATATATAAGAATCTAATTCCTGATTATCACAATGTGCACATTTGTTCAAGGAAATAATCCAGATGGTCTTAACTGTTTGAGTGTGCCGTCCTGCTTTCTTCATGTTTTTTGAATACAGATTTCTAAAAATCCCTGCTTTTTGAGAAAATGACAAGATGAAATTCCATCATCTAGTATTATACTGGCTTCTCCAACAGGTAGATGAATTAGTTCCAGAGGCAGATGCCTATGGAGCCTCTGGAACTAATAGGAAAATTAATACCAGGCAGTGAGGGTATGAAATAAGTAGTTTTCTCCGAAAATGAACTTTTAGAAGCTTGAAAGCTGTGGTTTAAAACTGTGGTTTTATTGAAAACAAGGGAAAAGTGCCCTTTTGGGCTTCAGAGCTGAGGATGAGCCTGCTGGCAAAACCTCCTCCTGTCCTCAAATTTCCAGCCTAAATCCCAGTCCTGCTGCCCTTTCCACTCTTTTTCTTTCTATACACATAGTTCCATCTTCTTACTTATATCTTCCTCATCCTCTCTCAGGTTCTTCTTGTCTTCTCTGTACTGTTCTCCAACAGTCCAAATCTGCCTTTTCCATCTCTGTCCTGATCTCATGGCCACCCACCCTCCTCCTGCCACTTCCTTCAGTGACTCATATGTGGTGAGGTGTTTGAAAACTGTCTGTTTAAATAGAAAGTGTTTGATATCCTTTGATTTTAGAGACATGGCAAATTTCACCTGTGCTACACTTGTGTTAGATGCACAGTGGCAACTAAAAAGTCTGGGATTTTACCCCTCTACTCGGCACTGGTGAGACCCCACCAGTGAAATGGATCTCAAAAACATTGCCTGGTGTACAGTGGCCCATGCTAAGAAACAGCATAAAGAGAGTCATACCACAAAATGAGATCCATCAGCATCTTTGTTTTTAGTTTTACATCTTAGGGGCACAGACTACTGTGAGCCAAGATTTGGCACATAAAATGCCGTAATGGAAACCACTGCTATAAAAAGTCACAAATCTAAACACTCCTCCACATTTTTAGCCTGTGAAGAGAAATATTGATATTGCAGACACTCTCAGGCAACCCTTGACATTCACTCCACAATTGTTAGCAGCAAGGATTTACCTGCAATCCTTTAGAGAGAAAGTGCCTTCTGTATGCACAGGATAATTAAGACCACCTTACTGAAGTGGGGCTATTACTTTTTCTTTTGTGAACTGGTAAATTCACCTTGGAAGAAATGTGCTCTCTCTACGTAGTAGAGATGAAAATATTCTCCTAGCTGTCATGGGAAATAAAATGACAGATCCTGTGGTATTAGTGGTATTAGTATGGATGCCATGGTTCTCTTCTAGAGGATGTAAAATGTTAATAATACTCATAGATGTGCTAGCCTGTGCTATAAAATAAAAACTGAACACAGTCTTCCCTCCTTAGAAAAACAGTGCTTAAAAATGACTGCAGCCACTGTCAAGAATGATTTCTCAGTGAGTCATTCATCACTAGAAAAAGTTACTTTAGCTTACCAAGAAAATGCTTGTTTCCTGCTATAACAAGCATTCAGTATGTCAGAAAGGAAGGAANAGAAAGAAAGAAAGAAAGAAAGAAAGAAAGAAAGAAAGAAAGAAAGAAAGAAAGAAAGAAAGAAAGAAAGAAAGAAAGAAAGAAAGAAAGAAAGAAAGAAAGAAAGAAAGAAAGAAAGAAAGAAAGAAAGAAAGAAAGAAAGAAAGAAAGAAAGAAAGAAAGAAAGAAAGAAAGAAAGAAAGAAAGAAAGAAAGAAAGAAAGAAAAAGGGAAATTGTGGGTACTTCTAGTGATGACCTTTTCTGGTAAACTTATAAATCAGCAGTGTGAATAACAGTGGCAGGGAGAGAGAACAATTATTGAAATCAAATGAAATCAGGGTGCAGCAGCAGGTGAAAGCATCTGAAGTAAACCAGCCAGAGATTACTTCTTCTGAAGGGCATTATTAGAAGATACAAGAATGACCGCCTTCAAAAATGAAAATTCCTGTTACCTCCCCTCTTTCCAGAAGAGAAATTCTGCTCAGATGTGACATTTATACTCTATATGTTGTAAATGTCTGCTTAAGAATGGGACTATCAGTAGGCAAGTGCAGACCAGCATGAAGAAAACTCAGAAGACTGGCAGGAACTGTGTCTGTCTGATGCTGTACAAAGTTCCCTGGGTAGAGTCTTGCATTACACAGTTGAGTGCTTCCAGCTGCTTACCTAGCTCAACCACATGTAGTATATTAAAGCACATAATACTCTACTAGCCTGAATACTGTAGCTGCATGTTCAAGGAAAGGGAAAGAGTTAGATGCCAAAGGAGTAATGAGGACCTCCTCTGACATGGAAGAAATGGATACTGAATCTATGGGTTTCAATCTGTCTCTGTGGAACTGGATATTAAAAGAATTATTTTTTATGAACTTACTAAAAAATCCAGTTCTAGCAACTCTCTCCCTGTCTTAACACTTTCTTTGATATGAAAACTGTGTTGGGGCAGCTGCTTCTCCTCCCTTTAATGTTTAGGCTTGCCCCTGTTATTCCTTGCTCACAGCCCTACCCAGTGCTTCAGCCCTGTAGGTTGTAAGCAATCTGACATCCCACCTGGGGAATATCTTTGCTGGAAGGAAAAATCTGGAAAGAGAAACATAGAAGCAGAATTGGAGACATAGGGATAAGAATATCACAGGCAAACCATTTGGATGAGAGGATATATATGGGCTTGTAGAGGAATGAACAGAATGAGGGAAAACATGTTAAGTTGGGCAATGTATAGGTAAGAGAAAGGGCCTGTTCTTGGTGTTTGAATGAGGACTATCTCAAATACTCCTACTATGTCACCCCTTGCCAGTGACCAAGAAATTCTGCATCTCCCTGAATGCAACATCTGAAAAAAGTCTGTTAACAGAAGTGTTCCAGACAGCAGAGTGACTAATTTCCCCACGCTACTTTAAATCTGTCTTATAACCAAGCTCTTCTTTTTGAGGAAATTTCTCATCCCAAGGCACAGAAAAGTTCACCCACACCTGTGTTTCTTTCTCTGCAACAACAGAAACAAAGGATACAGACTGGACAGAGTACAATAATATGTTCTGTAAGCACAGGGGGAAATCTGAATCATTCACATGAAAACCGAGCCACTTACTCTTCAACGTTAGCCAGTGATTATGGACACAACACTGATGTTTTTCTCAAGGAGTGACAGCTGTTAATCAAACTGAAATACATTGCAGTTCAACCAGTGGTAAGAGACCTTATTTCATTACAAGATGCCACATTCGTTTTTTTTCCCTTAACCTTCCCTTTCTGAGCAGTGATACTTCAGATCAGCAGTGCCTCATCTCCAGCAATATCCAGCCTATCATGTGGTTGTATCTCTGGCTTTTCCCAAATTGTGATCTGACCAATCTATGACATAACAAAATGGGTCATGATGTTCTTTGAATAAGACATTCTAAATTACATTTTGATGCCATCAGTGTTACATGGCATGTAGAGTAATGTAAATATCCCTGTATTAAATGTGTAGGTGATAGTGCCTAATAGCAGATGCCTGAGTAGTGTGAACTGCAGAAACACAACACAGAGGACTCAGATTTTTCCTGTCAAGCCAAGCCAGCTTGGAACCACAGATGGTCTCTAAAAGAGGCTTTATCAGCCTATTCCATGCCATGCTGTCCTGTGTACCCTCAACAGATTCACTAAAACGACCTTGGGGATCATTGACACAAAGTATGCAGGTATATTGAGGACATCTACACACTCTTCCCAGGTAAAAATTCTGGTGAAAGTTTAAAAGGTTTAGAGTTGGTGTCAGATACTCATCCCGACCATTCAGTGACAAGATCTATGTTTTAAAATTTTGACCTTGAGGAATCACATAAGGACAAACACTGGCAGCAATAATACACTCCCCATCTCTGTGTCTACCTTCTTACAACCAGAATACCAGAAAAAGGTCACACTTCAGACAGTAATGAAAACAAATTAAGAATGACAAATAGTGAGCCCTGATTTTATTGAGTTTGAGTTACAGATACAGAGCCACGTGCTTTTCTTTCTGATGTGTCCTACCAGTACATGCTTTACAGTAGCATTATATAAGACCAGATCTAAAGTGAACTAACAGCATGTGACACTTTAGTTGACTTAACATAACCTGAAAAAAATTCCTTAAATTCTTGGAGTTATTAGCAATTGTGGAACTTTTCCCAAGAAGCTGGAACCCTTTGCATTTCAGGAGCTAGTTTCTTCTGCAGTGATAAATTCCTCAGTACATGTCAATCGAATCCAAAATATGTTACCTACTTGCTGGAGATTTAGTTAGTCTCCATGCCACATCTTAGCATGTACAAATATCTGAAGTGGAGACAGCCTCACTTTTACCAAAAGGAGGGCAAATCTAAGGTTTTGCCTTCCTTCACTGGAGTTGTGACAAGAAGTTCAGTGAAGTTAATGTAGTCAGTTTTCTATAGATGCTTTCACATTCTTCTTTGGAGAGGACAGAACCAAAAGGTACCTCATGTCTTGCCTCTTCCAGTCTCCATATTTTAATCTACTCTTATAAAGCTGCAGGGTTCTGGATTATTGTGGGAAGTGAATACTGCCCTGGACTGTAGAAAAATGCACTTGAGCTCCTGGAGAAAGTTGCCTTTCTCTCTGTGGACCATCAGTGAAAAGGGAGGAGCTCCATGTTTTGCCAGAAGCTTATGAGAATATTTGTCAGGATGGGAACACTAGGTTTGAAAACTCTCTGTTTTTTTGCATCTTATTGAGGTGGTTTCTTGATGTGTGCTTCTGCTGTTACAAAAACCAGGGGTTGGTAGGAACAGCAGCTACTTATTCCCAGTTCTTCCTTCTTGGGAGCTGTCAATACAGAAATGTTATTTTTCATCTTTATTGGCTTTGTAGGGGTTGGCTTACACACAACTTGGGTATGCAAACCTGGAATTTGTTCATCAGAAGAGAGAATTTTTGCTAAATCTGTTTCTGAAACTACTAAGCAATTCAACTGACAATACTTAAAATTGATTGTTTAAAATACAGCCTAATCTGGGAGGAGGAGGTGTTACAAGGATGGATTTGACACAGGTTTACTGTGCACTATTTTAAATCCCTTTTGTAAAACACTGGAAACTTAGAACCAATGTTAAGTGATAGGAGGAATAGGGACAGGAAATGGTTCAAAGGTGGCATTTCAGCTTCAGGCATTTAGAAATGTATACATGATCAGGAAACAGAAACACACTTCCTCTCAGTTCACTATGTCTAGCTGCTTACAACAAGAAGAATTAAATACATTCTGTATTTGTGCAAAAAATGTAAATATTATCAATAATGACATTAGTTTATTTACAAGGCATAGATCCCATAAAGAAGATCAAGGTTCCTGCCTGACCTGGGAAAGAAATACCTTCTGACTCCAGATAGGTTTACACATCAAATCCTGAACATAATCTCAAAAGTGGAAGTGAATCTCATACTATGTGCCTCAGCACTACTTGCCTTAATTCTATTACCAGCTGTGGCAAACCAGAGGAAGGCACTTCTACAGCTTGGAGGTTGGGCACCAACTATGTACAAGTCTTGAATTTTTTTCTGGTCCTTAAAAACTACCAGAGGACACCTGAAACATAGCACTACACACAACAAAAATTGAGTACAAGCATGCACTGTGAATCTCCTTCAAAACAGGAGCACTCTCATGACCCCTGGAAATTTAATGTTTGTGACCTGAGCCTGGGAGCATCCAGACTATTACTTTTTTGTGTGTTTTCTAGTCTGTTTGCCCTCCTAACTATAGAAATGCTTAACAATGTCTTGGACCCTGACAGTGCCTTGATGGAAATTTACAAAGGAAAGGGCAAGTTATTTCAACCTCGGAATCTGCCAGGAGGACTGTACTGCCCCATGATAAATGTCTTATATTTCTTTTCATTGATCTACATGGTCTTTTCTTTGACTTGACTGTAGGTTTTCCTTTTCCCCCTGGATTCTTTTTGACTTCAGACACATTTTTAAAAAAATCTTTTTTTGCTATAATCTTGCCATTCTTTTTCGTTTTGCATTTCTGTTTCTTTCTGGCTTCACTCAGAGATCCCTCATGAGGAAGCAGATCACAAATTTAAGACTGTAGATTATAGTTACTGCCCCAACTGTAATCTTTCATGATATGATAATGATTGTTAGCAGCAGTCTGAAAGCCAGTGTTAGAACAGAGTGGAAATTGCTAAATAAGAGACTGAACCTTCTGGCCACTCAGAAAGTTAAATCAGTGCAGTGGATACAGATGCCAATTTTTTGAGTAGGGCAGATTAGTAAGGTTCTTTAGCTCTGTTGCACTGTGGTGATTAGATCACCTTCAGGTTAAATTCCAGCCACCTTCAAGTCATAAATCATTTTGACCTCATCAATGGCTGCTTGTGTTTCCTCCCCACTGTTTCACACACTGACATCACCCGAAGGCCAGGGGAGCCAGGGACAGACCATGCTTTAGCTGTGAATCTTTAGAACTCGTAAAGAAACTAAATTTGCCCATATTTGCGTTCTATTTTTGTGGGTTTCCCTAAAAACCCTACTTGGGGTTCAAGCACTGAAAATCTTCAGAACTGGCCTAAAAGTATAGATTTTATAAGGTCTGGTGATGTTAGTGAAAATACCACTTCTGTCAGAACTTCCATAACTAAAGCCAGCTTGCAGCCTTCTTATCTCCATCCATAAATATTTTATGAGTATCCCATACAATGTCTCCACAGTTTATGACAGTTCATGACTTCCTGTTTTGTGGGAGCTGCTTCCAGGCTATGGGAAGAAAACCACAGTCTGCAAATACTAAATACATTAAGTAATACTTTTACTGCTATAAAATACTCAGAGGACATTAAAGTCCACAAAGCTACATTAAAATAACATGAAGGATAAACTTAGCCTATAGAAGTTGATAAATTGTGTGGTAAGTTGTCTGAAAACTTAGGCTGACAATCCATAGTTGGAGTATTGAGATATTGCTAATTAATGGTACACGCTACCTTTTGTAATTCTACAAGATGTCATCTGATTTCTTCATGCTTAGATGCTAGTCATAGGACAGTACTTATATCAATCATTATTCTTAACATTACAAATCACCTATAATCACTGTTTATTGTCCTTCACCTGCATGAGAGCCTAGAGCAAGGCTAAACCGAAAAAGGTTACTATATATAACCTTTCATTCAAGAGATGGGGCCTTTATATTGTTTGAGTCATGGGAAGTAAAACATTAAATAGTTGAAGCATTTTTTTCTCCTTATGTAATGCATTCCTACACATAATTTATAAGTACCTGACTTCATAGTGTCTTTAAACAATAAATTTCACAGCTTGTCACAGTCTGATACTCTGAGTCATAGTAAGTGAATCTATACAGCACTCTGAATATAGGGTCAAGCTTGTGTTCATTCCCAGACCTGTCTCATGACTGTCCTGTGTTTACACAGATCTCTCCTTAGGGAATTCCTGCTTTGGAAGTACCATTGACTAGAAGAGAAACCAATGGCAAATGAACAATTTGCCACTCCTGTTAAGAGTCTGCATCTTATTTATTATGCCAAGTTTGCATAATCTCTTCTTGATTTGAGTATAGTGCAAGATTACACTTATTTTCATATGAAGTTTTATGTTTCCTTAACCTGGCTGTTTCATATTTTCTAGCCATTAGACAGTGCACAGAACCCAGCTGAGAAGGGACTAAGAATCAAGGATTCACCCACAGAGTGCCGTTGTCACAGAGTTAAGGAGTCACATCTCAGCTGGCTTTTCTCATGAGCTGCCCCTATATGTGCTACCCACAGTGCTCTAAGATAGTGACCCTTTAGTCTGGTGTTCTAGGATTATGTTGTGATTGATGTACTAAAAGGAAGTACATGTGTACAGTGTTGGAACATCTGGATTTCAGATGCTTAGCCTTAAATTGTACAATTTACAGTGGTGCCAGAAATAGTCATCCACCAGATGATGACCTAGAACATCTATCTACTGGGCTGACTGAAGTTTGAGACATAAGTTAAGGCACTTTGGTACTTCAGAGAAGGCTGTAAAGCATTTGTAATACCAACCAACCAAATATGAATGAATTTAAATATTGGAGGTTTTTTTGTTTCCAAGGAAATTATAGCAATATTTGAGCTCATCTCATTGATGACTTATTCAAGGAAGATACTTTTCTTTCTTTGCTCTTGTTTGCTTTGGGGGCCTAATCTACCCATAGTGCTCAATCTGGATGTGGCAACAAGGACATTTTCCCTACTATTTCATGAAACGGTTTACAGTTCTTCAGATGCTTTCCATAGAAAATTATATATGGGTCATATAAAGCTAAGCAGTCATAATTGCACTTTAAAGCTTGAAAATAGGGCAGATTAACTTGATAGGCTAAGCATTAAGGTCAGATGAAAATGCATGTTCTGTAAATCCATCCACACAGAGGTTCGCTGAGAAGCCCAGAGAGATTTTGGCAGCTAACATGCAATCATTCAAGTCTTAACTATTTAGGGAAAAAGAAGGACTGGGTTACTTTGTTTTATAGCTTGATTTTCCTTGAAGTGGAAAAACAAATAAAAAAATCAAAGAAACAGTACATGGTCTCAAACAGAATAACAGAAAACATCCTCCGGTAATTTCACTTTACTAGTCCTTCCAAGGGCATATATCTGGTTAATTTAGTATGGCAGCCTCAATTAAACAATCCCTGGTAGCATGTTGTGGCTAATTGCTTACTGTTTACCAGAGCCTTTTTTCCCTTTGAAAAAGGATCCTTCCTTTCTAAAAAACATGCCTGTTTTAGATTGAAGCTAGTGCTTTAGATGTGATTATTTAAATTTAAGATGCCCAAAACAATGAAAAAAAAGAAAGTAAAATAAAAGAATTTACACTCCTTGCCATCTGTTTAGCAGGTAACAGAGAACATATGCCATTTTCTTAGTCTATTAGAAAATT
Organism: Turnix velox; assembly: GCA_013400935.1. Taxonomy (NCBI): domain Eukaryota; kingdom Metazoa; phylum Chordata; class Aves; order Charadriiformes; family Turnicidae; genus Turnix; species Turnix velox. The sequence goes on along the minus strand of VZTY01018242.1, from coordinate 56,204 downwards.
ACAGTATGTTAGTTACTTAAAGTGTGCTACAACAAAGTTAAAAATCATTATCAATAGGTCATAAGGTTTGTATGCAGGACAGAAGAAAGAAATTTGTCCATCAGGGGTGTTCATCAGAGAATTTGGGTTCAGTGTGCTTTACCCCTTTAGGAAAAAATCTCTGCTTTGTCCCTTGTCCTTGTTTCTCTCCTAATGCGTTTGGTTCAACAAAGAAAGTTTTCTATCAATTTTTTTTCAATAAATTAGAAAGATTTAGGAAAAATATATAATTTTTTGGTTAAAAAATACAGTCCTGTGATCAAACTGTACACTTGTGTTATTTTTAAACATTCTTGGTATATCAAGTTATTTTTATGAACAATAATGGAATCTAATAGTCTACAGACAATCCTATAGCCCATGATATTTAGTGTAAGCACTTTAGACCTTTGACAGAAATCCTGGAAGTCTGAATCTGAACTTTAACCCATCTAAATTACTTCAGTACTCTCAAGAGCTATTCCAAATTTGTAGGGGAAGTCTTAAATTTCAATGTTGCCAGACCATTGAGGACACTGAAAACAGAAGTTTTTTTAGTTTGGATACATTGAAATTTTAACTACTTCACAGAAATACACTAAAGGAAAGTTAAAGAAAAGAAAATTTAGGAAATGTAAGAAAGTGTAAAAAACATGCACCTGTTTTCTGCTGGTTTCTACAGCCCTACTGGAACCCAGTCAAGCATTGCACAGTTCCTGAATTGACCTGTCATAGCAATTCTGAGGACAACAAACTTTTAGAAAATTCTGATCTGAGGAAAATGGATACTGAGCCTGCTGAATGTGTGTAGTGAGCTGGTTCTCAGGTTCACAGCCTGAGGTCAAAATTTAAGTTCCTTCCAGCAACACCCTACTGGTTGTGAGGAAATGCAATGGTTTCTCCACTGTATTATATTAAAAGCCATAAAGCTTTTAATCCATTTCGTCCTAAGAATATACTGAAAACTTTCTATGCTATTTCACTCTAAATCTCATTGTGTTCACTGGGAAGGATTCATGTTTCACAATGAGTGTTGTCAGCCTGAATTAGCCTTGGGATGAAAGGAGGATATAACAGAATGGACATACACAGAAACCAAGAGAATGACAGGGAAAAATGAAAGAGAACTAGATCTTAAAATAGAGATAAAAAGGTCTTATACTTTCAATACCAGCTTCTGTAGGATCAAGCTGTGTGATTATTCCACTCTACTCAGCATTTTCTAAGCCTAACCTGGAATAGTGAGTTTAGTTTTAGTCCAAACAGTTTTCAAGAGACAGATTAATAAAATGGAGGCAGTCAGCAAAAGGCCACCAAGATAGTTAGGGATCTAGAGAAATAGTCATACAAAGAGAAGTTAAACAAAGCAGGATTGGACTATAGAAGAGAGAGCTCCAGGGGATCTAATCGCAGTCTTCTAAGGCTTCAAAGGTATTTACAGAGAAGACAGTACTATCACTATACAGGTGCTTGGTGACAGGACAAAGGATGGTGGAGCTGAGTTGTTTCAGGGGAAACTATGTGGCATTAAGAAAACATCCTTCACCAAGAGAACCATGTAACATGGGTATAGGTTCCCAGAGAAGGTGTAAAAATGCCTTAGATAATCTAATCTAAGGGGCCATAGATAATCTAGTCTACTGCCTTATTTCCAACAAAAATTGGATTGGAAGTTCTCAAGAACTCCTATTCCACTTAATCTCTTGTGGTTCTGTTTTAACACCTTTTCATACACTGTAAAGTAGAGAAAGATAGAAAAGAACTGTACCTTGATTTCCAGGAAAACAAGACCACTGTTTTTTGGTAGTAATGGACTTCTGGGATGTGTTTGTTTTCTAAGTATTCTCTTAAGCAGCATCTCCAGGTTTCCTCTAGCAGCAGTCACCAAATCTATTTTGCTTTTTTACTATCTCTGCATCTCCTTTCACTGCTTTCACATGTTATCAGCTATAGTGATGATGCTTCTTTAGATGTCTGTGAGAAATCAGGAAATGCCTAATAAATTTCTTCAAGGTATATTTACATCAGCAACTTGGCATGTGCATGGCAGACCTGCATGGTACAGCCTACCACAGCACCAAGACACCCCAAAAAATTCCTGTTAACTTAAGAACATTTAACCTAAGAGAATTAAGAAATCATTTTAGGTTAGTTGAGACATTTCTCTTGTTTCATGAATTTGTTGCTATCACTGTAGCTATTATTAGTTGGGTGACAAAAAAAATCACAGTACAATATCCAACACATTATAAAATTCCACCACGACAAATAGCAGAACAAAAGATGGTTACGAGGAAAGAGAGAGAGACAGAAAGCTGCAAAGAAACAATGAGATGATAAACACCTTCACAAAAGGCAATGGCATGGTACTATGACTTTACATGCAGTTTAAGCTAGTAAAAACCAGTAGCACTGCCAAAAGAGGCAGTCCTGCCCTGTCTTCTTCTTTGTCTGATTTTTCTGGCTTCTGCATCCCCTGTGCTCCTCCTCTCCAGCTACTCTAGCCCAGCACAAGCACTGATGCAGAAAAAAAGCTAACTAAGCAAAATATAGTTATTTTTACCAATATCCTCTTCACTGTGCTGCCAAACAACTGTTTCTGCTGGCACATGTCAGGGGATCAAAAAGGGGTAAAAAGGAGTGCTCTGTATAGATGGAAGTGCCTTTTTTAGTGACAGTGTTCTCTGTTGCAAGTTCAAGCTGGCGATGAAATAGCACAGTTAGTGTTGTAAGATTTTTTATATAGGCAGAAAAGGGAAGTTTGAGAGTAGATAATGAACTGGTTCGTAGGATGTTTTAAAGTAGCTCCACCCTGTGGAACACAGTGGACAGAGGAAAAAATCATTAATAATTATTAAAAAATGGAGGAAGTTAATGACATTCCCCAATACCATGATTAAACTAAAGGCAGGAGTTGTCTTTAAAATGAAAGAGACATATTGGCCATGCAGGGTCAAAAAAAGGAAACTAAATTTGTGAAAGTGATAATGAATGAAGAATAAATGGAGACACAGGCCATGAAGAGTGATCCAGTTGAAATAACAACTTTGGAAGCAAACTTTCACTAGGATTAAAACAGGGCTCTGAACTCCACCTTCCCTTCTCATTATAAAGGAGAAACAGGTTAAAGAAATCTGCAGACATCTTGTAATGTGGTGATGAAGGCTCACTCTGTGACTATTATTAGTTGATGAAGGAGATGTAGAAAGAAGTGTGTCATGATCGTTTGCTTGTAACAAAGTGATCTCTAGTAATCCTTGTTGATAGTGGTTCTTTGTCAGCAGGACCATAGGGCAATAAGGTTTTTCCAACCATTTGCTTTTGAGATTTAGGGTAAAAATGGTTAGGGAGTGCTTGCCCATTCTCATCAGTATCTGTATTTTCATCTAGGTGAATTTATCTAATTAATTTTCTTCCTCTCTGAGCTCCTCAGCCTCCTTGGGCCTCCACTTGTGCAGGAGATCTTTACAACCACTGCAGAGAGGGTTTTTTCTGGAACAAGGATGCCAGACACTGACATGCAAGGGAGTGGTTGCATTGCTGATAGAAAGGAGAAAAGGCTAATTCCACTGCAGTATGCATCTCCTGGTACTTCAGCAGCTTAGTCATCCATACCCAGGGTATGAGTAAAGGGGCACTTGCATTTAATGCTAATCACTCCTGAAACAAAGACAACCAATTGCCATTCTCTGATGTTCAAAAGCCTAAAAGGCCCTAAATGTTTTGCAACTTGTAACACTGAGATTTGGTATGCTGTGAAGGAGCGAGCATTGTTCAGAGAAAGTTCTTCTCTTGCATTGTTAATCAGGTATCTGAGCCAGAGACGGGAGAAAAAAGATAGCTTGGAGTCAGTCAGGAGCAGAATCCAGTTCTTCTGGATCCTCTTCCTTTACCTTATCTGTACATATTATCTGCCTCTTCAGAGTTTAATCTGATATTCATTGTACATTTAGCTATGGCTTAGGATACAGCTAATTAATGTAAAAATAAGATCAGTTGACTATCTCCATTATATGCAACAGTGTGCTAATCATTCATAGGAGGTTAATAGAAACACTGAATGCATGGACTGTGTTTCTTAAGACTCTTTGGAAGCACAGAGACTACAAAACATTCATTCCTAGGTTTGTTTTACTCTTTCGTAATGACTATTCTGACATTAAAGACTATGAGTTTGTTTGACTCTGGAAGGTTGTTTTTTCCACTGGAAATCCTCTTTTCAATTCCTCTGTGTGAAGCTCTGTGAGTAAGAATCATGCATGAAGAGAAAAGAAAACAGGGGCTTTGGGTTAACATTGCTGCTTAGGAACAGGCCAATGATCAAACATCAGCTTGTGTGGCAGGGACAGTTTAATGTGATTTATAAATCCAATGCCTTGCCCCAGTGGCCCAAAGCCTTTGAGTAAATTTTAGTCAAAACTACTTGCAGACAGAAAAGCAAAACTATAAAACTCTACCCTGCAGAGTGTTGTTTGGTCCGCAGCTCACTGTAGAACATTGACTTGAGGGTGATTTTCAAAGGCACATATTGGGCTTTTGTCAGCGGGCTGCTTATCCAATTTAAGAAGAGTCTGGATGACTGGAGAGGTGTTACTCTGGAAATGCCTTGAATTGTTTATCCAGTCTCTGAAACAACATTACCTACCCCACTATTGGAGGGGCTGTGTCTAAGGAAAGATGGGAATGTATTCAGAGCTACAGGACAAAATTCATCCTCTGCTCTCCCAGGATGAAAAATCAACCCAGAAGAAACATCTGTTTGATCTGTCTACACCATCTTTTCAAAACACAGCAAAAGTTCACATAGCAACTGGCAAAATAGATGGGAAAATACAGAAAAACAGAGCTGATGTCTATTATAAATATTCCCAACAGAAAAGTTACGGAGAGTAAGGTTATCCCAGGCAGCATAAAATACCCAGTTTACACCTTATTTTTTAAACGCATTTTTAACTTCTGTCTAGGAAGATATCTATCAATAATTTTTCAAACTGGAGTGGAGTTGGTTGTCTGCAGGGAGTAGGGACATTTATTTTGCTTTTTTTGCTTATGTTTCCTTGTATTCTGAGCTATGATTTCAAAGTTTTATGCCAACTCAGAAAAGATGAGTTGAGTTGTTAATTGTGTTCCATCTTCGTTCTCATTTGTAACATGAATGTAAGTCACCAGACAGTGCCCTTACAGACAGACTCTACTGATCTGATTCTCAAAACGTTTAGATTGCAGGAAAAGAGTATAGTGACCAAAGTGTTCTGGAAGTAACTGCTGTTTCAGAAGAGAATGTTCTGTTGCTGCAAATATACAGCAGAGGTATAGTCAGGCAGAGAACTAGAACAAGTCCTTCTGGTGTGCAACTGACAGAACTGGTAGGTTTACAGCAGAGGAGAACAGGTCTTTTTTATATGTACATTTAGCTCTTCTGTTCTGAGATACCATTCAGAAACAAGTGAGTAGCTGCAAGAAAAATTCTAGTACCAGTGATCTGACAAATTATGGAAGAGAATCCTGATTTTTGTTCCAAAAGTTTATCACAAAATACTGAAACCGGAGTTGAAATAAAGGTTTGTGTGTTAAACTTTTGTATCCAGTAAGGTTACAGGATACAATATAATTTCTTATTTGCAGGTGAAAGATTCTTGTTTGCTCTCTGTTCTCTGAAAGCTTTTCAGCCATTTGGAATGTCTTCAACTCTCTTTCACTGATGTCTGAGACAATTCCTGTCTGTACTGCTCAAAAACACTCAGTGGGACAAGTAACACATTAATAGAAGGCAAACACTTTGCAGGGAATGGCTTTCCATTGCTCTTTGCTGTCTGTGCCCATTTCTCTAATACAATGACCCACTTATCAAAAAACATAGTCAGAAATGGAAGGATAAGAGGCAGTACATTTAGATTCATCTACATGTAGCAAGATGGTCCCTGGGATTCTGATTCATGACTGAGCTCCTATGTGTAATGGTATTGCAAATGATAAATAGTCATAGGCCTGTCTGAGTCTACCAAGGGCAGAGGACCTTTTGCAATTGAAAACAATTATTCTAGGACATGGAAAGTACTTCTCCCTCAAGAACAGTAAGGGTGCAAGCTAATGTATGCCTCTCTAGAGAGACTCCTCCTTGCTGCTAGTTACAGAGAGTACTTAGATGAAAGTTACGAAACAGAAAGAGGGACAGAAGCCTGGTGCATGATTAAACCCTAAATGTTTCCCAAGGAATTAATTTTCTGTATCATTGCAACAGCAGTTCTGCAGTTAATTTGGTTCTTCCTATAACATTCAAGTAGAGCCTTGCAGAAAAAGGTAAAGCCATTCCAGAAAAGATTTTAGCAATTTGACATTTGTTTCCAATCTGCTATGGAATGAGAACCATGAGTAGCCAAATTATCTCTCAAGGCAAGAAGAATTACAAACTTCTTGAAGAAGCTGCTATTTGGAAATGCCTTGATGAATGATACGTTGATGACTGAGTTGTTTGTGCTTCTAGGGTGGTTGTCATCTGAAATGTGTTGATTAATGTAGACTCACGCTGGTGATCATTTATTCTCTTTGCTGTCATCAGGCTTCTGAAGAAGATATGATGACTTTTGTCATGTTCAAAGTAATTGCCGTAAAACAAGATCTGCTCCACAGGACTTCCAACCTGAGATTTAGATAGGATAAGTGAAATTGACAAAGGAACATGCATTGCAGTAGAATGACAAACTAAGAAGTCAGAACGATTTTAGTAGTCACTAGTCCTCTTCACCATAATCTTGCTAAAGATTCTTTTGTTGCAGATGAGTTTGGTGTTTCCAGGAAACTTGCTCTGCTTCATGGAAAGCAGAGATTTTTTTTCAGATATGAAGTTAGTCTGGACAGTGTGATTTGTCTCAGAAAGAACAATAGCAGCTTTTTTGTGAGGAAGGAAATATTGGTTGATTATACCTTTCAGCCATGGCAGGCTCCTTCCCTCTTGTGTAAAAAAGCAGCAGATTTGCTTTCAGCTGATTCAGTCACAACTTCTCCTCAGCCCTCCATGCCACAAAGAACACAAGACCAGAACAGAAGGAGTGAGGCACTGCTGAGGATTCAGAAATGTGAACAAACCCTATTAAAAATTAAGCTGAAACAAAAAATGGAAGTTACTACATTGGCCCACATAAGCAACTGGCAGGAGACTATCTGCCAAACAGTGATTTAGTGAAGTCACAGGCTCTGTATTCAGTTCCTAGAGTTGATGCAGACCTTAGAGTCACTTCCTCATCTGAAAAATTCAGGAAAGTAGAAAATATCCAAATCTTTGTTGTTTATAGCTCTAAGGTCTTTTAGGAGGATGCAAATCTTGCTCTATGCTGGGGTGATCCAATCTCACTTGAGAGCATCATATGCTCCTTTATACTTAAAATTATAGTTGCATTTATTTTTTCTTTAAGAATTGTTCTTAGCCAGACCTTTCAGTAAATCCATAACATGACAATGCCTGTACTCTTCTCAAATGCATTCCTCATATAAGCAGCTAAGATGAACAGGCCACTACCTGGAATAGTGCCTATAAAATATCCTGAATGTGGTCAATTCTTAAAATGTGTCAGAATTGAAAAGACATCACAAAAATGCAGATAAATATTACTGCTTTTCTGGTGCAACACGTCAGATACAGCAAAAATTAAATAAACAAAAATTCAAAGAAAATAATTTTTATTTCATTAAAAATGCTGTTCAAAAGAAAAAAACCTAATAATATAAACAGATATTTTCAAATTCCCACTGTCCTGATTTCAAAATACAGCAGAGTGTCTTAAAAGACTTTTCATTAATATAAATATGTACCTTCTCAGACAAGTGTCCTTTGATGAGCTATAAAAGAGAACAACAATGGAAGATAAACTTAAGTTCCATCTTTAAGAAACAAAATTAAAAAAGAAAAACAGAAACATCTGCCAAGATGTTTCAGAGAATGAAATCCCTCAAGCTTGAAACATAATTTAATGATTTATGCTTAAGGATACAGTGTAGAGCTTTGAAATTTTGAGAAAACAGGAAAAAATTAGTTGTCTTTTTTGTGATTTATGAAATAAGTCCACAAAGCATTTCTAATTGTGATACACCAGATGTTTGGGCTGATGAACATATCACACACCGAAACATTTTAACTTTCAGTTCCCTTTCCCCGGTGGATTTACACAGAAAAAACCCGTTTTTTAAGACCAGCTTTCCCAAATGGAATATGTTCATCTCAGAAAAAAATTGAAGAATTTTAAAAAAGAAAAAATTATAAAACAATAAAAACACATAAAAACAATAGAAAAAAAATCTTCCTCTTCCAAAGCAGGGAGGAGGCACACATGCTGCCTAACCCTTTTGTTTGTCTGTCTGCACTCTGGATTCTGTTAGTTATGATGGTTGCTATGAGCTCTGTATTTGTTGATATTTACTTGTATTGACCTTTTAATTTCACTATGAACAGAAATTGGTTGGTGCCAGAGGACTCAATGATCTTATATGCAGTGTCATGTAGTGCTTTCATTCCATGTAAACTCACTCTTTGTGGTTCTTTAAGTGGGGAAGGTTAGATTTCCCATGACTATCTTCCACTAAATCCCTTACTTTTATTTGTTTATAGCTGAATGAGGCAAACCTCTGTGCTGTGATTCTATCAAAATTGAGTACATGTTATTGATCAATCTGCATCTCTGACCACATCCTCATTTCTCATAGCTCCTTAAAAAGCAAAGGTAAAAATCTCTTCCTAGGTTTTCTGTATGTTTTTTTTGTTTGTTTGTTTCCTGTTGCTGAAAATGGTACAAAATTGCTGATAGCTGAAAACCTAATCCTGGTGCTCCAGGTTTTATTGCACGAAGGTAGGATGAGCTACCAGTCTGCTTCTAGGAGTCCTGTTCTTTTTTTATAGACCTACTTTTGGCAAGTCATGAATGTAAAAGGAGCTGAAATTTTGCTTGAAAATAAGTACAAGGCTCTTCTCACACATAGAAAGTAAAGACAATATGTTGGGAGGGGTACTGTGGGTTACAGCCACATCTTACCAATAATTCTGCACAGTTCCCTGTGCAACACCCTGTCTGCATGCATTTGGACAACACTGTTTCTTTAAATATAAGAGTAAAGCTTCAAATGGGAAGTCTCTAGCCTGGCTTGTTTGCTTAACAAATACTGAAAGGCATCAGGGAGTTAAATCATGTTGCATGCCTAAGGGAAGTGTGGCATTACTTATGAATGACTGCATGCATGGCTGCCTGACTCCATGAATGAATCACCCAGATTCAGCATAAATGAGTGCAGAAAGTGCTCTGATTTTAATTTATAAAGGAAGGAAGTGAGGAAGGAAGCACTGTCAGACCCGTTACATGTGTTTTATTTCCAGGGCTGGGTGAGGGTGGTGAAGCACTGGAATGGGTTGCCCAGAGAGGTTGTGGATGCCCCATCTCTGGTGGTGTTCAAGACTAGGCTGGACAGGGCACTGGGCAGCCTGGTCTAGTGGGAGGTGTCCCTGCCTATGGCAGGGGGGCTGGAACTCGATGATCTTTAAGGTCCCTTCCAACCCAAACTATTCTATGATTCTATGATGGCAGTGGCACTCAACTCTCTAAGATCACCTGTGGGCATACTGCAGTCATTTCTGTCCCAGCAGCACAAACACTGCAAGCCAGATGGGGTTCATGGGCCGGCAGGTTGCAACACACACGCATTAATTAAAAGAAACAATGTCATGGGGGAAGAATTGTACTATGAGCTCTCTCTCTTACACTACAGACACCTAAAATCCAGAGGTATTTTCTAGTAATTTAAACATTTGGATGCTGTCTTCCACTATTAGATAAATATAGGCAGAGCATAAAAGGTCAACATTTCATAAAACTTTTTTACTGTGGCAAATGCTTCATGTCAGACTAAGACATCTCCAGTGTTGACAGTTTCAGATGATGTATCTCATTCTGGAGTCTTGAAAGCATCCATAGGAAACAGATTTTAGATGATGAAACATTGCCTGCACTAAAGGGTCAGAATGAGTGCTGTTCAATAAATGATTGCAAAATGAGTTTCCTCCTTGTATTTGCTTGGCACAATGACATCTGCTAGTGAGCTGCAAGGGTGACAGTTCTATCCCCTCCTTGCTGAGATGGGGGACTGGAGATAAACAGCTGAGGTAGGGAACCGAGATTAGGTACCCTGCAATGCATCAAAAAGATTTGTTATGATATTTAACTTGCATTGTTTTTCTAATCTAAAACTACTCTCACTCTCCTATTCTTTCTGGGATTAGAAATCTGTTTGAAATGCAAATTGGAGCCTATATTTTTCCAGGTTTCTGCTTGCCTGGTCTGGGATTTAGGTTTGATCCAGTTCAAAGCTGGGGGAGCACTGGGAAACATGGATCTGCACCAGGAGGCAAGCCTCTTCTCCTTTGCTCCTCAAACCAGCACAGTAAAGCAATTGGCAGCTTCTGCTCAGATGCTCCCCATTGTAAGCATGGAGACGTTTCTGGCCTCAGATATTTTAGAAAATGAGTTTCTAGGTCAGGAGTTGAATGTATTTGGAATGTACATTCTTGCATTTGCTGTCTTTCCCCTGGCTTTCTCTCACTGATTAGACAGTGCAATACTGAATGCCTAAAAATAGCAGCACAGGAATCAGGTTTTGTACTTTCCTTTTTGTTTTATTCCCTCAGTTCAATTTCTCGGATCTGTTTTACTGTGATTGTTACCTTAGCAAAGAGTCCTTTCAGCAAGGAAGTCAGTCCTTTAAAAATATACTCGCTTCTAAATAACTGGGTAGGGTGAGTCATGAAGCAGGAAAAAGTTAAAGACTCACAAACACTGACTCTAGCAATACATTGCTTCTATGAGTAGCAATTTCTTTATGACCTTAAGACTTCCGTAGCAGCATAAATATTTTATATGGTTAAAGCAATTTGAATAATCTTAGTTAGCTCAGGCATTAAAAATGCAGTAGTGAAGGAAGGGAAGCTCTCTAACACCATTCAAGCCTGGAATTGTAGTCACAGTCATGACTGTGTCACTGCATAGTCATAGCTCTCCAAGTGGATTTATAACACAGCAGTCATCTGTTGGGCAAAGCACAGAGAAATGAAGCTGGGACTTTTCGAACTGAAAAATCACAAGCCTCATTTTGAGCTGAAGTGCTGTAAATACTGAGTGTGAATCTTGCCACTGTGGGTTAAGAGCTGCATGCAGGAGGCTACAATAGCATGCAGGCATTCCTCAAAGAATGAGTTGGCAATAATGTTACAAGTCACGCAGATTTAGTGTTTATTTCTGTGTCACTCACTATTTGGTAAATAGTCCATATTAAAATGGGGGAGTAGAGAAATTTTAGCTGTCTGTAATGCTCAATAAAATAGGGCTACTCTGGTGGAGATACTGTAGGGAGCAACTAATTGCAAAGCAAAGTAATTGCTTATTTGGGGGGCCTTTTTCAGTTGACAAAAAGACCATCAGGCTGTCAGAGTAATGTATTCATAATGTGAAAGTGGAGCTATATGTTGCATACCTGTGTTGGAGAAAGAGAGTTAAGACTTTTATGTATCATAGAATCATAGAATAGTTTGGGTTGGAAGGGACCTTAAAGATCATCGAGTTCCAATCTCCCTGCCATAGGCAGGGACACCTCCCACTAGATCAAACTTTAGAATTCAAAAAATAAACATCCTCCTGTTGAGGTCATGCGTGTTTACTGGTTGCTTTGCTTTCTGGTTTTGTGTATTTCTTGCCTGTCTTATTTGAATTTGATCCTTTGAGGGTCAGAGCACCTGGCAGCTGAGATTATTATTGAGAATTCGGTAACAAACAAGGCTAAAGCTGGGGAGCTTGATTGCAGGTATGCATGGAAAAAACACTTCAAATTGAAATCTAATGTGGATCTACTACATGATCTAGTCCAAGCTGATCTAGCTAGTCTCATGCCTTGGCTCAGGCTGTGATCTGGATGTGGCCTCTCAGAGAGAAGTGGAAACACATTTCAGACATCACATATTCTTTGTGACATGTATGCCATGACTTTATTAAAACTGTAATTTCTTAACTGCTGTGCTGATTGTCACGGCCTTTAGATCTGTATCATGTTCAACATTTGCTGAATGACACTCATTCATTTAACCACCAAGGGTGCAGTTTTTCATTAAGATCAGAAAACACTTTCATTAAAGAAAAGGTTGTTTTATTATACAGATGCTAGTGTGTCTCTTTCTGATCTTTCCTTGTCCCACAGAGAAAAGATGCTTGAGCAATCTAGGTGCTCTTTACCTTCTCTTCTTTTTTCAGTCTGACTCAATGTTATTATTATTTACTTTGATCTGCTAAATACTTAAATTATGTTCATAATGTATCCATTTTTGGTGTTAAGCAATTGCTATGTGAACTTCTGCTAGGGTCACCTTGAAACATTGCCAACGGGAAGAACCCCCATTAACTCTTTCTCTATCCTCATTAAGTTAAATGGTTTTTATTCTTTGCTAATACTGTATTATTTCCAATGTAAGAACATCTCCTCCTAGATTATTTTAGTTAAATTCCCACCCAGGGCTGCCTGGAATAGAGACTCAGATATAAGCTGTTCCTTTTTTTCTTCCACACACAGTGGGATCTGAATTTTATGTAAGACTGTACATGGGAATAAATAGCTGGCAAGCTGAATCAGGGTTGAAATCAGGTCCTGAAGATTAACCAAGATCAGTTCTCTGAAGATAAATGAACAATGTTATCATTTTAATAAGACAAATACTACTTTGGTCTATAGCATAAATAAGCTTCCTCTAAGTGCTGTCATATGATATTCATGCTGGAATTCACTAGAACAAGAGTGCATTCATTTCATAGTAAATAACTGGTAGTTATACAACACCTTTGACCACAAAGCCTTCTAAAGGCTGTGTTGTGTTCCCTTTAACAGCTACAAGAAAAAAAAAAAAAAGAGGCATAAGTTTAATGGCATGAGTAAACTGCAAACAGATGACAGATATTTTACAAGTAAGAGGCCAGCTTTATCAGAGAGGTTATTTTTGCCTGTTATTTGTTTGAAGGAAACAAACACTCTCAGTACATTGACAGGGAAACTGAGTCACAACACATAATTGACCAAGTCACGGAACTGTTGTTGGAACTGGCTTTGAAACTCAGGAGCTGCTGTCTTCCATCTCTTTTTTTCACAAACTTTCATTCCTGTATGGACTGCACAAAAATAAACAATAGTTTTAATCAAGTTTGGGGGTTTTGTTGTTGTTGTGTTTTTGTGGGTGGGGTTTTTTTTGTTTGTTTGTTTTTTTTCCCCAGAAAGAGGGAAAAAAAAGAGGGACTATATTTCTTAGGGTCTGAACATTCTGAAACTCACGTGAAAAAGGATCAGAACTCAGTGAATTCTTGACCTAGATCTGTTTCTAGGAATTGTCATAACAAGTTTGTTCTTCTGGTTATTAAATTTATTGTTCGGATGACCATAAGCACATTCATGAAAAACACAACTAAATCATGAAAGCCTTACGGTAGTTACTATGAACAGTCATTAATCTGAAACTTTATCTAGGAAGTATGTTCATCATTCATTACTTCAGCACTGCAGTTGCACAACCAAATAGTCCAAACAAAAGTGTATAGCCTAAATGATATGTTACTTAGCTCTAATAAATAGTACACAATGAATAATGCTAAAGTAGTCTCCTGGCAGACTATCTGCAGAGAGGAATGCATTCACATAAATTATGTGGTGAACTTCCAGAGCTGCAGACAGACGGGGAGTGCTCCTGAATGACTGGCAAACAGGAAAAAAACAACCAGCAGTCCTTGAGGGAATGATTTGTGATACATTGCGTGATATCACTTGCTCTTTCATCTAAATGGGGTTTTTTTCCAGATGTGACCAAACTTGGCCCTCATTTCTTGTAAAATATTAACATTTTTGAAGTTTGAAAATCATCAGGCTAACATAGGTCTACCAGCTCCATAGAAGTCCGTGGATATAGTTGGATCAAAGACAATTTTAAAAGAGTTTGGATATAGCATGTTTGAAGCTGAATTTTTAAAGGTGCATTTAAAGCCATAGACACCATTAAAATCTGTGTATTTATGGGCCGTGTTCTCTTTGTGTGTACTGAGGAAGCTTAGAGCTTGGATGATAACACATTCAGTCCACTAACCCTAAGCACAGTATGAATTCCCTGAACAGGTGGCTTTTTCACAGATCTGTTCAGGCTTATCTTACCTCAGCCATGCTTCCCACCACTTCAGTCCTTCCATGATCATTTACAACACTGCAAAGCATGATGGAAATATTATCTCATCATATCCTAGCAGCTCTATATATTATCTCTCCTCCAAAAATGAGGGCTCACAGGCCTAAACTCAGTGATGTGTTCTGCATGTAAAGCATGTACAGATCTTTAGGAATCTGACGTACAGAAGCATTTGTGATCCTAGCTGATTCTATGCCTTATATATCCAATCAAAAATTCTACCTTCTAACTGAAGGATTTCTAAAAATGTATCTTTTTCTGGAACCAATATTTGACAAGGGTATATTTTTTGCCTCTATCAACAATAAAATTCCCACACTGGTTTGCAAACCTATAGTAGCAGTATTTCCAGGGGAAAAAAGCCCCAAAACACTGCTTTATTTCACATTATTTAAAACCAAAAGGAGGTGTGATGATGCTACTGCTGGTGGTTATTTCAGGCATATCTGTAGAGAGAATCTGCCCAGCTGGACCTGTGTGTTCCTTTCTACAATAGAGATTTTTGCTGCCATGCTTCAAGACTGGTTCTTTCCTCTCTTAACTCCTCATCTGCAACTTTGGTAGTTGCTTGTACCAAACCTTCAACAATTATCAGGAAGAGATTTCTCCTTGATGGTATCTTTTTATAGAGGTCTCTACCACTGACAGTTTCCTATGGGAAGGTTCTTCTAGAAATTGCCCTTTCTTAGAACATATATCACTGACATTCACACTGATTTGGACTCAGTTTAAACATGGTGGAAACATGAGACCCAGACACCTGAGTAAATCATACTGGTCACTGGTGAGATTTTCTCTTGAACTGACAATGCTCTGCTGGACTGTCACTGCTCCAGTTTTCAGTCCAGAAAAAAAACCCCAAAGTTTTTTGATTTGTCTTTTATCTCTGGAGACTTTCTACATCTCAAGTGTCATTAAATTAGGCTTATGTCTTCTTTTCTAAAAAAAAAAAAGGAGGTTGTTTTGTACTCTTTAAGGCTTTCTAGTCAATGGAAAACTGGTCATTTACAGCAGGGGCCTTTGATTCATTCTGTTTCCCTTTGGCTCCTGTAGTATTGGAGCTGGTCAATTTTAGCCTTTTCTTTGGAGGATAAGGTGTGGGGTGTTTTTTTAATGCAAGTCACCTCACTCATAATGAATTTCCATCCCTCCCATTGGAAAAAAGCCAGCCTAGAACCTTGACTAGCCATTCAAAATCAATACCAGATTTTACCTTATAATCTTTACATAGAGCATGTGGGCTTTAGGACATTGAGTCTGGGGGAGGAGGTGTGACAAACAGTGCTTAAAAACAGGTGGGTTTGTGTTTTGCTGAGACATATGCTGTTATTCACCCCAAGGAGAAAAGGAAGGCAGCAGAGAAGGAGGGGAAGTTTGGCCCATGTGGGAGGTTAAGGGGAAGGGGGAGAAATTAAGTTAATGTAATCAGTAGCATTGTATGTCAAGTTATAACCTGAATCCATAAAACAGAGCAAGCATTCAGTTACTTGATTTGGCTGAGAATTAGTGAAAGGGATTTTACTTAGAGTTTTGAAGAATTTGACAGCAGAACAACGAGATACGAACGATGTTGCAAGGAAGGAAGTAGTACTGAGACAAAGATTTCATACAGATAATGTTTGGCTCCAGACTTGTAAGATTTAGATATCCCCAATACAAACACCAAGACACTAACAGGGAAGATCAAACACACCCAATGAATTTTTATTATCTAATAAACATCAAGAAAGCTATAGAGCTAGCTGTGCTACTCAGCTGCTCCTAGGTATGAGAGAAGCTGTAATGCCAAACCTAAATTTTGTCCTCTTGAAAAATTCCACATTAAAGTACTTCTTTTCTGAAAAGCTAGTATTTACACTATTTTCTTCCAGTTTCCAATTGGCAGCTGCTGCAGCTCATTTACCACATCCCTGTGCAGTCCTGCACATTCTTTGCCTGTTGACCCTGGTTTCCCTTTTGGCTGTGACTGAGCTGTCCCCTCAAGGCTTGATTCCACCAGCTCAAGTGGACACGTGACCTTGCTGGGAAAACGTCATTTTAGTGAAATCAGTCTGCTGCAGCATTAACATTCAAAAGTTAAGGTTTTAGTAGCAGAGCCCCGAAGGCATGTTTATGCCTTCTGCCTCCTTAACAAAGCACACAGCATATGCCAGACTAATATATGCAGTTGAAATGAAACCACTGCATTCATCTTACTGCTTAAGGAAGATATTTTCAGGCTTCAAGTCCACTTTGGTTAACTGACCTCAGC
This sequence comes from Turnix velox, assembly GCA_013400935.1. Lineage (NCBI taxonomy): Eukaryota > Metazoa > Chordata > Aves > Charadriiformes > Turnicidae > Turnix > Turnix velox. The sequence goes on along the minus strand of VZTY01018242.1, from coordinate 39,693 downwards.
TCCCCAGCTAGAAAATGGGACCTACTCTCTTCCTCTTACACATCCATTTACAGCTCTATCAGTTCATATTACAAATGCTTAATTTTTATTAAGTATGGTGGCAACTTGCTCCACGTGAGTGAAGGCAATGGGGAACTCATTAAAAATAAACAGTAAGCATCAGCAACAGTGCAGATCACATGTTCAAAGCAAATTACTGCAAGAACCACAGTAAAGACATTTTCAGATTCTACCAAATCCAACTATGTTTCATATATTATATGTTTGGCCATGAAGATGGTCAAAGGGCTGGAGCAGCTGCCCTATGAGGACAGGCTGAAGGAGTTGGGGTTGCTCAGCCTGGAGAAGAGAAGGCTCAGGGGGGACCTCATAGTAACTTATCAGTACCTGAGGGGGTCCTACAGGAAGGCAGGGGAAGGACTTTTTAATATGATATCTGATAGGAGGACCAGAAACAATGGATGTAAATTGGAAGGGGGTAGATTTAGACTCAACATAAGAAAGAAATTCTTTACAGTAAGGGTGGTGAAACACTGGAAGAGGAGTATAAGCTGAGCAGCAGATACAGNTCTTTACAGTGAGGGTGGTGAAGCACTGGAACAGGTTGCCCAGGGAGGTTGTGGATGCCCCCTCTCTGGAGGTGTTCAAGACTAGGCTGGACAGGGCACTGGGCAGCCTGATGTAGTGGGAGGTGTCCCTGCCTATGGCAGGGGGGTTGGAACTCAATGATCTTTAAGGTCCCTTCCAACCCAAACTATTCTATGATTCTATGATTCTATGATCTTTTGCAAGCTGATAAAGGCCACAGATGAGAAAAGCCAATGCGCCATGGGTAAGAAAGCTTGAAATTTAGAAACTGACAGAGTATTTTCAGAAGCTTTCTTTAATGATCTGGATGTGTTTGGTTATGGCAATGTGGTGGAGGGGTCTTATTTGTCAGATGGACAATGACATAATGGTGACAATGGTTTTTCTTGGATGAGCCTTACTTTGCCTCCAATAACTTGTATTCCTTTTTCCTTTGGTCTCCTACAGCTGGAGAAAGAAGAAGGGAGCATTTCTTAGACAAAGAGTTCTGTAAATTTTGATTGCCTCTTATTGGAGATGGGAAACTTGGAAAAGATGGTTCAAAATCTTTTTTGGTGAAACTAGAAAGAAAAAAAACAATTAACAAGTCTTAAGAAAAGATTGCAAAGCAGAAAAATATGATCCAGAGAAAGTCATCACAAGAACCAGCCTTCCATTCCAAAACGATTGCATGCCAAGTGCACTTTTTGCTGCTACCTGAGCAGGAAGAACTAGCATTTCCCCAGCAGTGAAATAGCTTGTTGGGTGTTGTTCCAAATAATGTGGTGGCTTTTTTCGAGTTTTTTTGTTCATGCTTCCCCGTGTTCCAAGTGAGGTGAAAGCAGGTGTAGCTCAGACAGATTGGCTACATGGTGCAGGTGCTCCCAAATCTGCTTTCATTCAGGAACAAAATGCAGGCTGAATTTAGGAGAGGGAGGAAATCTATATCACAGCTGTGTCAAATGTACACATAACATTAACAATGGCAAAAGAGAAAAGGAAATTTACAAGTGGGAGACATCTCTAGGGAAAAGCACAGTGAAATGAGTAAGAGGAACCTAAAACTAACCTGTTCTTAATTAGAAGGCCATAGCACAGCAGCCTGCTGAGAGGAACTGGAAAAGCCTCTTTTGTATCAACTGGGGCTTTGAGTGTTGCACAAACAGCTGAGATGCATCCTGGGACATCCATGAGACTTCTGTGGATAAATATAGAGGAGGAGGAGGGAGCTGTTGAACACTGTCTCATGGCACTTCAACGACAGAATACAAAGATAGCTTTTGGTGTTGGGACTACTAATCTGATGGAAACACCAGTAGTTTCTGGAGTCTGGGAACTGATGCTATGAGAGTGTTGGGGGTAGGAGACTAAATCTCTCTCTGCTCCTGGGTTTTACTTTGTCAACAAGGTAAAACTGTTCCTTATTGCCTCACAGTCCTGGGAAACAGAAGGGACCCAGGGCTGCATCCACAGATATGCTTCAGCTGAAGGGAACTGCCTGCCCAGAGAATTCTGGCTGCTGCAAAGATAGAATTGAAACTTTTCTTCATTTCACTGTGCAAGTTTATCTTAGTCCATGTGCTTTATGCCTTATTTTATTCCTATAAGTAGTTTGAATTAGGAAAAATAGAACAGAAAAGAAGAAAAAACAGCAAATCTTAAAAGAAAAACATGCACACTTTCCTGTGTCCTTTTCTTTACAAAAAAGCAGGTGCTTGATTTTTCAGATTCTGATACAGCACAGATTTGACCAAAGACCTACTTTCAATATAAGCTGAGCAGCAGGTACAAGAGGTAATATTACCTAAAGTCTAAAAGTCAGGCCCAGAACCCACAAAGTATTGTAAAATCCCTCATTTCTTTCAGGAGAACAAAGTCAGTGACTTTCAGGCTTTGGGATTTTCCAGTTTTAGTCTCCCTGAATAGCAGTCAGGAAGTGGGAAAAGTAAAAAATGCACCATTGCTTTGTCAGAATATTTGCTTTTGTGAGCTGCTTAGTGAAGGCATCTGTATTGCCTTAGCCGTCGTGAGCTACAATTGCTTTGTCTCTTAGTGGATGGATGTCTTGAATCTCAATATTAATAGTACTGGTTGTAATTGGAGCTTCTTCTTCAGTTTAGAGGACAGAATTACAAGGCCAAGTTCTGCCCTCATTTAATTTTATAAAGCCTGACTGAAGATGTTGAGTGGTCTAACTGAAAAATTACAGTCACTCATGCCTTGCAGTAATGATTCCACATATCATCATCTAAGACAAACTTAGGCTGCTGCAATTCATTGGCTACAGACATGTTGCAAGGATTCCTGCTAGAGGTTACCTCCTACATTCCCAAGTCATTTCCAAGGATCACAGCTTAGGAAGAATTTTGAGGTTAATTTGTGGAATGATTTTCCTAAATGTTCCAGTGGACATGCATGGGTTACTGTCTATTCAGGAAGCTGACATCGCAGCCTCTTGCAATACAGTCCCTTATTTGATAGGGAAATACTGGTTTTCTGTTCCAAGGCTTGAGAAAGTTATTCTCAGCAGATAAAAACTGTATACAAGCTAACACTATACTGTACACCAGAATTTCGTACCTGGTGAAAATGAATCACTGTGGATTTGCTGAGATACTATAACGTGAGACTTGGGAGGAATAGCAGAAAGTTAGTTATGTCAGTTTATAACAATTAGGAATTATTGATGTCAGAGGGAGAAGAGCAAAATTCAGAAACAGTGCAAGCTGTTGGGCAGAGCACAGCCCTGGAGTGGTCAGGCCAGAAGGCTCATTGATTAGATTTGGTTCATATAGAAACAGAACAAATTACCACATGATGATATTTTCTATTTGAAGAAGAAAAGATGGCTCCATAACCTTTTGGGCTATGTCTAATTTGCCTCAGGGCTGATTCCTGGTCCTGAGATGAAGTCACATGGACTGGCTCGTGTCTTACTCCTTCTATAGTAGATTTGTCTTGAAGAAAACTAGCTGCAGAGACTGAACAATAAAACTGTGTGGACAACCAGAGCTCCAGTGTTCAACTTCTTCCATGGCTCTCTGTTACTTAGCACTGAAGATGTATCCTCAAAATGAATAGTAGACCTCTTTTCTGCGATTATATGAAGGTGTTTTAATAAGTTGCTAAAAGAAATGGGACAAGGTATCAAATCTATCAAATGTGTGGTGAGGTGAGTCAAGAATTTTGTTATTAAGAGATTTACACGAGAGAAAAAACATTCAAAACTTTTAGGTAATGAAATTTTAAGGGTTTCCAGGTCCTTATTCTGCTCAGTCCAAGCCCATGTCACCTATGAATTAGGTTCAAGATAGTTTTAAGATAGTTCATTTGCAATAGTGCTGATGTTTTACTTGTGGACTGGTGCCCATACAACGGAGTTCAGTAGCTCAATCACAGAAATTTGTAACTACAGCTTTCCTCATGTGGGAAGGTTCCAAACCCTAAATGGATCTGTAGTCCAAGGACCCAGGAAAGCATTGACTGAAGAATGAAAATCAAGTAACTTGTAATGATTATGTCTACCTGTCTCTGAAGTGCAGCTCACAAGAGCAGTGTCCTGTATTTGACAACGAGTATGAAGTCAGAGAAGAGCACTGAAAATTGTCATTCACATTATTTGAAGTGTTTGCACAGTGACAAAGTGGAGAATCAAAAAAGACATACAAACACTGTCCACATTTCCTTTGCACAGATAGAATTTCCTGTACAATTTTCAATTAGTATGTAATGGAGGGAGGAAACATGGTCTAGCTGCATAAATGCCAGAGGCATCTCTAGATTAAGAACTGTGGAACAATGCTATAATTTAAAAGAAATAAAGAACATGAAAGAGCTCCTCTGTACTTACAGCAGATCTATCCTGGTAAAAATACAAGGAAAAAAAATTAAAAATTGCTCATAAAAAATATGTATTTCTTTCTGTAACATTTTTCTCCTGCTTCAGAGGGAAAAAAATCAGTGAGGTTGCTGCTTGACTTTTGAAAAGCTTGTTGTAGAGCATATTACTTACCATGTGACTAGATATTTTTAATTTCTGTAGAAAAGTATTATGCACTTCTATGGAATGGAGCATTCTATTCTTTCTCATGCTGAAACCCCCTCAATTTGTATCGATCATCTTCCTGCTGGTATGATGTACTGAAATCTTACTACCAGGCAGCTTTCTGAAGTAATTAGGAAGTACTTTGTCTTTTTGTCAGTACTCTTCTTACCCACCTTGCTATTAAAACTCACTATCTAAAAGCAATATGCTGTTACTGGAATGCTTGAGCAGTGTTAGTTTGCCCTTCAGAATCGTTCTCCACTTAACCTGGAAAAAAACTGCTCTGATGATCAATTGACTGTCAATTCATTGACTGTTAACTCATGAGAGAATTCATTTGACTTAATCATGCCCTATAATGCACAGTGATGCATACATAGACCTGCATTTTCTGAGAGAAGGAGAATAATAACAGTCTAATATTTACAACGCAGTGTCTGGAACACCACAGATTCTCCTGTGGAGCATGTAGAGTCAAGTGCCCAACCATGCTTGCTTTGGGACCCAATAACAGCAGATTATTTTGGTGAAAATCCGTCCTGGACTTCCTCATTGCAGGAAGTTTTTTCCCCATTGCATTTCTCCTCAAAGCAGTGAAGACAAAAAGGGGTGGAAGATGTGGCAAAGCTTCTTCATCTCCACATAAGAATAAAAGCATGTTTTGAAAGGTTAAATTTGCAAATTATCTTGAGGTTTTGTGGATCCTAGTCACCAAATTATTTGAGTGATCGGGACTGGAATTAATTTTGAAAGTCATATGAAAGGACAAAATGAAGACTCTGTGCAGGAAGATCTTTTCAAACATGTGAGTGTTATTCATTTCACCTCTATCTGCTTTGAGACCAAAATGCTTTTTGGTGCATTTGGCAATTAAAGTGATGGGGCTGTGAAACAGCCCTGGTAAAGTGCTTCGAGAAAGTCAATGGAGCAAAGGAGGAAAGAGAAAGAAGGCAGATCTGATAAGATTGCAGCATGCACCAGTGGCAATGAGAGCTGCTCTGTATCAATATGGGAGAGAAATAGCTGTGCAGATAAAAAGGAAATATTTGGTCACCATCAGCTTCCCCAGAGCATCTACTAGCATAACAGATCTAATGAGTAAATCCACATTGGCAGCATGAGTCATTTCTCTCAGCTGCATGAACAGAGCTTAAAGGCTATGAGCTAGGCACCCTAGCCTCTCATGTTTCAAAGTGGCAGAGAATATTTTGGAGGAGCTGAATGGAGTAATTAACTGGGAAATAATACTCAATGGACTGCTGTCTATTGGGGTAAATTACAAATGAACACCAGACAATCTGTGGAGGGATGCTGTTTGAATCAGAGCAATGCGGCCATTGGAATGGAAGCTGGGAGATCAGCTGGCCTATATTCAGGCTATAGCTAACCTAGTGATATCCCCTGTGCAATCACAACTGTCATTGTGGCTGGGACTCTTTTGCTGGAACAGATATAAAAAATAACCCTGAATTGTAAAGGAAAGGAGTGGTTGGCCTGATAATGGAAAACACAGCAGGCCTCTATCTAAATATGAAATGTACATAAGCAATTGCTTAAATTTAAGCAGAGAAATAACCACATGGAATTAAGGTGCCTTTTGGATGATTTACAAGGATGGGACTATTAAGTCAGCAAGAACCATCTGTTTCTTTTTCCCACTCTCTCATTTGATTTGTTTCAGAGGTAGTGTTTGACAGCTTGGTTGAATCTACTGGAAAAAATGAATGCCCAACATGGGGAGCAATCACAGAACCTTATCTTAGTATTTTTCAGAAAGGTAGAAATGCTGAAAAAGTGCTAAAATAGGAATTGAAGGAGTGTGAATTTGTGGTATCCTAGGCCTGGCCTGGCCATGCTCAGAAAACAGTTTGCAAGGAATCTGGAAAACTGTAATATTAATCCATACAGGAGGTAAACTCAGAAAAGGGCAAGTTAGTCTGAGAAGGCTACATGCAGCAGAAAGCAAAGAACACAAGATGGTTCATATTTTTTCAGGCTTTTGCTGAACCACATTATACCAAATACAGGGCTCCTGAAGTATATTAGTCTTGTGCTTTATGTCTGAGGCACTGTTTTCATATCTTACATAGTACTAACTTTACAGAAACTAGTCCAGCTCCCAGATGTGATCTGCAACAAACAATTTTGCTCTAGTGGAGGCTGATATTTTTGACCTTTGCAACTATATTTATACTTCTACATATTTTTGAAATATCCCAGTCCTGGAGAAGGATCCTGGAGACAAAATGCATGCTTAATTCTGCCTACTAGTACCAAATGCTATGATTTGAGATAAATAATGAGAGTTTTGGAGGCCAGAATTAAAAATTAAACCTATCTTTTCCAAGTTTATTTTATAGTGTGAATGGCTCTTTTCCTTGCATGTGTACTTGGACCTATCTGAGTCAGATTCTTATGGATGCCTGGGGAGCTCCATTAACTTCACCAAAGCCCAAACTCAGCAGGAACTGTTACAAAATATAATTAAGGAGATTTGTATGGAAAGTGCTGGGTTTGCTTTAATAGCTTCTAGGACCAGAACTATAGCCTTTTCTCTCCTTTACTACTGTATAAATTCATTCAGAAACTTAAAGTACTTTGAGTGACAATGATTAAAGAACACTTTACCAAAGCCTCAGGTGGCACACACTAGCATTCTATAAAGTGATGCAAAAATAATTAGCAGGAAGCAACTGAATACTTAAGAGATTTGTCGGAAATAGATCAGTAAAGTTATGAGGCTAAATTCTTCCCCAGTGTAATTTGACTGACTTCATCCTGTATGCAGATTTGGCATAAGCACCTCAATGCACTGTGCACACCCTGGGAAGTGACACTTTTAAACTGATCTATTATGCCATGCCCCACTCTGGGGCACTGGGTTGAGCAGATCCTGCTGCTGTCTGCCAGGTTTATTTGGATTAGCAGCATTGTCTAGTGCATGCAGTCCTCAGAAAAAAAAACCCTGAAGTTTTTTTTCTGTTATCTGAAAATGTAAGAAATTTTACCAGGGTGTTCCACAGCCCCCTTGGGTTTCTAGGAGCCTTTACTAGGCAACAGAAGTGTGTTTATATCTGGATATACATACGATGGCATAGACAGACACCAACTGTGAAAGTGCTTCCTCCCATAGATTAATTTGTGGACTCTAGCGGTCTACTCAGCTGCATGTGCTAAGTGTTTGCACTTCCTGAAAAGAAAATATTTTCCTGATAAAAAAAAAAAAAGGATAATTGAAATGAAACTAGATATCTAAAACTTTAAGCTAATAATTTACTTTAATCTATCTTGAGGAAAGACTAGGAATTTATCTTTTGCATCATTCTATTAAGGCATGTTAAGACTACTGCTCAGCACAGTTTGGAGATTATGATAAGGTTCTAAAATAGATCATTACAAAACAGACACAGAAAACAAGCCTGAGAGGGAGTGAGAGAAATAAGGAGAAAACACAAATTCGAGGAAAAGCAGAAAAACATAATTATTTTTAATAACTCTCAAGCTAAACAATTTATTGTTCACAGAAAGAGACTTTTCTCATACTTTCCACATGATGAGCAGTAATTAGTTGTAAGTCTGAGTCACAGGCTGATGCAGAAGAGTTGAGCTTGGAGTCCTTCTGCCCCCTTTTCTGCTTGCCCTGCCACCATTCAATCCAAGCCAATTTTCTGCGTTTCTTCTGAGGTTATTAATGTTAGTTCATAATTGCCAGAGGAAAAACAATCATTAATTATGTTGATACCATCTACTGAGAAGACTCCCATTCCTGGCTTCTGGCTTCCACCCCCATTTCCATCTTCCACAGCCCCTGATGCTGCAGTGTTCCTGCTCTCCCAGCCAACCTGTCAGTGTCCAGTCCATCCCAGGGCTTATTACAGGGAGTCATAAAAATGCTCCACTTAAGTATGAATAAACATATATAGCCAACATGTGTGCATTAGGTCCTAAAATGCATGATACTAACTAGCATGATCATTATGTTTATCAATATCACCCAAAATGTTACCCTGTTTTTTAATAGATTTATTTGCAAATCATTATGGTAATATTTTTTTTCCCATAAAAACTGTGAATGTGAGTGTACTTTCCTGGAAATGTGCAATTGTGTCTGTTTGTATGACACACAGACCCTTCTTTTATTTTGTCCCTATATGACTTTTATTTCTTCCCTCTCCTACAGAAAACAAACTCCAAAATCTCCCTCCCACTCTCTACGAAAAGATTTATCAAGTTTATAAAAGACTTGAAAATAAAAGGGCATGTGTCCCGTGTGAAGATCAGTAGGTTTGAGCAGGAAAAGAGATATCTTTCACAAGCAGCCATAATTGTGTCTCTGACATTTGAGAAGGGAGAAACATGCATTTTTGTGTGCAGAATTTTAAAGCCATTTAATGATCAAAGAGCAATCCTGATTTTATCTTCCATTACTTCCTCTGTGGAGATAAGATTAATTCTTTTAATGTTACGTTAGACTGTTCTAACCATAAATAGGTGTGTAAAAATACAAGCATGCAAGACTTGGGAAGAAATAAAGAGAATGACTTTGTTCATTGTCAGAGACAGAAGACATGTGAAGTACATATATTTTTCTTTTTGCTTTCTTGCTTTGTTTTTGAATGTTCATTATTTTTTAAAATGAAAATATATAAAACTGAAAAATCATTGTTCACATATAAACCAATAGCTGTTTGCTTTTCTTTCTTCTCTTCTTATCTTCCTCCTCTTTCAATAGAATGCCATGCTGATTTCAAGATTTTCTGACATCTATTCTCTATCCTGCTGCTAATTCTGTCTGCCTTCTGCTTGATAGATGGGATGTTGGATGAGGGCCCTTCCCTGCAGGAGCTCAGTTGGCACTTGCAAAGACTGCTGTCCCCAGCAGACATCAATTCTGGAATGTGGCAGGGGATTCCCTTCCAGAAGTCAAGTGTGATGCCGGAAATGCTGGTAGCTATTAATACTACCTTGTATTTTTATGATGAAAAATTGGCAAGTGTGATGCTTTAAGACCCATTCCTGCCCAAAGTGTTATTGTGGCTGCTGGCATGAGGCCAAGGAGTGACCTGAGTCTAGCAAAACAAACCTTATTCTCTTTTTGCCCTCTTTATAAGTATAGTTATCAGAACAACTGAAGCGCTGCTCTAACTCAAAGAAAAAAAAAAAGTATTTTGGGATCCTGATGATAGAGAGTAAGACATGAAAATCAAGTGTGATATATAAACCCCATGAGGAAAATAGACTGTTCATACTGCATGGTGCAGAGTAGCAAACTTTTATTCTGCTTTGTATTCTGTTAAAATTCATAGCCTTTTAGAATGTTGCAAACTTCCTATAAGGTTACATAGTTGGATTATTTAAAAACTAATTTTAAGTGTCTTTTTTGAAATAAATTAATAATTTTGCATGTATAATGCGGTTGCAAAAGTGAGAAAGAATTTGCAAATGCATTGGTATGCACAGTGTAAGATGTGAAAATTTGTAAATTGGTATGCTAGCCTGCTTCTCAGCAGAGATATTTCAGCAGCTGCATGAAGTGCCTGTTATAGGAAGCATGACATTTAACTTACATTCCTGTCATTTTTGTCCCCCAGAGCAGCACATCAAAGAAACTGGTGGCATTTTAGATGTCAGGGTGAATATAATATTTACCAACCTGAGCTATTCCTAGAGGCTTGTAGCCAGAGGATAAGGAATTCTGGGTCTGTCCTATACTTAGATGTGAGATCAGGAGGAAATCCGGATGTAGGACAAACATTTCCCCACAACATTGCACCTAATTCTGTGGTCAATGCTGAGCCAAGAGAATAGGAAGGAAGTGAAAGCAATGTCTAGGGATTACAAGTGTGTTCAGGACTCTTTTATTAAAAGATATGATTGCTCCCAAGTCCTGGCTTTACAGAGTTAGATAAAAGGGGAGGAAGGGATACCAAGGAAACTGAAATACATTACAATTAAGTTAATTTTGGAAGTCAGAGCTGGGATTATAGTAAAAATCTTCGCATGCCTGAGTGAACAACAATTTCATTAGCCTGTGCTGCCACTTCATCAAGTACATCAAATACACTTCATCAGCTAACTCCCTGTTAGCAGCCATATCATGGGGGCTGATAATAGCAATACCAGCCTGTAATCCTCCTTCTTCATTACTTAAAAAACAGGGGAACAAGGAAGCAGGATTGTAACAGAAACTATTCAGTTCAGCCAGCTCTTAAAAATGATAGTCAGCTCCAGAACATGCTGTCTGCCTGTTCTTGCTGCATGCATTCTGGACTTCAGCTTCCCATTGTCCACTGCTGCCATGCTTGCTGTTCCCCTTCCTGAGAGCCATGCTGACCAGCTTCACATAGAAGGTGGCTTCTCTTTCTTGTCTCCTCTCCCCTGAGGCACAGCCTCAGAAGTGTCCACTCCTGGCAAAGGAAGTGGTACCAGGGAGACAGAAGAGCAGCCATCTACTCCAGATGAGCTCCTTGTGTAACACACAGGCTAATGTCTAATGTGAATATGAGCTGTCATGATTTAACCTTTTTGTACACCCTTGGTAAGAACAGATGCAAATCTGATGATTAAAATTCAAAAATTAGTTAAGAAAGAGGATTCAGGAACCATTCAGAGGTGGAAAGACTGAGTTGCAATGAGTATTGAAAAAGGAGAAAACAATTTATCAAAAATGTAGAGAGAGATGTCTTAATTACTGTCTATTAGAACCAGCACAGAAAAATTTGTTGCTAAAATTTCTAGTCAAAAACATAACACTCTTCCACTCTGGTCAGTTTTATTTGATATAATACTATATAGTAACAAATGAGGTGAATAGAGAAAGCAATTATCACAAAGCCAGCTAGGAGGAGTGCTAGCAGTAAGTAAGGCAAAAAAAAAAAAAAAAAGAGACCAGTGATCTTCCTGCCTTTTGCCAGCACACTTTCCCAGGGAGACAAGGACATAGCCCCAGGAATGGATACTGCTGCACTATGTTTGGCTCTCTCACACATACTATATCTGAAGTGGCTCTTCCTTTCTTCCTGGAGTGCTCAGAGGACAAATATCTCCTGTTTTTACTTCCATGATGTGGCTGTGAGAAAGGTATAACAGAGGACTACAGTTGAGCGCTGGATAATATGCTTTTATTTCTAGATCAATGCAGCCTTTTTCTGAGCTGTAAAAACACTTTACCCAGCAATGCTATCCTTGGCAGCACTACAGTGTTCCCAGCTTCCATGGTCTAAGTAAGAAGATCAAGTTTCTCACCTGATTAATCACCTGAGTGGCCCTTACCCAGTCCAGGTGTCTGTGGGATAAAACATCATCACTTGCTAAAGTCACTGATGCTCTTGGCTGCTGCAAGCTTTTTGAGTTTTTGATAGAATCTTTTTTTATGGAAACTCCCTTCCCAGTCACTGCTAAACCACTCACTTGGGTCTATTTTTCCTCCGGATCAGTCTCACTGCTGCAACTTTCAGCTGTTCACAGAATCCGAGCTGAGCTTGTCATGCTTTAGAGCCATCTTCCTCTGTTTTTCTTCAGTTTCTTGTCCCTTTCCCACTGGCCTACCAGCTAGTCTCAGATACCATACTAGTTATCCTGTCTTCATTTTGAAATGATAATTACTGACCCAGGTGATACTTAAGTTGCCCATCAGTAAGTGGAGATGGCCTGCTGGTTATTTTCTTCATACGTGGCCCAGCCAGGTGTAAATTCTTCCTGTCCCAAGACTGTGACACCAGAGCAGTGGGTTTTGTCTGTGCTACATTGACAGAGAAGGGAAAATATTAAGATTAATAAAACAGTAAAGGAAGGTATAACTATTACAACTCGAGGAAACAAACAGCTCACTGAAAAAGGAGGCTGAGCAAAGCTTTCCAACAGTTTTAGCAAACTGTCCCTGGAGAGGTGGCATGTACCATATTGCTAACCCTAAAGCTGGCTTTCAAGCCAAAAGTCTTTTGTGTTCAAAAATTGCAGCCCTGGATTTGCATACCATGCTTCAGAGTTGTAAAGAATGTGGAGTGCCAGGTAGAATCATAGAATAGAATAACAGAATTGTAGAATGTGTTGAGTTGGAAGGGAACTTGAAATATCATCTAGTCCAATCACCCAGTCATAAGCAGGGATTTCTTTCACCAGATCAGAAGGTATATCTCTTTGTAAACATTCCACCTTCCTCCCACGGTAAAGGAAAGCTTTATGGACTTCTGCTTCCTTAGGTATCTTTCATCTTGAGGCAGAGCCCAATTCTTTCTCCCTCCTCCTAGTGATATGGGCCATATCAGGCTTCCTAACATTCATGCACAGAGGCAGCTCTAGAGAAGGAGTCTCACAAGGGCAACTGCAGTGAGAAGCTGCTTTTCTCTTTTCTGACTAGGGCTAACTGGCAGAGGTCAAAACACTATCATTAATCACCCTGTCATGTGATGGATTGTGATACCCACTTCTTTCAGTGATTGCTGTTACATCTCCCTCCTTGTGTTGCATCAAAAGTAGAAAAAACATAATGTCAGCCAGTAATTTTTTGAGAGCTGCAAGCACACTGGTTGACATGATGAGGATGAAGCAATGGTAAACAACTGAAGTCTCCTAGCAGATGAATGGATGGATGGGACTGGTCTCACTGGACATTTATCAGCTGCTCTCTTGCAGAATCTCACTTGCCCCTCATCACAGGGCTGTTCCCTTGCTCCTCCAGTGCAACCTGTTTGTTGCTGGAACTAATCCTCCACTTCCAGATGTCCTCAGATGTTCCTCACAGCTGTTGGTGTAGCTAGAAGTGTTATTCTATTGGTATGGAATAAGTTTCCAATCTCTTAGGAAACACAGAATTTGCAGGTACCTGTGTGCTGCTTCAGTGTTTTCTTGTCTCTTGTTGATTATGATGTACAGCTGCAGGATGAAAGGAACAAGTGTGGGATCTCATCCGGGCGTGTTGCTCAATTGGGAGACCATCAGACTCCTAATCTGAGGGTCAAGGTTTGAAGTTCTTCTCCAGGTACAAGGTCTGTCAGTGTTGGGCTGATGGCTAGACTCAATAGTCTGAAAGGTCCCTTCCAACCTAGATTATTATGATCTTATGATCTGATTAATTTAATGACATTTCATTAATCCCCACTTTGGCTAAAGTGATATGTTGTAAAAACAAATGCTGAGGCTTTGAAAACACCTACACCCAGCTGCACTGGGGGGCTTGGTGGCACTCTCTCAACACACTGTACTAGATGTAGGGAGAAATGTCCACTGTGGGAAGTCTTATCTGAGGTGCAGAATTTCTTAGCGTGACAATAAAGAGGAACTTGTGCAGACTGTCTCAGGCTCTCCTCCCCATCATCTTGCCACTTGCTGAAGAGGCTCTGTGAAAGTGATCCTTATCTGCAGTCTGGCAACTCTATGTGCATCTTTGTACAGACCCACAACTTGCTGGCTCAGAGATACTGCAGGAGTCCTTTCCTTTGAGTAAGATATTTCCCAGTCCCCAAAGAGTGTTTTTCCTAACACTACTTTAAATCAGTGTTATTCCATGATAACATTAAGGGGAAAATAATGTGTTTGCTTAGAAATACAGAATGGAGCAATACTTCACAAAGATCTTCCATTAGCAGTGCTCTTTCTTTCTGGTTTACATTTTATCTCAAAATTATCATTAAAGCTGGCATGATATGATGAAGGAGGATGTCACTGGTAGAAAGATAATATCAAAGTTTGCTAGCTGATCTACTTTGAAATGTAGCTGGTAGCTACACTAAAATATAATATAATCTATGTTTTTTTAGTTATGAAAACAGGTTCCTCCCCATCTAGTTTCTCTGGCAGGAGAGCGGAAATGGTTACAAGCTGCTCTGCCAAAATGCTAATTACTCCCTTGGGAATCATCCAGTTATGTTCAAATATGTGGCTATTTATGTTGTCTGCATAATGCATGTATCTTAACTAATTCACTTTTTTCTTTTTTTTTTTTTTTATCTACAGGAGATGTGTATATCTAAGTTAATATTATGTCAGTTGTACTTCCAGAGGAAAGATACAAATTCACTACAGGAATACACAGAAGTCAGCCATGGTTTTCAAATTACAAAAAATCTTCATGCCTTCTCTATATAGCAGCCAGATATATCTTTCAGTCTTTTAATAGCTTTCAGGTTCTCGGGGGACTGCAATATAAGCCCAGCTGGGACTCACTACCAGCACAGAAAACAATGAATGATGAAGTGAAGACATGCTCCTCTTCCACTCCTCATGAAAGGTAATTTGAGGCAATGGGAGTCTCTGTGGGAGAATACGTGATGCAAGAACAAGCTAAAAATATTTCCTTCTGCTTCCATAGCAACTCCCATGCCAGCATCTCTTTGAATTTGTTAATTCCTTCTCTCAGTCCTCTTTGTTGGCTTTGTTCAGATTGCAGAGGTGCAAAGTGATGTTTAGAGCTTGTGTTTATAAATGTGTGTCTGCCGTTTATTCTAGCAGCAGTACATCCTCTCCTCTGCTGGCAGCAGCACTTGCTAGGGGGAAAGGTAGTGCTTCTAACCCCACGTGTATAGCCAAAGGGCAGCAATTGCCCTCTGCAAACTGCTTTCTCCTTTGTGCTCCATCTGGCCCCAAAACATCAAAAGGCCAGCTCCAGCAGCTCTCATCTCATGATACAGTATTGTAGAAGCAGTCTTGCTCACATTTGATTTCTATCTGCTCTGCAACATAGTTTTACATCAGATATTAGGAAGAAATTCTTTACAGTAAGGGTCGTGAGACACTGAAACAGGTTGCCTGCAGAAGTTGTGGATGCTCCATCCCAGTAGTCGTTCAAAGCCAGGCTGAGTGGGACTTTGAGCAACTTGGTCTAATGGGGGTTATCCCAGCTAATAACATGGTGGCAGGAACTAGATGATCTTAAGGTCCCTTCCATTTCTATGAAATTTATACTTGCAATCTCATATTTCAGTAAAACACCCGCACTTGGCTCTCTGAGGGAGTGAGAGACAGAAAGAAGGTACAAGACTGAATTGATTTTTTTTATTTGATCCTGAAAAGAAAGTGTTCAAGCTATTTACATGGCTTTGTATAACATACCCATCTTGGATTTGAAGGAGAGGTGGAAATAAAGTACATTTTTGCTGTAGAAGTCGCAGGAACTCCTTGTGTCTCTAAAGAACACTCTTTAGACACAACAGGTCCACTTTTGACTGAGGTTTGCAAGACGACAACTGATCTCATCCTCTGCTATGAGGACCTCTGTAAAACTTCTGTGTTTACAGATGAACAGTTTTAAGCAATGTTAGATGAGCAACAGGTCACATCAGCACATATTACACTTCTCTGGGATACAGAGGGTGAAAACAGCTGCAATATGTCTATCATTCTACAGGTCATGGTGGACAAGTGCTTTAGGCTTGATATAGATTTGTGTGAGAAGTTATCCTGAAAGATGATAATTATGAGGTGAGAACTAGCCTGCTGGCAATGGTGATGGTGGGAAGGACCTGCCAGCAAAGGGTCCACAGAATTCCAAGTGAGTAGCTCTGAGACAAGGCCCTTACCAGGCCCTGGGGTCTCCTACAGCTGAGGCACATGGCCTCAGCCAGGCTGTGAGAGCTGGATGAACCACTCTATATCTTAAAGCCCAGATGCAGCACTCTTTGTTTCTAATCTCAGGCTTCTGATGTCCTTCTGCAGTGCTCTGAACTTTTCTTTCAGAGTTTTGTCCAAAATCCTCAGTGCCCCAAATCAACAGCTTCTCTTAGCCCCCAGACTTTCATATTCTCCTTTGTCAAAGGAAGAGAGATTCACCTGATGTGACCAAATGGCTACTGGACAGTCCATCCTGTTCCCTTTTGAAGTTTTTTGTCAACTTAGACTAGATTAAAAAGTTAGTTTGATCATCTTATATTTTTGGTTTCAGCTTTGAGCCAAGAAATTAATTAAAGTCAAAAGTCAGTTGAGATGTATGTCAACACTGTTTCTAACTCTAATGTCATAAAATAATATAGCAGTGAACCACTCCAGAAGATGGCATTCTAACTAATTTAAAACAGCTGCTCTGCCATCTAGTGTTATCAAATAATGCATACTAAAACCCATCTTCCACCCTAACTGCTCTAGCCATGTACTTTTCTTTCAGTATATCTCTAAGTAGATCTCTGCCTGGATGACAGAGAGAGTGGTATGTCAGGCTTGGTTTCCATTCAGAAGCTCTTCCATGGCAATAAGGTGATAATAAGTTGTCAATTACATAGAAGGACTGTGAGCTGCAAAATTGGACACATCTGAAGAACAACTGACCTTCTCCCAGAGGTTTGTTAGCTCTGTAGAGTCCAGATAACAATTTATTTTGGACAGGAATGCAACAAGTCTGTCAAGAAAGTTCAATCTTTTCAAGTCTACTAGATGTTCATTTTGCCCTCAGGTTTTTTCTGCTTCATAGCATAAGATCAGCTCCAGAAGTGAAAGGTTGCCTAAATTAAGCCATAAAGATCTGAATGCCAGTGGTCTTCACGGGATGAAAGGGGACAGACTGGAATTTGTGTGTTTTGCTTTATTTCTCCCTTTTTGTGCTTGATATCCCCCCCCAAATGAACATACTTCATTAAATTCAGGGAAATGTTTGGGTTTTAAACAAGTAAATAATAAATATTGTGTGCTAAAAATCTTTATCTATTTTAATGCCACATGTAGGTACTTAGGACTAATTCAGAAATCCCTCTTTTTTTCAGGGAAACACACCATTCTTGCCAGGGGAATCAAATATGTGAAAATTAGGAGTTACTAATGTATGTTCTCTCTTTCTTACCAAACCAAATCTCCTTACTAGAACTTGTACTGATAAATCTTTAGAAATTGACCTAATTCACCAGAATAACTCCAAATTTGGATCAGTATTTACAGCTGCAATTGATAACAGATGTTTGGCTCTGGCTAAAGGATTTAAATCTTCAGCATGACTTCACACATCTTTGAAATCTCACAGCTCTTTGTACTCATAACTAGAAGCCATGCCAGAGCAAACCAATGCTGTCAATAGCAGAGCTGAAAGAAAACACAGATAACACAAGACTGCAATCCAGAAACAGTATGAATGTGATTTGGAAAAGCTCAAATTTGAGGCTCCTAAAACCATTATATAAATACTTTAGTGCAGAAAAGGTCTGCTTAATTTAGGAGCTGATGAGAAATACTACCTTAGATGATAAATACTGCCTTAAATCCACTTCTTTCTCAAGTAAGCCCATGAGATTGACACTTCATGGGGATATAAGAGGGAGACCTCAGTTGCTGTCATTGAAAGGTTTCCGAATTCCTAGCACAAATACATATTAATCTTAAAATAAGGAGGAAGAAATGGGAAGAAATCTTCCATGAACATAGATTTTTTACCATAAAATCTCTGACAGAAGCTGGCAGAACCTGTTTGTTTCCATAAAATCTCTGATATTTGTTTCCATATTTGTTTCCATGAAATCTCCCACAGAAGCTGGCAGGACCTGCTTGTTTCCCGAGGCACCCTAGCCTGGAGTGCTGTAGAGGACTCTGGAGCCTCCCAAGGAGGCCCTGCCCAACATGCAAAAATTTATTGTGTTATTGCAGGTGACAGAAGGGATCCAGTTTTTCCATTTCCCACTGAAGCTGACCAAAAGACAACTGGGTTTTCTGGTGTTAAATGACAGACAGAGACCAGCAAGTTTGGTGCATGGTTGTTGTTGACTGTGCTCTAGCTCTCAAAATAAATAAATGATTCCCCCTCACCAAAATTGAGTCATGTTTTGTTTTTATCACAATAGACCCAGATGTTACAAATAGCTGGCACTACTAATCTGTGGTTTAGACTGATTAGCATCCTATATCCCTTCATTTCTAAAATGGAATTTTAATCAGGTTGTAATTCCTTGAAACCTCCATGTCAGTGAGTACTCCCCGATTGAATCGATTGAATTTTGCCCTCTATTAAGCTGCTTAAATCCACTTCACATTAGTGATTGATAATTTCCGTTGCCTCCAGCACATTGCTGACATACTGTGGGGTTTTTTTAACGTCAGGGCCATGACGTGAGTCTAAAGACTGAGAAAAAGAGCAGACGTTTGCATTGCTGCTGTTGTGGCTTTTCAGATTTCCCATTTTAAATCCCTGTTTTCTTCAGGGATTTGAAAGTGGGTCATAAATTCATTCCAAAGTGAAATCACTTTCATTGGTCTAATCATGCAAGTACTCAATGTCTCTTCTGGGAGGCCAGTTCTTAGTACGGAAATAGCTTAGCTCCTTCTGCTTATACTCCCTGCATTCAGATTGTTTTTTTTCCTTTTGTTGGCTGATTGCTTTTGGTGCTACTGTGTCAAAACACAGATTTATTTTTAACAAGGCAATTGTTAAGTTTTGGGTCTCTTGTGCAGAAGGATAATAACAGTTGTTTGGGATAAGAAGAAAAATGAAATAATTTGACTTGAGATCAAATGCTTCTTATATTAATACATTTTGAACTTGGTTACCTGAAATGTGAAGAAGCTACATTAGCACATCAGGTCACAGACAGCTTTAATGATTTGTCAGGACAACAACATACAACCCATGGAAACAATTCTGCAATCCTTGCCCAAGTCAAGGGGATTTAAGTCACATATATCAACTGGGAACAAAGAAAGATAAAACATGCTCCTTGGAGCAGAGAATTGTTTAAGTTAACTAAGATTTCATGATGGGGAGCTTGGTTCAGACATAGCCTTTCCTAGATGCCATTTCTTAGATATTTGCTTTCTCTGAAGAAAATTGGGTGGTATGCATGCTATTTTACAGCAGTGCATGTGTTGTGGTTTAGTTTTAACCTGGCAAGGTGTTTTAAGTAATTATCCAGAAGGCAGAGCAGTGGACATTTGTACCTACAGCCTGGAATTTGGCCATCAGAAGAGAATAGAGCAGGAAAAATCATCAGAGCCCCAAAGTAGCACAGAAATCACCTTGAAAGAGAGCTGTGCTCTCCTCAGGTCTTGCTGCTGACATAAAAAAATTAAAAAAACAACTCCACAAACCCGAGCACTTCCATGATGATTACTTCTGCTAAACCTAATTAACTCGCAGTATGTGCCAGACATATCAGACATTATTAAAGTCTCCTGTTCTGGTGCTAAGATAATCCAAGGCCTTTAAGCTTTTATTCAGATGCTTATGATTTTGCTAGAGCACCTGCTGTACTGTGTATGCTAATTGAACTTTTGAATTAAAATGGTCTACAACACCCATTTATAAGAGGGAAGGAAGGAAGGAAGGAAGGAAGGAAGGAAGGAAGGACATTGTAGCACTAGCTGGCTGCAGTGACAGCTGCTAAAGGAGTGGGGTTCTGCTGCTGTCTGCAGGAGCTTAGGATATTTCTTAATCACCTCTGTTGGAGTTTAACTTCACCTTTGTTTCATTTCTACCTTACTGAAATTGTGTTCCTTTCCTTGCTGTGTATTGCTTAGGCTGCTGGAAGACTGCTGTTTGTGACTTAAACCAGATTTCATCTCCAGCTGAGAGCAGTTTTTGTAGCTGCGGTGGAATACTTCCAATTTCAGAGCAAAATCTCTTTTTTTTCTCTGAGACATTCCACTTTGCACCAGAGCAGACTCAGCAAGTCTGGTGACCTTGGTAGTATCATAGACTGTGGTTTTGGCAGAAGAACCGGCAGTACAAGGTGTTGTGTAGGAGGATGTCACTGTAACCTGAGTTAATCAAAGTCTGCAATATGACACATTTTCTGGTTTTGATTATACTTCATTATCTCAAAGCCTTAAGTGTTGGGAAGGAGAAGGGCAGTTTGCTTGCTTTTATTTTTGAAGGCGTTCTAGGAAGGTTCCTGGCTTAATTACTAGAAAAAGACATGTAGTACATTTTGGTACTTTGTTGTTTGCTAGAGCTTGTCTCCCAGTGTTTGTCTAGAAAGCTTTACTTAATGCAGTCCTTTTAATAACTGGCACATATCCTCACTTGTTTCAGGGAAAGTCCTTTCCATTTCCATTGACATTGCAGCCTCCTCTGAACCACTGAGTGAGGAGATGGAGAATCAAGGGTCCCATTTATAGTTTTCTAAGTCAATAGAAGTAATCCCAGGAGAATTTGGGAAAGAGCTTTAATTATTTAACACTGACGCTATAAAATAATCTCTTGTCAAATCTAGCCTTTCATCAGAACAGCTAGTCACCTGATGTTCTGTTATGCATCCATATGTGTTTGTTCTTGTCAAGAATATTTTTTAAAGTACTGAGTTCTGACTTAGAAGCTTGCTAGGCCAATTTTTCATAAGAGAAAATACCTACATCTGTGTGTCGGAATATCTTCAGAAACATTACATGAATTTTCTTTAAGCACAGTTCAGATTTCAGAAAAACAATGCATAAGAAAAATACCAAAATTAATTTTTCTTTTCTTTTGGATTATGCTATCTGAAATATATTCAAGTGTCTACAAGAAGTGTTGGTGCAAAATCCAAAATTTTTTAAAGGGAAATCAAGCTGAAGTAAATCTTGACCATACCCCAGTAATCCTGAACTGAGAGAAGACTTCAAAAGAGTGAGTATTCCCCCTGATCTCACATCAGGCAGTCAGTAATGAAAATCTGCTATAGTTGGTAGAGTGTTAACAAGGTTAGGTTACAATGCTCTCACTGTTGACAGTATTCAAGGTTCATTGAGAAAAAACAGAAAATCCAAACCCGCTTCAAAATATGCCTTTTCCTGCTGTTTTGGTTTTTTTTTTAATTGTTATTATTTGCTTCATAGATTTTGACCCTTCTTCATTTGTATCTTCAGAATTTTTTTTCTTCAAATTTGAAATACAAGCAATGTAAAAAACAGAACTCTATCATTTACTGTCACAAATTTTGTGTAGCTGTTATTTAAAGCCAGTTTTAATTTCCATTCTGTCTTCATGTTGTAAAATTCTTGTTACAGCTGGAAACCTTCTTCTTGAGAATCTCTTCTCAAGAAAAAATACAGAAATATTTATGGGATAAACTCTCTTTTAATCACTGCTTTTTTGGTTATGTTTTTATCTTTCTCTCTATCCATTGCTCATTCTGTGTACATTTGCCTTCATTTCTGTTGCTTCCTTTTCTGTTTGCCACTTTCTGTCATTCTTGTTTTCTTTGTGTTTGCCTTTCTCATGCATGCTTTTAATGTTCCTTTGCTTTTTCTGAAGTTTTCTGTGTGTTCATTTTCTCTGAAGGTGCAGGGTTATGTTTGGAAATCAGTAACTCAGGGACTGAGTCACCGATCACACTGAATTAATGCTGTGTCTCTGCTATCCTCCTGTCACCTTTCTCAGTCTACTTCTTTCTGATGCTCTGAGGATTAGTTAAACTACTGTTTCATGGTAGGACAATAGCATAAGATTGCTCTGAGATAGTTTCTTTCCCTGCTGTGGTCTAGTTTGCTCCTTCTTGGCCTTGCATCGTTCATTGCCTTGCCAGAAGCCATAATATCCTCCCTGCTTTATCTGTAAATGAGCCCATATATTTTTAGTGAAGTGTTGTCCTTTTATTCCACTGTAGCAAGCCAAAGGGAATGTGCTGATCATGACTCTGCTTCAGGATGTTCATATTGTGCTAATGCCACAGGACTGGCACAGCCTATTCCCTTAATATGTGATATGTGACCAAATACTTCTGTTGTGATCTCAGCCTTATTACCTTATCATTCTGTGTGCAGATATTATTTACAAAACTATGCATTTATTGTTTTTGCATAAACTCTTCTCAGGGTAAAACTCGGACATTCGGCTGATATTAGCAGGAAAGACATGATGTTGTGCTGCTGTGTCTGGGAGTCTGTTGCATGTGGTAAAATGAACTGAACAGCCTTGTCCAATTCCTATTCATGTGTCATCCACCAGTGCTGCCTTCTGTCATCTGCAGGAAATGAACGAGCTCATAACTGAGCTGTCATCTTGAATCAGGGCACGAAAATAGAGATGTTATAAGTGGATGTCTTTGCACCTTGAAGAAAGTAAGTGGTGAGATCTCCCCTTTAGGAGAGTGTTAATTTCTTTCTTCCTCATTTCTAAGGCAAAATTTCAAGTCTAAAAAAGAGCAAGAGAATTATGGATCATTCTTGGATATGCTATCAGACTTGGTGTTCCATATCTGATGAAACCAGGTAATTGCTGTGTTGATGGGAAAATCTCTGGGCTTACCTGGGCCAGAGCACACCCGGCTGCAGTACTGATGGGGCTCAGTTAGGGGAAAAGTATAATCAAACAGTCACCCAAGACTTTGGACTAGAGAACAGCTGAATGGGATTTAGGATTGGCAGAAGGGTGGGATATAGCAAACCACGAGGTCCTTACTTCCAATAGTTCTGCATCCATCTATGGGTGAAGAAGGAGTTCATGGCAGACTGTCAGTTTGACTTCTTTCACAAATTCTAATTTTATCCCACATCTTTAACTTTTTTTCTTTTAAAGTCCCATTCTTTGCACTGACATTAACACTCATCAGTTTGTGAAACAATACCTGAAGGGAACCTACACCCAGGAAGGGAGTAAACTCTTTGAAAGGGCTGACAATAGCAGGACTAGGGGAAATGGATCCAAGTTGAAGGAGGGAAGATTTAGGTTGGATGTTAGGGGGAAGTTCTTTACTAGGAGAGTGGTTAGGTCCTGGAACAGGCTGCCGAGGGAGGTTGTGGATGCCCCATCCTTGGAGGTGTTCAAGGCCAGGTTGGACGGGGCCCTGGGCAACCTGATCTAGTAAATGTGTTTGTTTGGTGGCCCTGCTAGACAGGGGGGTTGGAACTACATGATCCTTGAGGTCCCTTCCAACCCGGGTCATTCTGTGATTCTGTGGTTCTGTGACTATTTGAAAGTGGCTTATAAAAAATATTCTCTAAAGGAGAAGAACATGTCTAGACTTAGTACTGGAGATAAGGATAAGGATAAAAGTAATTTCTGAATTAAAGGGGAAAACTAGTTTTAATAGAACTCTTAAAAAGGAATGTTTTTTCCAGTAATGTTTTGTAATGGCTGAACTTTGCACATTTCTTGCAGTCCTAGATAAAAAAAGCTTGCCTCTTATTAGCATCCTTGTTAATGTTCTCTTCTGAAAGGTGTCCTTACTGTTGCCAACACATATTCTTATATAAAAACATCAGTGGAAGAGTTGTACATAAACTTCAGCAGGTCAGCACAAGCTCTGGTCTGTAAGAGCTGAAGTATTTTACATATGAACAAACAATGAGAGGATTTGAAATGTTGTCAAGTGTGAGACCTTGGCACAGGGATGTAATGCATCATCATTTCCAATCTCACAAACCTTAGTGGCTGTGAAAATTAAGAACTGCTTTTAATAATGAATTGTTCCCACACAGCAAGTTCCTGCTTTGGCTTCAGGCTTGAAGAGGGCCCTATGACCATGGAACGTTGCTCATATTTTCCATTTCTGACAGTTGCTCAGTGAAAGACATGTCCCTTTCATAACAGTTTCACTTGTCTTCCTCTCTAGCCAGGTCTCTTGGCTACTGGAAATCCCAGTCAAATACTTGATGTTTGCATGCTGTTGAAGATAAACAGTTTTTACTGTAGAGAAGGGTAGCTGGTGAAGAACTTCACTTTACATAGCAAAGACCTTGCAGAGTATTTATTTGCAGAATCTTTCAGGTTCAGATCCTGATAAAATCCAATCTAGACTTAGAATTTGTAAGCAATTAGAAAGGAAGCAGTTTCTGGGTAGGAAGTAATTTTATTTGTGTTTACAAATGTGTGTGCACACACCCTAGCTAATTTATTTTTGTACACAGAACCCCATACACATATATATATTTATATTACTGTATAAGTATGGATAGTATTATCCTGGATGTAATTCAGAGTGCTTGGCTGTGTACCATTGTCCCAGCCTGCCAGGGCTGGACACAAGATGTTTAAAGCAGGCCTAAAGGTTTAAAGCTTTGGAGGATTTCCATCTTCAGACTGGCTATGCAGGGGAGGGCTGGGTTGAGAGCGAAGAGATGGGTAGTTGCAGGGCTGGGGTAATGATTTTTAAAACCATCTGCCTTGACAAATGCAATTTTAAGCCTCTTCCAAATGCCTTGTTACCTCCAAAATATTCCCAGGGAAAGTTTTCCACTAATGAGGCAGACAGTGGCAGCATGTCTCTGTTCGCAGAAGGGGCTGGGGGATGATCAATGAGCAAAGCAGCATCTCACATGTCACGAAAGGAACATAAAGATCAGGGACATCTGAACGTGGGAGCTCAGCCGTCACCATCAGCCTTGCCTCCTCTCATTCTGAAAATTGCAGGGAAAAGCTGTGCTTTTCCTCCCTTGAGATTTGCATAGGACATTTGCTGCATCAAAGATTCCTTCTGACATTTCTAATGGAAACAGCTAGAAGAAAGGGGGAAATTAGATAGCAGAGCATCTCTGTGCACTGTGCTGTTGCCAAGCAGATTATGTGCTGTGATCTGTAAACACTGAACTGTGTTTGAATTATGAGGAGCCTCTCCTTTGCTTTTGTTTTAGCCCCCTGGGAGAGGTGCTGTTTCCGGACTGCTAATGTCACAGTGTGACCTGTTAATAAACTGCGAGAGCCTTCCTCCACTCCGCCGCCTCCCACTCCCCCAGGACCCAGCAGCTGCTGTAACATGGGTTGAATGCCTGCCTTGTATGAGGTTCATTGAGAAAAATTCAAGCATGTGGCCTGAGGTTCCCCTGATGACTGTCTGGGGATGATGATTTCTACCATCTGTTCTGGCTGCCTGCAGCTACCGGAAACACCGAGGTGTAGGTTGCTTCTGGCATTACGTGGGATTCCTAATGAAACCTCAGCTGCCATCCAACTGTCTGCCATTATCAGATGGGTCTGAGTTATCTTTCCACTGAGAGAGGAGGGAAATATGCTTTGTTTAACTCTTTAATCTGAGCCACGACACAGCATGTGCATAATCACAGGGTACAAAGCTACTGAATTATTATCATCTGCAGCACAGTGGCAGCTGTAGCATTTGCATGTGTGCTGGGTCTGTCAGAACCCAGATACCCAAGCTAGTTGTTTCCAGGCTAAATATACAGCCTCGAGTGAAATTCATCTTACTGTAGCTCACTTGGAAGCCCTGTAATTATACCAGAGATTTATTTGATCCCTTCACTTCTGATTTGAAGGCATGTTCAAGGCACGTTGCAGCCACATATATGGTATATTGGTATATGACAAAAGGCTGCTCTTCAGATGGTTTAAAAGCAGCCCAGGAATCACAGCAGTTTCAAAGCTATTTATTGAGATGGAGGAAGATGCAACATATAGATATTAATTTTAATTTGAAGGAGACATTTATTCAAAAAAATCTTGATAACAAATAAATAGAAATCACTTGTCTTCCAGGATATCAAACATCCTGTTTGATATTTCCCCATAATCTATCATTTAGAAATCTTTCCTTGCTGTGTGCTGAATATCAGTTTTCAGTGGACATTGAGAGGTGCTAGATCACTAAGAGGACCAGGTCTCAGCAGAAAGGATTGCCATTATTTCTTACTAGAATTGCCTAGACTTCACCCATTGATGTTCATACTGTTTTCTCCATTGATATCAATGCTATTTTCTTTGAATGAATAGATGCTCTCAGTAAGAAATCCACTGAGTTTTATGTGGTAGGAAAAATTGTTTATACACAGTCAGTGCTGGAGCAGGGAAGTTATCATTACAGAGTAGCTGGATGCATCTGGAACAACCATTTGCATTTCTTGCAGCTGTTGTCCAGGCAGGACAATGCAGAATGTAAAACGTCCAAGTGACTGTGAAAAAAAGAAGAAAAGAAAAAGTAAACTGCTACTCAGCAGTAGGCAGCAGTGACAGCCTGGGGTTTTTAAATGGTAAGGGAAGACTGTCATGACATGATACTGGGTCTTTTTCCTTTCCAGGTTGAAGTTAAACACCTCTGTAAGCCTGACCTCATCCACTTATCTTTAGAAGTTGTTTTTCTACTAGTATCATGAATGTTAATCAAAGGATGCAAAAAACACTTCTCAGCGGTGGTTTGCTGAGTAGTGTTCAATTGTTTGTGCTTTTGGAGCTCATTTTGCTATGCCATGAGACATAACAGCAATCTGCAAAGGTATTCAGCAGCTTATGTAGAGGTATGGGGGTGGGAGGCAGTATTCCCACCATTGCTGGTGTTCCTTCCTCTTGTCAGTGATTCACGCAGAGATGTGCACATACCTCTTGCATAGGCACACTGTCAGGAATAAATATCAGGGTGGAAGGCCTGAAAGCAGATATTACCAGAAAATCCAATATTCAAAGACACAGAAGCTATGTACAGAAACATTTCACGTGTTTATCTTCTCCAACCTAGAATGACCCAATAACTACCTCTGCCTGAATCTTTAAAGCATTTTTTCTTTTAGCAATGAAGCCAAATTACCAGCATTTAGCAAACATGATCTGGTTGAGCAGGGCACACAAATACAGAAGATGTGATTTCTCTATATTGTGAAGTGTCTCTGGGGGCATTTGTTTATTTGTGGTATGGATATAGGAAAATTTAGCTGTACAACTGGTGGCTGTCCAAAAAAAAAGAGAAAAATAAAAGCCAACAACATAACACCCCTGCCCCCAACTTCAGCTAGTTTTGGCCTAGAGCTTTTTAAGGAAAATATTCTTTTCTTTGTGGAGATCTCTGCATCATTTATGAAACGTTTGACAGATGGAGACAGCTTGTAACAATGCACTTGAAGTTCTGGAAGTCTAAAATGAGTAATCAAAACCAATTACTTTTTTCATGAATCTCTCTAAAAATATATGCCACAGAGAATTTCATTCCCCTCCTTTCCGCTCCTCTTTTTTTGTTTGAAGTAAGCTGAGTATTTATAGCTAGCTGTATTTCATTATGCGTGATTTCCTTTCTCTGTTAGTCACATCATGTCTTGGCTTGAAAGTGATGTAAAATGTAGAAAAATATCACTAATAAACATGTTAAGTGACAGCGAACAAGTCATGGAAATCCCAAACTGGATCTCACCATCAAATTCTTCCATAATCCCCTTTTGATGAAATTTAGATTACAATGAAAAATACCCTACAATTTCCAGGCCTCAAAGGGAGACTGTAACCATGCTCTAAGAGAGAGAAAATGAATGCTTCCCTCCTTCTGTCACTCGAAATATTTCCTTTAGGCTTAGAGGGCTACTAGATGTACCTACCTGTGGGAGCATTTGCTCTTAAGGGATTATTTCTTGATTGCTATTGCAATGACTTCCAGTCATCTGTACTACGAACTCTAATATGGGATTAGATGAAATGCTGAGGAGAGCATCACAGATGATGGAGGAAGAAATGGTTGCCAGAGCAGTTTTGTTGCTAGCACAACAGGAGAAAATCTCTATTTCATAATACAACCATACTTACTTCCTACCACAGGTTCTGAACACCCAGTCTGAGAGAGTCTGGCTTATTCAGAACCTTTTTGGTCAGAGACTTGCTACTTTGCAGCTGTGAAAATGAAATCTATAATTTCTCAATGCAGGCATCCTTTTATGTCTGCATACATTAAAAGTAGCTGGAAGACTAGGCTTCAGTATACCTGATCTTGACTTGTGTGTGATTATAACAGAGGCATTAGCTATCCATAAATGAAGGAATCTTCAGTCCTGAGGGTCTCTTTTGATAATAACCCTAGAAGTATTTGAGCTACCCATACAATTTAGACCACAATGAGAATCCCGAACTTTTAGAGGTCTCCTAAGCTTTCTTGCTTTATAGATAGAAGGATTAAATTTTACATGGAGAAAATTAATAACTGTAACTTTTCTAACTAGGGACACTTGTCAGGTGCTGGAGTACTTTGCTACAGAAAATATGCAGCTGCTGTCACTCAAGTTGCTCATAAGTCTGACTAAAACAATGGAAATATACAGGTAAGATTATTTCTATGCTGAAGTATGGTTCTAATGTGATTCACCATTCATAATTGTGGTGACGTTCCTTTGCAGTGGTTAACAAAGTGAGCAAAGAATATTTAGTGCTAAGTAAGAGAGTCATTTGCCAAGTAAGTGTTTCATCTTGAATCAGAGCAAACGTCTGACTGCTCTGGCTTGTCCGGTCTGTCTGCACTTCCAAGGAACTGATACAGCAGCTGACAGCCAGCAAGGTTTCTTACGACAGAGAGTGCATACACAAATAGTAGAAGTCAGAAGCTACTGGGCTTCCTAGAAGGAAATTTTAAATAACCTCGCAAGAGGTTAGGCAGATCATTTGAAGTGGCCAGCAAACAACGTCCAGACATTCTCATGTGCAAAAAGACAGATAAAATAACTACATAACATTGTACTCTTTGAAGAGGCTATATTTAGTGCACTAGTGAAGACTTTTTTTGATGTTCTGCTCTTTACATGTTGTTGAATTTCAGCTACTGAGGGTGAAACTATTTAGGTGTAATGTCAATTATGAATATAAGAACTTTCTAGGTAAATTTCAATCTAATTTTGAAAAAGATATAATGAACTGGAAAGCAGAATATTTATTAATACATTATGAAGTACTTGGTTCCTTACTGTATTTTTGCACAACACATAGAGTTAAATATATAAGTAGCTTCACTGGGATTTGCTTTCTGAAGCAAGCAAGCAGGATTGTAAGATATTTAAAGGGCCAGTTGATAATTACACTGACCTATCATTTTGTCTGTTCTTTCAGTCAGATCACATCCTGAATCCTAGCTGCATGCCAGTGAAAATTTCAGCAAAGCACAGACAAAGTCTAGTAACCTTGACTATGATGGGTAACTGATATGGAGCAATCTTCCATAAAGTTATTTTAATTCTGAGTTTACAACAAATTCTGATATGCTTAGAAGACTTAAGTCCTTATACAGCTATGAAGTCAATGAGAGACTTTTCAATAATCAAATGGGATTCTTTTTCTAGTATGCTTTTTTCCTCTTTTGCTATCATTTGTTTTTGTTGTCCTTACACTGTGTACTCTAAGGGACAGGGATTTTCATTCTATGAGCTCATGCATAGTGTTTTGCAGTGAAGCTGCTGTGCTAAAAAAATTATTGTCAATAGCAAGAAGGATAATAAATGATGTGGAATCAGGAGTGACTGTAGGGATACCCTTTGTATGAAAATTTCTGTGATAGAGAACTTTTTTGCTAGCAGCTAAGAACAGAGAGTACTGCATCTCATGTGACTTTCATGTTTCTAGGAACACAAAAATATTGTTTCAGAAAATTTCACAGCCTTGGAAAAAGGAGTAACATCCACAAAAGCTGGATCACTTTTTCCCATCAAATTGACCTGAGAGACACTTGCCCATTAAGGGAAAGCACAGTTTCAGTTTCAATGGATGCAGTTCTTACTTATTCTGGGCACATCTGATAGGGTGTCTCACTGCTCTGCTAATGAAAGCCTGGTGTTTTGGCTTTAAAAAAATACATTCTGAATTCGTTCAAGCGAAACAAATTTTACTTACTGTGTTTTGGCTTTTGTTTTAAGGGTTTTAAGGGTTTAAGGATTAGAGGACAATGCTAATAGTTTGAAAGTACACCACTAAAAATCCATTGAACTAGAAAGGAAAGTGCGCAGTGAGTAACAGCAGGTGTACAGGTCTGTGTGTCTCGAACAAGGTGTAATTTGATCTCAATATCAGCCTTTCCATGGACCATGAATAAGAACACAATACAAAGGAAGAAATGAGGCCACATCCTCCCCCAGTGTAAAATGTCATAGCTTTGCTGAAGTAAATGGAACTCTGCTTAATTACCTTAGGTAAGGATTTCATCTTCTCAGCATTCTCCTCAGCTGGATCCTGGCGCTATCATGATGTANGCTTTGCTGAAGTAAATGGAACTCTGCTTAATTACCTTAGGTAAGGATTTCATCTTAGCATTCTCCTCAGCTGGATCCTGGCCAGGCTATCATGTAGATGTCACTCCACTAATATGATCCACTAATGTGATCATCTGCTTTCCCTTGCTCAGGAAAACAGCAACATTGCTGCTACCTGCAACCTGGATCTGAGGGTTATGCTGTCATGGGAGGGAAGCTCTGCTGCTTTGCTCTCCCACAAGCAGTGGTATCTGCCCTGGAGCTCAGGCGACCCTTTCCCTGAACTACTGATTAAGTGGTGACACTTCACTTGAGATTAAACAATATGCAATGTGCAATTTTTTATTTTACTATCATGGAACACAGTTAAATGTAGGGAAAAAAATAAACAGTGTGCTTAATCTCAGGTGCTTTCAGTTCACAGAATTTTGTTTGGGTTTTGAGTCTCTGTATCCTGGTTCCTTTTCTTTCCACCAAGTCATGGAGTATCTTTCCCTCTCTTTTGCCTGCTGTCCTGTTCGTCCATTTCTGATAGCCAAATTGAAAATAATCATAGAATCCTCCAGCTGTTGTAAAAGAATGCTCCTGTCTTCCCATCCACCTGTCTACTGTGACATTTCTTGATCTGTACCACCTCTGTGCTCTCAAATAATGCAATTACCTAGGATTTTCTGCTTCCACATACAGCAGTAAAGAAAGTCCTATTTTTTTATTCTAGCTTCAGCTAACTGATTGCTTGGTGCATTTTGACCTGAAAAGATGACCTGTTTGGTTTGACTGCAGATTGCAATTCTCTGTCAGTAAATGTGTTTATAGAAATGGCATTCTGTAATACCAGTACTCAGTACTTCCATATTCCTGATGTAATAATTTCTATATTTTTCAGAAGCTTAATATAGTTTGCCACTTCACAATCACTGGTTGATTGCCTTGTTAAGTTCTGAAGGTGCTTCTATTTTTTAATGTGTTTAGAGATAATTTTTAAAGTTAGGTAAAGATTGTAGTTTTCTGAAAATTATTAAAAAAAAAGAAGCCTGAGATCAGACCTGGAACATGAATCTACTGATTTCATTGGGGAACTTAAGTACTTTACATCTCAGGCTACAGGAAAATGAAGGAAGTAGCTCTTCCTATAATCTAGTGGAAGAAAGGGAGTGAATGGACATACCATTTCTAAATTCAACAAAATGAAAGAGATCCAATAATAGCCAGAGAAAAATCTTTTAAAATGAAATCCTGGCCAACTAGACATGACGTGATTACGAGTGCTTTAAATGATGCTCATGCATTATTTCACTGATTCAATGGAGTAAATAATGCAAAATATAAAAGATAAAGAAAGGTGGCTTCAACACTTGATATGAAGCTTGGATATCCTTGCCAGTAGAGACAGGGAAGGCATATCATATGTCTATAAGAACAGGCAGAGAAACGGTAAGTGGTAACCTGAAGTGCAGACTTAAGCCCAGTGCAACTGGAATAGTACTTAGAAGTAATGATCTACCATGCTTTTGTGTCATTTTCACAGTTGTAGAGTAAAATAAGGGCTGCACTGCAATAAAATGGGATTTTAATATTAAGTCCAGAAGCATTAAGTTTTAATTTTCCTGGCCGTCCAAACAGCACTTTTCTGTTCTACATTTGATGAAGAAAGGGGAAGAAATTTTAGCTTCTCATAAAGTGGAGTGCACTGTAACATGCCTGGAGGGATTTTTTAGCTTTCACCTGAGTTCTTCTCAGGTAAATGAGCACACAGTAGCATTCTTCAAGTTCTGAGGGATATGGTCTCATTTGTTGTGGTACAAAATCCAAAACAATATCTACAGAAGAAAATATGCTGTTGGCTTCTTAGTCCTCCCAGGTCTATTTTTTTCGTATATCCCCCACTTGAGATGGAGGAGCAGAGACCAGGCTTGCCATTGGTCTACATAAAAGCTCCTGAAGTTTGGCAACTGATCTTTACAAAGTCATGTCATGTGATTCAGTAAAAACTCTCAAAGAGAAAGAATAGTTTTGCTAAAGTGCATGTGTAATACCTGTTTTTATGATTTTAAGAATTAAGAGAGTAATTTCTCTGTACAAATTTCCATGGTATTCTAATAGAAGGCATTGGATACTTGTTAGTCCCTATTCTCCCTAGATTGCCACAGCTTTTCCTATTCAACAGTGCTTTTCTGGGAAGTTTTGTATGTCTCTCAGCACACACTATTTTGGTGCCTGGTGGATGAGTTATGTGCCCATGTTCAAAATGTTTCCTACTGAGCAAGTCTAACAGAGAAGCAGGCATTGGAGAAACAATACAAAAAATGCAATTAACTAGAGGAAACAATGGGCTCTTGGTTAAATTGCACTAAAATATTAATTCCTAATTGTGTATTCTTTCAGCATTCCAGCTTAGAGTCATGGAGTTTGAATTCAACTATTAACGTCACGGGAAGTACCAGACAAGAAATGTCTGTTCTAGCTGACCAACAGCACCAGCTAATGTGCTCAGATTCATTTTCAGGTCTGAGGAAGTGGGTTGTTTACTCTCATCATTCTGTGCCAGGATGTTGAGCAAAGTTGTATTTACACAAGGAGCTCTTTGGTGATAGGAGAATATTGGAGTAATCTACTGGCCAAAGCCTTCTCGTGCAATTGCAGGCTGTGATAGCAGAATTGTGGAAAATCACCCCTCCCAAGTGAGACAATGGCTGCAGTAAACCAGCTCTTCTCTTCTTGCTTAACACTTTTTGAATTAGATAGTTCCAATGGTGCAGCTATGTTGGGGTAGAGGTGTAGGAGCTGAAAGCTGTAAAATGCTCCTTCCATATCCTATGCACAGTGTATGTTTCTGACTAAATGCATGTGTGAGGAAAAGGAGTGGACCAGGGGGAGTAAAGAGAGAGATTGCAAAAAGTTTTCCTGTAGGAGTTCATAGAGAATTGAGTTTCACTTTGTCATTATATTTTGTCTTGAGATTTCAATGAATCATCTCATGCAATAACCTAGAAGAGAAAGATGAGAAAGGAGAAGTGAGACTTCCATACCCCGAACATTAATGTAAACACAAGAAAAAATGGTTACAGAATGGATACAAAGCAGCAAGAGTGACATTTCCCAGATGTAACATGGAAAGAGGTCTTAGCTCCAAAACGTGACTAGATGAACAGTGTTACTCCACATTATTACTTCTGAATATACCGATTGGACCCTTTGATGATGTATAAGAGAGAAGCAATAAATTAGCTTGAAATTTAGTGGACAAAGTTATTTTTTAAGGGAAAGCCTGTTGCAGTTAGCAGAAGGGAAACAGTAACCTATTGGTCTCTCTTGTCCATATCAGGTCCTTTTGTGGAGTACATCTGCTGATGGTCTTCTCAGAAAGAAGAGATGAATGTGACTGTAGGTATGTATGTATGCAGAGATTCTTTCTTGTCCCCACTGCTGTACTTCTAGTATCCTAAGCAACATGATGGAGAGACAAACATCTGCAGTAGGGACCTTATCCAGATATCGTCAGGTAACTTGGAAGAAAAATCCTACTCTCTGCCTGTCATTGTTAGTTGTCAGAGCATGTTTTCTCTAATTCCCAATTGCTGCCCTCCTGGAACTGTGAAAACTGGGTTTGAGCCTGTCATGCAAAATGAATTTCCTATGTTTTATATAGCCAGAGGTCCCTTTAAAATGCTTTTGCCTTCTGTGGTGCAAATTACACGTATGCTACCAGTGGTGTGAGTCATGTTACTTGCATGCCAATTGAAATGCCACCATCTGGTGGTTGCCTCACTGCTGAAAGGCATTTTTGCTGGGGTAGTATTAGGGATTGAGCTGCCTCTCAGTGAGGAAATCCTGGTTTAAATTTAGAGATTAAGGCTCCCTGGAAGTCGTTTCTCTGGAACAACACACCATATTGCAGAAGTGGCAAATAGCCCCAGTGAAGGATCATAAAGTATAAATGCAATTTTCTCATGACGTGATTTTATTACTGAGAAGCTTGTGATGTTCAAGCACTTATAATGCAAGCTTTGGTTTAGGTTGCTATTTATTTGGAGAGTGAGGGAGATTCTTCATACAGAATCACAGGGGGACTCTTTTAAGAAACACATACAGAGGCCACCTGCAGGTTTCGTGAACGTGCAGCCTCTCCCTCCTCCTCCTGTTTAAATGCTTCCTATGGGCTTGTGAAAGGGATGGTCTGGCCCAGGCGGAAGATTTTTCTCTCCCCACGCAACACTCAAGAGGATTTTCTTTCTCTTGCTGTCAATGTCACTTTGTTCCAGAGAGGCTTTTGTTAGGGTGTAATTGTATACACATACTTCTGAAGTAGCTCTGTGAATCATGTTATGATTGTCACCATGTTCTAGGCTAAGGAAAAATATGCTTGAAATGACAAAAAAAAAAGAAGAAGAAAAATTAATTATTCTGTTCTTGCATATCAGGAGGGCAGAAGAGGAAAATAGTGTCAAAAAGATGCTTTGGCTTTACCCGAGGACAGAAAGAAGCACAATGAGTCTTCATACATAGCTGACAAAAGAAATGAAAGATAAACTTTGAGCAAGACAGAGGCTTTCACGCCATTTCACTGAACAATTTTAAGCCTACCTCATATTTGGAAACCAGATTTTTGGAAACCAGATTTTTGAAAACCAGATTTTTGACTTGGTTGCTGACATGCTTTGTGCTGTAGTTAAGGCTTGAATTTCTCAGCAAAATGTAGTCGTACTAGATAGCAAAGCCCTGCTCTGTATGGCATAATAGAGCTGCAGAGTGGGATACTCTACATAACCCGTGGGAAATTTAAAACAATATATATTGAGGAGCAGCTTGTCTAAGAGACCTGCAGAAAGTCAAGCTTTTTTTTCTATTTACTTCTTTGAACCACTTTTTATGATTTTCAATTCAATTTTAAACTCTTGAATACAGAGGCTGCTTCTCCTCATGGATTTGTCAGGGTGGTTAGTCCAAGGAACTTCCTTCTCTAATAGGATTCCTGAGCAGTATTACCGTATAAAACAGGTGCTCTTATCATGTCTAAATTGCTTTGACAGCTACTGCAGCTGGTTCTTGCCTCTCCTCTCTCTTGAGTACTTTGCAGATGCGGATAGGGGAATCAGGGTAGGAAATGCATCCATGTGCATTATATCCTAAGAAGCAAAATGCCTAAAGTACATGGAGGTTGCATGCTGGTGCTTCATGAGAGCATTGGGGACACCACGAGGTGCATTCAGGTCACCTTGCCCTATCATATTACACATCCAGTCAGCAAAGCTGGCCACCAAGACGTAAATAAGCTTTGAAATGCGTGCAAGTAAAAAGAGAGCAATTCATACTTCATTTGCTACAGAAGCCCTCCTGCTTTTCCTCAACCTATGTGAAACACAGTTGTTAATGCATGTCAGGTTTTTTCAGCTGGTCACTCTCAGCTGCTTCCTGAGCCCCAGATCTCCCTCTTCCTGAGTCAGCTGTATATGTTATAGCCAGTGAGAAAGGCTGGAGACATGTGACTGAAATACAGCAAACAGCTTGGCAATTGATTTTTCATCTCCATTGTTAGAAAACATCAGTTTGCTTCAAATATTGCATTGGGAGTTGTAACCTTCTCCCCCAACATCTCTGTGAGTCGTTGATTAAATGCACTAGCCTGTGCTTTTGCAATTGCTTCAAACAAGGAACAACAGGAAAATATTTCATCAAAGAACAACCTTCTCATTCCACGCTGGTATTAATTTCAGCTGCAACAGGTTCTCAGAGTCCCTCAGCTTCCTGTTGGTGGTGTTCATCACCCACTGATGCCATGGCAAGCCTGTGTCCGGCCCGGCAGTGTCCAGTTCCTCCTGACAAAGCCAGCACGCAGTGACACCCATTAGTGACTAAATGGATTTAAAAAGACACAGAAAGCAAGTATCTTAATAGTCTATGTGCAAGGCCATCTGTCAGCTATCTGGCAGCTAAGTGTTTACTGGCGAGCAGGTGCACCTTGCTGAAGACTTAATTGTCTATCACTATTATTAGTTATCAGTTACTGAGTGCCAACAATCTGCTCCCTGCCATACCTACAGTAGGAGACACAGCTTTCTCATCTTCAAACAGCTCTCATGAAACAATAATGAGAGAAGGTAAGTAGGAAACAATCATAAACTGCTTGATTCAGCTTCACTCCTACAGAAATAGATTTCCTCCCTGCTTTTCCAGTGGGTTTTTGTATTTCAGTAGATTTGCTTAAAAATGCACCAAACCCAGGAAAAGATATATTGATGCAGGTGTTTATAATGTGCTGTTTAATTTGCTCACAAGCAGTGACTGAGATTACTGTATTGTCTAAATATGCATAAGGAGGGATTTCAAACCACAGGGATTTCAAGCTGTCTTGTTACTTAATCCTCCTCTTAGACAGATACATCATCCAATTAGCCCTGGTTCTGTCAAGACTTTCAAACTCCTCTGAGAGCAAAATATCACTCCAGGACCATGGGACATAGTCTAGAGCAAGACAGTCTATGTCCTTTGAACTGGATGTAAACTCCCCTGATTCCTGCCCACACCTGAAGCTTCTGGGGAACAAGCAAGCACAATAAAGAAATTCTGAAGTAATTTTCAAATGCATGACAGATTTGATAATGCATGCTTTCTGAGTGTCAGATTAGTCTTAATAGAAGCATGTTATTAAATAATTCAATAATCACATGAATTTCAGATTCTGTTTGACTGAAGACTATATGAAAGAGCATAAACAGATAGAAAAACACTTTTATACAGACTAAGAAACTCAGTCACTTCTTTTGCCAAGTAAGTTTGGTGCCTAGACTACCTGAACACAGTAGTAAGAAGTGAATTAAAAAAAATGTACATACTGGTAACTTTCACTCACCTGCTAGCTGAATCCCCAAGGCTTATATGTTTATATCAGTCAACTTAATACCTGAATGAGATGAAAAAATTAGGTAAGTTGCACGTGGCCCAAAGTCCTTTGGAAAAATAGGACTTTCGTCTATTATACAGACTTGAAAATGACCATCCAACTTGAATCTTCCAGTATGTAATGGGACTGTTGACCAGAAGTGGATCAATTAAGCTAAAACTGCTGTCAAGTCTCTCCAACAACTATGCTTTCATCCTTTCATTTTCCACCAGGCTGAATATGGGCACCTCAGTGATATTAAGTATAGCATATCACATAAGGTACTCCCTGCTTTGCTCAGATAGTTCATAATTACCCACCCAAAGTTGTGGTACACCGCACCAAGTCCATAAAAGCAGTGAGGGTGGTAATGAGAAGAAGTATATTCTGTTCAGTGTTCAAAAATAATCCTGAATAGTCAAGTCACATGGAACAGGTCAGATTATTTTGCTAGCAATTACCTTCAGAGATATTTATGTGTACTACTTGCCCATACTATTTTTCCCCTAAAAAGTTTTAAAATTTCTGATAAGAGTCTGCCCCCATAAGTATTGTTTTGCATAAAAGCAGATGGTGAAAATAAGAATTATACAAATTGTTCTCCTAGACTTTGCTCTGATTTCTGTAACTGCATTTCCCATGAATTTACTTGAGCTTGGATTTTCATTAGACCATGCTCTCACTGAACAGCATGATTCCTTATTTCTCATGTTCCTCTTGCACACAAAGCACACACTGTCAAAGAGAATTGCATAATTTATTTATGCACATAGGTCCCACTTCTTCTGGTCTTCTCATGGCCAAAGGACTTGGGCAGTGTTTGTGTCAGAGATTCATTCATTACACTTGTTATGCCTCATTCCTTCAACATCTTCTCAGACCATTGATGGCAGTCTGGCAGAGGATGCCAGTCCAGATGATGGGCAGCCTGTGGCCCTATTTGTAGGTTACAATGAGAACTTGAATAAATAAAAAGATGTCCTTGGGGTTAGATAATGCCCTTCTTCCAGGTATTCAGTGTGAACAATAGGAGGAAAGACTGATATATCCTTTCCCCATGACTGTGCATGCTCCTGGACAAGATTACACACCCAGCAGAGGATTCTGCTTTGCAGACTGTCGGTGCCAAGTGAGGGATTACTGAAGTTTGGCAATTGTTGTTTTCTTTGACTATGAGACTACAGAACAACTGACTTCTCTGCTCCAAACATCTCATCAGCTTGGTATGAATCTGAAGAATAGGTTTTAATCACACAGATAGATCCGCAAAACAGAGATGGCTTCAACAGACCCCCAACAGCAGCCATCCAAAATGCATATGGAGGTTGCTGAGCAGGTGCAGCCAGGCTTTCCTCAGTGCTTTGTGGCCATGAATAAAAATATTCTAGATATCAGGCCATTAAGGCCCAATATTCTTCATGTTAGGCCAAAAAGGCCCAAGCCACCTGCCAGCTTTAGAGGTTGCCTGGGTGGACAGAATACATGTAGGCATGTTTTTTCTTGATTCTCTGGATCCAGGGACTGAGTTAAACTGTCCAATAGCAATGTATCCTGAGTCTCGGGTGAGGTGTTATTTAAATGTCCTGAACATCTACACCCAGGAAGGAAGTAAACTCTTTGAAAGGGCTGACAATAGCAGGACTAGGGGAAATGGATACAAGTTGAAGGAGGGAAGATTTAGGTTGGATGTTAGGGGGAAGTTCTTTACTAGGAGAGTGGTTAGGTCCTGGAACAGGCTGCCGAGGGAGGTTGTGGATGCCCCGTCCTTGGAGGTGTTCAAGACCAGGCTGGACGAGGCCCTGGGCAACCTCATCTAGTAGATGTGTTTGTTTGGTGGCCCTGCTAGACAGGGGGGTTGGAGTTACATGATCCTTGGGGTCCCTTCCAACCCGGGTCATTCTGTGATTCTGTGATCTGATCTTGGTGCATTTCATTCACATCCTCTCTGAGTCAATTTAAGCAATCCAGGCAAACTGGAACAGGAACAATGAAATATTTAGAATTACCATTCATCAAGCATGAAACATGATAACTACAGCCAGGAGAAACAGGTGATTAAGTGAAGGATGCGACATGACTGACCTAGGCAGAACACAACTGATGGCGGCGGACATGTTGGAACTCCTCGGTGGCGAGCCTTGGGAGGAGCAAGATGGCGCCGCTGCCTAGAGGGAATAGTGTGCTTGGTTTGCAGAGTCCTTTGCATGACCAAGGATGCCCTGCTTACCTCGTGACTGCCTTGGAGGCGGTGCTGGTATTTGCTTTAACAAATCAGTAAGTGCCTTTTGTAAGGTATTGACCAATCGGTACAAGATTCTAGTATGTTCCATATAGGAAGGTATAAAAGTATGTCAGTAGGTACAATAAAGTGACATTTTGCTTGCATCAAGCAACGTCCTGTCTCTCAGTCGCAGCAAATTGTGACCCCAACGTGATCGACAAA
>VZTY01018241.1:183727-201960 GCA_013400935.1 Turnix velox | reverse complement strand
TGTCAGGGGCTGAGCGCTGCAAGCCCTTAATGTTATTTTATTATATATAAAAAAAAAAAGTGTAGACACACGTTTGTCAGCAATACTTCTGAGTGAGGAGGTGGGCTGTTGGGATTTTTTTTGCGTGGAGGTCAGCAAGTTGTGCCTTTGCCAGCTGAGAACTTCCTTTACGAGAAGGTTCTTTCACATGTAAGAAACAGATTCTGAAGTCTTCACATTTGTTTAAAAAACAAACTTTTTTTATTACACGGATCTTCCTTTTAAAACCTCTGGGAAAAAAAACCAGAAATCCTGAGAGTTGGTGTTAAACTTTTAAGAAGTAAATCTCTATTTCAGTGAAATATTTAGGTGGAGGGGTCCTGGCCCATGCCTGATGAGTGTCACAGCTGTTAAGCTGGTCTGGCAGGTTTCCTAGGGATTCCCTTGCCTTGGAGAGGCTTTTGTTAATGGAAAGCTGTTGCGGCTGTTTTCTGCCTCCTCCTCTATGGATCTTTTTGCATGAAGCCAGAGCACAGGTGAGCTCTGACCACTCCTGGCTGCTAAGGTGGTTTAAGGACAATGTTTGTAAGGGGTTTAATATAATTCAGCTTAATATCCATGTGAATAATCAGGGGGCTGTGCTGGACCCTGGTGAAAGCCGTGGTCAGGGCAGGTAGAAAATGGCAAATGCTTTATGCTCACCTGCCTCAAATTCAGCTCAACAGCTCTGGAGGATACTACTTGTAACAATAATTTGGAAAAATAAAATGCAAAAAGATGTTTCCCTTGCCTGTTATGTTGTTCCATCATGTGGGTGTGTTTGCAAAAGCCTCACTAGTGTGTCTGTTTGCACAGAAAGCCAGGCTGAGCTCAGGTAAATAATTACTGCTAAAACGCTATTACTTTCAGTAAATACAAACTAATGTTTGCTGCTGTTTACTGAGGAAGCCAGAAGAGCCAGAACCAGTGTTTGTTCCCTTAGGGATTTTGTGCCAACTGCCTGAAAAACATCTACACACCATTTTTTGTCATGTCCCTGTAGCTGGTCCTCTGCTGCTTGTTGGAATAAGTGGTCTAGGTAGCGTAACCCCCTTGCTATTTGTCCCTGCATCTTAACCTCTATTTCCACAAGATTAAAATAAAAAAGACCAAATAGCAAATGAGAAATGTCAGAACGGCTATAAACAGAAGCCTGTCTTGCAGACTATACAAATGTATGTCTCCACAAGATACAGAGGGGATTAGGTGTGATTTGCTGTTGTAATTTTGCCTCCAGTGAAACGGTTTCCTTTGGAGAAAAGCAAGCATAGAGTTAAAATACAATCTAGTGACCTGAGCAATGTATTTCCTTATATTATTGCTTTAGATTAGTTCCAACAATTCACCAGAAGTAACATATGTGATTCATTAGATTTCAGAAGGTTTTTCTACCCAAGTCAAAAGTTATCGTTGTAACGCAATGTTTTAAAAGATAAGACATGCAATCCCATAGGAATCAGGCTAGTATAGAACACTCCTGGAAACATTCCCTGGATAGATGCATAGCTCATATTCAGATTTACCAATAAAATACATACCAGTATTAATATTCATCCTCCTTAACTACTTGGAACAGGGAGCAATGATTTTCCCAGCCCTGAGCGTGCTTGCAGAGAAAAACTGGTTTCCACCTACTGAGGTGAAAGGATTAATGAATACTTGGCAGATGAGAAATGAGTGGTGATAGCAGGGAGAAGATTGCATATAGAAAGGGTGATAAGGTGCGCAGCAGAGAAACACCGTGTTACACATGTTGCTGCACCCTGAGAACCAGGCGAAGCTGGTCTCCAGTTGAATTTTAGATACAATATTTTAAAACATCAATATTTATTTTGTCACGCTGAGAAAATTTTTTATTCATTTATCCGGTGTATCTCAGGAAATCATCCAGAAGAGGGCTTGGCTGACTGACGTTTGGTGATAAAATTTGTTCTTCTTGAGCTTCTTCGTGAGCTATGTTGGCTGTTTACATGGTCTGTTGCCTGCTACTAAGAACTATTACCCATCTGCATGAATTTGCAGGGCAGTATCTAAAGCAAAAAAACCCTATGTAGCTACGTTTGCAAGAGAAATCTATTACGTGATTATATATCAATAGATTGATACAGAAGTAAGGATATTACACATTAGTATTTGATATATATTGCAGATTTATAGAGAAATGTAGTTCTCAATCACACGCTTTTATGGAAAACCTGTCCTACTAAATCATTGACTTGGCTCACTCCATAGACCTGACCCCTCTCTTTCCATTCTCATCTAGCTTAACAAAGCTGGGCACACATCATCTACTTGAAAATGTTCTGGCTGACAATTTAACAAGGAAATTCTTTTAAAACATTCAGTATTTCTAAAGATTTCTTTATAAAAAGTTCTCCTTTTTTTTTTCTTGAAAGAAGGAACTTTAATTACATTAATAATAATGTAATTAATAATAATAATAATAATAAGGGGGCCTTTCCAACGTACCTTTTCTTTTGAAACAAAGTTCCCTAATTTTGAAATGAGAACCGTAACAGTGTATTGCCAGATACAATTCTAAAAACACTTTTGGAAGCCAGAGGAACAAATGGGCCCTCAGAACTTTGTTTATTTTTTTATTCTAAATCCTGACAAGTGTGTTTATTTGTGTATTCTAGACTTTTTCTATATTCCTGCTCAGCTTCTGCCATATTGCCTACAAACCAGTATTACTTTTGTGGAGTCTTATCACTTGCAATCCCAGATGGCTCTTTCCAGTCTTCCTGTAGCTATTCTTTCCCTAATGGAGTTTCCTAAAGCTTACAAAAAAGAAGGTCCTATAGGGAGGTCCTATATGAATGGACCACTGGATAAGGAGTTGGTTGGATGGTTGCCCTCCAAATGGAAATCAGTGACAAGTGGTGTTCCTTAGGGATCAGTACTCTTTGTTGGAGACACAGAGAGTGAGATTGAGTGCACCCTCAGCAAGTTTGCAGATGATAACAAGTTGAGAGGTGTAGTCAACGTGCTAAAAGGAAGGGATGTCATCCAGAGGGACCTTGAGAGGTGGGCCCATGCCAATCTCATGAAGTTCAACTAGAAGAAGTGCAAGGTCCTGCACCTGGGTCAGGGCAATTCCATGCACAGATACAGGCTGGGCAGAGAGTGGCTTGAGTGCAGTCCTGAAGAGAAGGATTTGGGGGTGTCAGAGGATGAAAACCTCAACATGAGCCAGCAGTCTGCACTTGCAGCCCAGAAGGCCAACTGAATTCTGGGTTGCATCAAGAGAAGTGTGACCAGCAGGTCAACAGAGGTGATTTTGCCCCTCTACTCAGGTCTGGTGAGGCCCCACCTGGAGTATTGTGGATGCCCCCTCCCTGGAGGTGTTTAAAGCCAGGCTGGACAAGGCACTGAGCAACCTGGTATAGTGGGAGGTGTCCCTGCCTATGGCAGGAGGGGTTGGAACTCAATGATCTTTAATGTCCCTTTCAACCCAAACTATTCTATGATTCTATGATATATCTCCCCATAATGTTCTCAGCCTGTCACTTCTATATTTGTCCATTGCTGATAAGGAATTTTATTCACCATTTTTCCCCAGTAT
Organism: Turnix velox; assembly: GCA_013400935.1. Lineage (NCBI taxonomy): Eukaryota > Metazoa > Chordata > Aves > Charadriiformes > Turnicidae > Turnix > Turnix velox. The sequence goes on along the minus strand of VZTY01018241.1, from coordinate 198,377 downwards.
CTGTAGTCCTATTTGCATTTTGTCTTAGATCCTAATCCAGCAAATGTGCAGATAAACAGTACTCTCTAAAGCAATTTAGTGATTTTTACCTTTAACTTCAACATGGTTTTTGTTTGTTTGTGTTTTTAAAATTTAATCATAATGAATCAATCATTTTTCAAACTGGGGAATGGCATCACCAGCAGAGAGCACACTGGAACCTCAGAACAAAAGAAAACAGAAAATCAATAGCATATTTTAACAATGCGGGTCTGAAACGCGTAAAGATATATCTGAAATATATCAGTAATGTGCTGAATGTTGAGAGATTTTGTCATTTAAATTAATACCAGTTATAAAAAAAAGCAATCACTCTTATCTATTGTTTATTCCATTTTAGCTTGATTTCAATTTTCTAACTCAAACTTTAAAAAATAAAACTAAAAAGAAAATCAAACAAAAAACTAAATGCACTCTTATTTGGGATGCATGGTTAGACAAAAGCTTTAACAAATTACACGATATATTTTAGAAGACAGATTGTGTTCATTTGCTGAACTTAGGGAAACCTTTGGGTTGACAGATAATCAATTCAAATACCTGCAGTTGAGGGATTGTGTTACTAATTCCTTTCACAAGCCTTCCCTCTTGGATACAGGCTAATAAAAGGGTTTTTCTTTGCCAAGGAATGGACCACATCAGTAGAGACAGCCTTTCAGGTGTGGCTGCTGTCTTGCAATCCAGTTTGTGCTGCTTGTAATCATATAATCATAAAACATGTTGAGTTGAAGATCATCTAGTCCAGCCCCCCAGATCTGACAAGTGCTTCCTCCACTTCTCCACTCACACTCATGTTACAATCAATATGAATATGTGTGCTTTGCCCCTTAGTCTGACAGCTGTCATCAAGCATGATGCTGCAGACCTTTTTGGGCAAGGACATTGTCTAACGGTCCTTTGAATCTTCTTGCAGAGTGTTTCAGAATGGGTTGCACTTGGCCATCAAATGCTACTGTTCACAGTAAACTTCTTCCACTGTAAGTGCTACATTATTGCATGTGACCCACACAAACATCAGCAGTAATAGTCCTTAGGTAGGAACATTGTAACTTCTGTACATCACATTTGTATTTTCTCTGTAGTTTGTTTAAACCAATTGCTTGTTCTTTGTCAGGCTATCTGGAAAGCTTCCCTTCAGCCCACTCTCCTTAAAAAAACACAGCAAAAACAATATAGTTACCTGCATAAATGGGACTGTTGACACAATGCAACCTCTCTGATTCAATGATGTATGTAGTGGAGAATTTTGTACAGTTAAAAGAGAGAAATGCTAATCTGATAGTAAAGATGCATGTTTTTCTGCAGGGATAAAGATATAAATAAAAAAATTATTAGAAAATATTATAAAAATTAATAGTTTTGCCTGATTTTGACTAGCAATGTTGCCAAAACACATACAGGAAAGTGGGGACACACTGTATTAATGCTTCACTCCCTTGTCTGAAATCTCTGTGCCCTTTCTGTGTTTTTTTATTTATTTTAAACTTGTCTTCTTGTAGCAAGAGCCCTTGAAGGGTTACAATCTGATTTAAAGAGGCAGAAGAACATGAGGCACACGTCTTTATGTAGCATAATTTGGCACTGGTTAAATTAATAGGGAGTAGGAAATTGCCAAGGAACTTGTTCTGGGAAAGAAGGAAGTTTTGATTTTTGCATATCTCCAGTGTTTGGTTAATGTTTTTTTAAGAAAAAAAAATGGAGACAGGCACTTCCTGGCTCTGAACCCCAAGTGAGTTCATCAGCCAGGAACAGAAAGAGTTGCTCTGTATTTTAATTTCAAAATTCTGTACTCTTTAGTTGAATTTATGGACCTAAACATCACCCTGAGAAAGTTTCTTACATCATTTTAAGCTCCATGTTCAGTACCATTATCTCATCTCCTCATGTGGAATACTGTGTTGTTTGATTGTTTAGGGGACAAAAGGAAAAAAAGGGATCTGTGAGATGTAGTTCTCATGAGAACATTAAAGCTACTACTTCTCTTCTGGCAAGAGATACAGTGTGGAACAACCTTTCCTGATTTTCCCTCTAACTCCCCGTGTTTATTTGTTTTGTTCTTTGTGGCTCTTAGTTATTTTGCTCTCCAACATTTATCTCTGTAAAATTGGTGATACCTTTATTTGTTCCCCATGCTTGGGTTTCATAGGCTATGAAACTTTAGTACATGAAAGACACGGAGGAGTAGGAGCAGTTTTCAGAGCCAGCAGAATTGTTTCAGAACCAGCTGGGTTCTGCACATGGGACTGAGAAGCTTTCTGCAGGTGGGTTAGCAAAGAAGCACTTTCAGCTAGGCATGGATCTGATTCCATACCTAGCTGGCAGCAAAAAACATCTGGGATGTCTTCTTTGCAGATATTATCACAGCAGTCTTTCATGCTTTTCTTGACAGGTTTTAGGTATAACAAATATTTTCAAAAATTTCTTGGTTTTTTTTCCCCCAGTTATGTTTAATTCAGCAAGGTTCTTTGTTCTCCATGGAGGTGTTGAATAAATCACAACAGAATAAATCTCCAAACAAATTTTGCACTTAGATGCTTTCTCTTTACTCAGACAGCACTCCTCCTTTCCCATCTTCCATTCTGTGTTACTAAGGCATGCACGTTGATAACTTTTATTTTGATTTCAAGGCCACACAGTTTTCCAGTTTCCAGTACCAGAATCTCTTTGGATTTGAGAGATATTTTCCCTGGCTTCAAGAACTGAAAAGATTCTGAATCAGACAGGAAAATGGAACACACTGAAAATGGTTCTTTTCAACACTTCTGTTGTTTTCATGAGGTTGGCTTGAAATGCCTGTGTTTGCACCTGGTCATCATGGCTATATCCATAGCCATGGTGCATTCTGGATTGTATGCTTTCTGGATACAAAGTTAATGGCTCACAAGCATTAAGAGGCTTCAGCTGGAGTCAGCTGTATGTATCACATTTCAGATGAGTAAATTATTATTTCTTTAATTAGTTATATGTTTTTTTTAAATGAGGAATTTCACAGATTATTAACCATAGTTGTGCCACTGGGTATCAATCTAACAGCAGAAAACCCCAAGCATCATATTGTAGCAATTGCTTACTTAATGTCTGGGCTTGTTTGTGTGGTTTCTGTTTCTCAGTCTAAGTGAACAAATTCATCTCAGTGTCTGCGAAGCTCAGTAAATACCAGTTATCAATTCTCTTTCTAATGACAACTGATGACATGATTTTTACAAATGGTTGAGCACTTGGCAAATGCTAACCATAGAAATCGAATGAGCTGAAAGAAAATCCAGCCTGCCCTATTGTCGTTGCTGAGCTGACAGATGGGGAAAAGAGGAGGAGGAGGTGGTGATGCTCTCCCAGAAGCCCAGGGGCACACCGCAAAATGACTGCTCAAGAGTCTTGAAAGATTCTAAGTGAGAGAGGCACAGATTTCCAAAGAGAAGGCATCACCTATATTTTGCTTTAAAAGCTGCACTTTCTAGTGCAGCCCCCACAGACGGACCAAATTCTTTTTGGAACAACCTGCACTGAAGCTCATTTCAGCCAGTACAACTGAATTTCCATGAAGGAAGGAGGAGCTGGAGCCAGGCTTGCCTACTCCAGCAGCTGCTGGGAAAGCAGGAGACCAGGGCTGCCATTACAGCTGCCCCAAGCAGGTGGCACAAATGCCAGCATCTGCTGCTGCCCTGGACACCATCACCTGCCTGGGCACCATCAGCGTGGTGCTTTGCTACCCTGGCTGGCTGCTGCTGGGAATATCTGCCTGCTCTGCCAGTGCCAGTGCCTAAGCAGCAGGGGAGATCCCCCAGTGTGTAGAAAAGCCTGTAAGCCCCAGAATAAGAACTGAGTGGCAGTCTCTTGAGGTCAAATTGCTCAGCTTTGCCTTACCTATCTTTTCCCTTCCTTCCTTCCTTCCTTCCTTCCTTCCTTCCTTCCATCCCTTCTTCCTTCCTTCCTTCCTTTCTGGCATTTTGAGAACCTTTAAAAGACTCTAAGCAAGTTTAGGATGGACAAGAGCAGAACAATCCAGCTTTAGGTGACCTGCTGTGCGTGTCACCGCCTCTCCTCTCTGCTGCAGACATCCTGCCATTAAGCTGCTTAATGTCCTGAGGCATAATCCATCACCCTGAGNTTTCTCTCTCTCCTTCACTTTCTTTCTTTCTTTCTTTCGGCAGGTACATCTTTCTTTCTTTCTTTCTTTCTTTCTTTCTTTCTTTCTTTCTTTCTTTCTTTCTTTCTTTCTTTCTTTCTTTCTTTCTTTTTCTCTTTCTCTCTCTTTCTCTCTTTTCTTTCCTTCTCTTTCTTTTTCTTCTCAATTAGTTTAATGTTTCTCCTCTTATTTCGTAAAAAAGTGACTTGAGAAGTTAAAAGTACCAAACTTCAGCAGCTTCACCCATATGTGCTGCACGCCTCAGGCTAGACAGCACATATTGGTAGCCAGACTGAGAAGAACATTTACCACATTACCTCCTAAAACCTCACTTTATTTTTCTTGTTGAGCTGGCTCCCATCCAATGTGACACTCCAGCATGAGCCATGCAGTGACAGCAACAGCCTCCATGGAAACACACCGGCGCATGAGGCCAAGCATGGGGGTAGAGAGAAAAATGCAGCTCCATCGTTTCCCTTAGTCTGCTGTGGGTTTTTTTCTGTGAACAAGCTTTCTTTTCATCCTCAAAGCATTATTGGAGCACTTCTCCTGTGCCACCATCTCTTTGGGATGTCTCTTGAAGTAATGCAAAGTGATACTGAAACTGGAAAACCTGGGACTTAGTTGCAAGGTGTCACCATCTCACAGGGATCTCCACTTCTCTTTTTTTTACATTCTGGAGCCAGGAGAGGAACCAGCCTCTGCTACCCAGACACAAACAAATGCCATCTGCGTTTGGGTGGAGGTTTGAAACAACATGGTGGAGTGAGGGGCTCTTGCAGAGACTTTCCTGCCCACTGCCTTGGTGCTGCTGTGCCAAAGGTGCAGACTGAATGTAGTTGCAAGGAGGCAAAAAGAGGGTAGAAGAGGAAAATAGCATCTAAGAAATTTCCTTGGTAACTTTCATAGTTTTACATACTCCCACTTCACCCAGGAACAAGTTTATTGGGAAAAGAGTGAGCAGAGGGGAGATGTTAAGGAGGTTGCTCTTTCAGTAGAGTAACCAGAGAGAGTCTGATGGTCAGGATTCCATGAGGAGGAAATCCCTCACCATCATGGCTATCATGGTACCTTCCTTTTCATCATGCCAAAAACTCACTTCCCCATCTAATTGCGATATGCAAAGTTGTCTAATGCCATTATGATACAACTGATGATACAATTTTCAGAGAATCATAGAGTTGGAAGGGACCTTTGAAGGTGATCTAGACCAACCCCATTGCAGTAAGCAATGGCACAGAATCAAAGAATCTTAGAATGGTTTAGGTTGGAAGAGATCTTAAAGATCATCTAGTTACAACATATCACTCAGACCCTCATCAAGCCTGCCCCTAAATGTTGCCAGGGATGGGACCTCCACCACCTCTCTGGGCAACCTGCTCCAGTCCCTTGCCAGACTCACAGTGAAGAACTTCTTCTTAATGTCTCACCTAAACCTGCCCTGCTGTAGTTTGAAACTACTGTGCCTCATCCTATCACTACCTGCCCTGGGAAACAGAATCACAGAATGTCAGGGATTGAAAGGGATCTCAAGAAATCATCTATTCCTCCTGCTGGAGCCTGAACACATGTGAATGCATCCAGGCTTGTTTGGAATGTCTCCAGAGAAGGAGACTCCACAACCTCTCTGGGCAGCCTGTTCATGTTCTGTCACCCTCACCTTAAAAAAGTTTTTTCTCATATTTTTGTGGAACCTCCAGTTTGCACTTGTTGCCCCTTGTCCTGTCATTAGATGTCACGTGAAGAGCCTGGCTCCATCCTCCTGACACTCACCTTTTACATATTTGTAAACAATGAGTCCCTCCTCAGTCTCCTCCAAGCTAAAGAGACCCAGCTCTCTCAGCCTTTCCTCATAAGGGAGATGCTCCAATCCCTCCCCAGCTTTCCTATAGGTCCCCTTCAGGTACTGGTAGGTCACTATGAGGTCTCACTGGAGCCTTCTCCAGGCTGAACAGCCCCAACTCTCAGCCTGTCCTTGTAGGAGAGGTGCTCCAGGCCCCTGTTCACTCTTGTGACCTTCCCCTGGATCATCTCTAACAAGCCCACGTACTTCTTGTGCTGAGTATTTCTTTGAAATTTTCCTTTTTCTTTCCTTTTTTTTTCTTTTCCCTTTAGACAGCCTGGAAGTAAATCTCTCAGCCCGACTATCTACTGTTCAATGCTCACAGTGAACCAGGTAGCTGCTTGGCGGTGTTCCAAGTGTTTGAGCATTTCACAGATGACAGGCTAAACCTGGCAAAATTTGCAAGCCTACAGGCTCGCTGCTACTGTGCTTAACTTCCAGACACCCAGCTTTACATCCACAGACAGCATGACAGTACTGAGTTTTGCCACACACTGCTTGTAGGCTCGCAGTACTGAATTCATACCATGAAGTGCCCATTTTGTATATGTCACTGGGAGGACTGTGCGCCCTTGATTCACCACAGCCAAAGTACTGAGCAGGGACCCTCTTAGACTAAGCAAGAAGAGTGAAACCAGTTATATAGTAAATTTTCCTATCCTCAGTACCTAAGGAGCCTAAATGTGGATTGCAGCATAATGGTACTTTTTTGGTGTTGGGAGTCACGACCTAGTACTCTCTCCTGGGGTTGTTCAGCCTGGTGAAAAGAAGGCTCAGGGATGACCTCATAGTAGCATATCAATACCTGAAGGGGACCTACAGAAAGACTGAGGTAAGACTTTTTTATAGGATATGTGATGGCAAAACTAGAAGTAATGGATGTAAATTGGGAGAGGCTAGATTCAGGCTAGATATAAGGAAGAAGTTCTTTACAGCGAGGGTAGTGAAACACAGGAACAGTTTGCCCAGAGAGGCTGTGGATGCCCCCTCTCTGGAGGTGTTTAAGGCCAGGCTGGACAAGGCACTGAACAACCCGATCTAGTAGATGTCCCTGCCTATGGTGGGGGGGTTGGAACTGGATGATCTTTAAGGTCCGTTCCAACCCAAACTATTCTATGATCCTCAAGCCAAGCACCATCTTTTCCAGAAGCTGAACAAGCTAATAATTAGTTTAAATGATGCATGAATACTTTTACAATAATACATATTTGACATGAACAACAATATGTAAAAAGCACAGTTAAATGTATGATGTTTTTATAAATATATTACAAATATTAATAATAATGATACACAGCAGGCACATAAGTGATGTATCTCCTACATCTCTCATCTCCCAGCACCTCTTATGTTTGCCTTTGGGACTGGGATATTTCTAACTCAATGTGGACTTTAGGTATTTGCATCAGGACCAACCACCCTTGCACCCTCTCTAATGGAGAGCAATATTCACCTTTCGCATCTGACTCATCTCATCCTAAAATTGGTTTCTAAATTTTGCTGATACTGCCACACATCTTTATCATGCCATACATTTCCGAGGTCATCAGGAGCATGCTTGGCTTCAGCATGGTCTCCCAGCTCTTTTAACACTGGTTTGGTGGTTCTTCATGTTGTTGCTGTCTTGAATACTTTGGGAGTTTGTACATAACAGCAGATCACCTCAGCTAATTCTGTTGTGAAATATTTCAGACATATCAACAGATCTTCATTAAGATCTGGCCACTGCTTCCTTAGTTGAATTTCTTCACAAGACTCCTTGTCCCTGATGTCTCAGCCACACAGAAAACTACTTGAACAGCAAGTCATCACTTGGCTTCTAAGTGATACTGATAAACTAAAATTACCTCTCCAATATTGCCAGGGGCTCTAGGACTCCACTTAACATCTTTAATATCTGTTTCCACTGTAGGAGACCAGGTCCTGAGATAATGTCAATTTGAACATCTGTATTGAGTCAGCGGTCCAGCTGAAAATGTGGCCTGTGAACTCAGTGCATCTTCCCAGTAACTCTCACATCACTTGTCATCCCTTCTCCTCATCTGTCTCTCATTGCCAGAGAGCCTGATAATTCCAACATCTTTATAGTGTAATATATTAAAAAGAAACTTTGTTGGCTCCCCTTAAAGCACTTTTTATCTCTTTAAATTACTACACTATCACAGCAATACTGCAAAGAATACCATCTCATTTACATAAAGTCACCCAGAGGTTAATTAGGATATGGAGGCAAATTTCCAAAAGAGTGCACCAGGAAAAAAGGAGCAAAAAGCAATTCTTTCTTTAATTGGTTTTGTGTACACACCTCTCATTCTATGTTTTACAAATGTACTCGGTAATTTCTACCTTCATTTTCTGGGAAGATTGCATGTCAAGTAGAAAGGAAGTCTGTCATTGTGTCTGTCTGAGCGGCTGCTTGCTGACCTTTTGTTGTGGGATAGACAATTTGGAAACATCACCATCACAATTCCATGGCAGGCACTATAATGCTCCACTTGGGTGCATCCTCTACACTGGAACAAAAAAAAAGCCCAACCTAATCCCCAGTTATCTTTTCATTTGAATAATTGCTGGGAAATGCTAATAAAAACATTACATTAGAAGGACATACAATAGTACATGTCCCCAGCTCTGTCCATACGGTGGAATGGAGGGAAAGTGCTTACCTGCTGAGCCCATGTGCCAGAGGAACAGCAAGACATTTAATGTTAGTAGGGAGGGGCAAAGATGATTATTTTTATTCTAAAAGAAACACACCAAAGGACTACCAGAAACTGTCCTCAGGTGGCCTAGGAAGAAGACAATCCCTTGCTGGATTAATGTCTGACTCTGGACACCCAGAACTTTGTATTTGCTCCATATCCATCTCTGTATCCCATGACTTCGGTGGGGGTGGTTAAGCTTTTCTACAAGAGCTTTAAAGGACACAGTCCAGGTTAATTAAAAAACTACTTCTCTCAGCAATAACAGCATAGAATTTTGCTAACAAGACCTAGAAAACACCAAACTTTTTTTTTAGCATTTGCTACAGATAGGCTTCTTCCTGAATCTGTATCTTGATAACCCAGAAATGCTGAAAGTGTTGACTTTGGCTTTTTATATGAGTTAAACCCTGTGTTTTCCTAGAGGCTTTGGAACTATTCTAACCCCGAAAAGTGTCTTTCTCCAAAGCAAGCAGGAGAAATCCCTACAGCATGGCTCAATAGCAGTAGCAGACTACGAAGAATTCAGCTCTATCTCCATCTTTTCCACCAAGCTGATTAAGCAATCCTGATGGTGGAGCCAAGGATCTGCTCACATTTATGCTGGAAACAGAAGACCTGCGTCCCCTGGATGGAGTGACAAAATCAGAGGCATGTGATGCTCTGCAGCCTCTGCTGCCTTCCTGATCATTCCTTCCCTCTCTCTGCAGTAGCAAGGTGGCATCTCCAACACCACTTCTTTGAAGAATAAAATGGATTAGCAGTTCTGTAAATGTCATGTCTGGGGGACATTTCTACCAAGACTGCCCAGAAAGCAGACCTGATACAAAATTTTCCAGTATGAGGGGATATACTAAGGTACAGCCTCTCCTCAGTCACATGTTACTTGTGGTAATGTGTTGTGCACACACTGTGATGTTATGCAGTGGTAATAAGGTAATCAGAGCCCTTCCACTTTCCTTGCTCATGAATAAATCTATCCTTGACAAGTAGCATGCCTGTGTTTATTCAAAGTTGTAATATAAGAACACCAATAATCAACATTGTTCTTATTTATTCTCTTTGCACATCTATTATTCCTTCTTACTCTTTGGGCTTAAGAAAGTGCTCTTTTTCTTCCTTTAAACATCTCTTGTTGAATGTTGGTGTAAATAATCTTCTTATTGTTGCACAGGGTTCTCCTATTCCCTCCCTGTCATCATTTAGCAAAGTTAAAAGCATTTTGTTACTTTAATCTTTCTTGAAAAATCAATCCCTTAATTAGAATCTATGACTGTGGAGTTCCACTGGTTGTCTACAGTTTAAACATCACTAAGGCTATTTTCTTACTAATTGTGTTCACAGACAGGACATTTGTTAGGTTGTTGATGACATTAGTTGGTTTGTGTTTTATTTAGTTGGTTTTGAATTGTTTGTTTTTTTTTAAATTTATTTTAAAGACTGTTTATCTAGGTAAGAGGCATGAGGCAGAATTCATTAAACCAGATTTTCAAAGGATCAAAGCCTGCAAGGCATAGAAAGTCATGATTTTCTCGTTTGGGATTTTAAAATGAAACATGCAAAGGCAAACCTAAAAGAATGAGCACATCAAAATCTCTCTCTAAAACACAGAGATTTTAAGATTATGCTTGTGAAGGAAGGCTGTCAAATGTTGATCCCCTCTCTCTCCTACCAATTGCTAATGAGCATCAAAAAATGTGAAAACACTCCTTGATTCCTAACCTATCAAATACATTTTGATAAAGAGACATTTGGAGATTCAGTGGGAAGAACAGTAATGCCAAAAAAATTGCCTACTTTGTCCTTTTCTCACTTTCGTCTCCAGTTTGGCTCATTACACTGTCTGCATGCAGGTTTTAGGGAGGATTTAGCTCTTCTAGCATGGAATGGAAGAAGACTCAAAGAAACTTTACACAGTCATCACAAAAACTTCTTGAAAAAAGTTTTGATGGGCTTTCTAGTGTTGTCATTTCTTTTCTGTGTACCTGCCTTCCACAGCAGCATTCATACTAGTCTAGCCAATAAACATAGTATCTGAGGGAAGTACCTTTCAACCTTGGCCCAAATTTACTGTGGCTTGAGTGTTTCCTAAGCTGGAATTTGTCCTGCTTGATTCAGTTCTATCTAAATTAGTCCATGAGCTAAAACAAAAGTTGCACCGTTTGGACATACAAGGCTATGCATGTAACTTTCCATCAAGGTACACTCAGCATATGATTCTGCCTATCATCTCCTCTGTCCACCATTTCATAATCATAGAATCAAAGAATGTTTGGGCTGGAAGGGACCTTCAAGATCATCTGTTCCAACTTCTCTGCCATGGGCAGGGACATGTCCTGCTAGACCAGATAGCTCAAAGCCCCATCCAGCCTGACCTTGAACACTCCAAGGGATGGGGCATCCACAGCTTCTCTGAGGAACCTGTCTCATTCTCTTACTGTACTCAAAGAATTTTTTTCTTCTATCTAGTAAAGAATTTCCCTCTTTCATCTTAATATTAAAAATTAGTTGTATAGTCTGGCTTCATCTACAGCAATTGAGTTGAATCATATTCTGTCACTCTGCTACTTTATCCAGTCACATCTCCTGGGTTGTAATTTTCTGCCCACTCACTTCCAGTCTAAAAGGGAGCCTTTTTAAGGCATTTCTCCATCACTTGGAATATGACTCCTAGCAGTTGGGAATTCCTAGTCCTTGCTATGGCCACAACTTAACTTTTCACATCAGTCCAAGAACTGTGGTTTTACACTTAGTGAGAATTAACAATATAGTGCCAGAATACCACACTAATGATTTAGCTAAGTGACTGATCATATGGTAGTGTATGGACCTGTGCCCTGGTTACTGGCACGTGTCCCTTGAGGGCAAGTACGTTTTGGGCCATAATATTGCTGTGCACATGTCTTTCTACATGAGCTACACAACCTTTTGTGCCACCTGCAGCATCTATACCTTCCCTGAGAGCATCACTGCACCATGTCCATATTGTCTATCTCATTCCCCTCTTCCACCCCTCTGTTGAAGCTTCTGAGGTAAAGAGGCTTTCTCTTCCCTGCTCTCCTTGTGCCCACACAACCTTTCCTGGGCTACCCAGATACTGGCTGAACTTAAACAGCAGAAGGAGAACTTACTTTCCTCTACAAATTTCCCCAGCTCAGTGATTTAACCATTCTTGTGGTAGCTCGGTTGGGAGAGCATCAGACTCCTCATCTGAGGGTCAAGTCCCCGTCCAGGTACGAGGCTTGTCAGAGTTGGGCTGATGGTTGGACTTGATAACCTGAAAGGTCTCTTCCAACCTAGATGATTATGATCTCTGATTTAGGAGCTGCAACCTAAAACCCTGTCAATTCAGAAACTGTCCCATTTCCAAGATGAGATGGCTCACACTGAACACCCTGAAAGCTGACCTCAGAATTAAGTAGTTTAAGGCCCCTCTGGGAACTTCAGAAGAAGCTGGGCATCTTGTATGATCAGTCTTGAGCATGATAGATCTTAGGTGAAAGACCTGGGGCATTCCCTGACACTGGACTGCAACTGATCCAGCTCAAATTTTCATAGACCTGACAGCAGACCAGGATGTTTATGGAGAATTAATGTCCAGAGGTTTAGACAGTGCTGGATAGTAAGCAGTCCAGACCCCCGGGACTTAGACATGTGAATTTTGTCTGTGTCCCAATAAAATTTTCAGAGGTGGAGGTGTTGCTACTGATGCCTGCTCCTCAATAAATTATGGTAAAAAATCATCTGTGCAAGATACATATATGGCTATATCTACATAGAATCATAAAATGGTTTGGGTTGGAAGAGACCTTAAAGATCATCTAGTTCCAACCCCTCTGCCATAGGCAGAGACACCCCCCACTAGACCAGGCTGCTCAGTACCTCATCCAGCCTGGTCTTAATTGCTTCCAGAGAGGGGCCATCCACAATCTCTCTGGGCAACCTCTTCCAGTGTCTGACCACCCTCACTGTAAGGAATTGCCTTCTTATCTAGCTTGAATTTACCCTCTTCCAATTTGCATCCATTACTCCTAGTCCTTCCATCATGTATCCTATTAAAAAGCCCTACTCCTGCTTTTCTGTAGGGCCCCTCCAGGTATTGATAAGTCACTATGAGGTCCCCCCTGAGCCTTCTTTTTCTCAGACTGAAAAACTCCAACTCCTTCAACATGTCCTCATAAGGCAGGTGCTCCAGCACCTACACACTTTGATTTTTAATGAAACCCACATATTTACACAGCTAAATGATGTGTCTGCAAGAAAAGGTCTTTGGCATGCAGCTCACCAGTGTGCACTGAACACCAGAACTGCATCCCAAACTGAGGTGCCAAACACTCTGAAGTTCAGCCATTTGGGTAGTCTATATGGGGAGGCTCATTCCTCCTGTGCAAATAGGTGACAACCTAGCTTTCAGGTAGCATAGAAAACCAGAAATTAATGTTTTTCCCCTTGAAAGGGGAAGAGGAAGAAAGACCAATTCTTTAAAAGCAGGAAAAATATTTAAATTTTCAGGGAATAAAATATTTTGAAATGATGCAATGTGAAACTGTCACTGCAACCCCTAGTGAAATGTGACACCGGTTCCAGAATGTTCAGGCACTCCTGCTGGGGCAGATAATCTGCATTTAAATTACAAGCTTCAGCCATATGTCTGGCTGGGAAATGAAAAGGTTGGAGTGATAGGTACCACCTTGTGCTTCTGCTGCTGGAATCTTTCATTCTGCTCAGTCATTCTCATGCACTGTGGTCTATTCCAGGATAAACCCTCTTCCTATTAAATAATATCCAAATGTCTACTGGGCCTGTTTCAGAGCAGAGCAGTCTCTTTTATTTTCCTCAGGAACTATACAACAAATTTTTGGTGGGAGCACATTTCTGACTAGTATTTTCCTCTGGTTGTTTAAGTTGTAATAATTTATCTATTTAACCCATGTGACTTATATTTGAGATTTAAGCTATGACACACAGCTGGAGCTTCATACTGTTTAATTTATTAAAAGGTAAACATTCCTCATTTAGAAAAAGGGTACACCTTTTTCTCACAATCCTGTGTGTGCATGTGTTTTATAAGAAGGAAAAGATATTTCCCTATAATTCAAGCAATTTGAATTTATTTTTCCCCCCCTAGTATTGATTAGCCTTTGCCATTATCTTTCAGTGGGAAAAAACATATTTCTGTTCCACCTTCAAGTCAAAAGAGCATCTTCTTCATAGCTGCTGAATTCCATAATGACCCGTTTTTACTTCTTTTAGATTGTGAGATATTAATGTTATAGGATTTCCATCAATTTAGTTGCAGGTCCTGAACAAAAGCAGAATTAATTGTTGTGAAAAATCTCATTTTTAGTGTTATAAAGAAGGAAGAATAAAATGCTATAAGAATAAAGATGTCTTTAATGTAGAGCCTTTCCCCACATATTTTAATCTTCTGGTTTTTTTAACCTGCCACTGCACATGGCTCAGGTTTAAGAAACACAGTGTGACATGGGCTTAGCAATTGGTACCAACAAGTGGTAAAGGCACAATCTAGGTTTGGAAATCTAGTTGCTCTACTCTTTGAATAACAGAATCACAGAATCACAGAATGACCCGGAATGGAAGGGACCTCAAGGATCATGTAGTTCCAACCCCCCTGTCTAGCAGGGCCACCAAACAAGCACATTTACTAGATCAGGTTGCCCAGGGCCCTGTCCAACCTGGCCTTGAACACCTCCAAGGACGGGGCATCCACAACCTCCCTCGGCAGCCTGTTCCAGGACCTAACCACTCTCCTAGTAAAGAACTTCCCCCTAACATCCAACCTAAGTCTTCCCTCCTTCAACTTGGATCCATTTTCCCTAGTCTTGCTATTGTCAGCCCTTTCAAAGAGTTTACTCCCTTCCTGGGTGTAGGTTCCCTTCAGGTATCTAAGTGCTTCATTGAGGTCACCACGCAGCCTTC